>ML682027.1:173412-186121 GCA_007922195.1 Podocnemis expansa
CCCACCTTCTGCACTCAGAGTGCCAGAGTGGGGAAAAAGCCTTGACAGAGGCCCTGGGTCTGACCTTGGTAGCCCCAAGGGAGGACGACCCTCTGCCAGTGGGCCTCGGTCTGGGTGGTGATGATCTTCCACCACCCCCTCCCATGCCCCAGACCCAGCCTGAACCCCAGCCTCTGCCTGCTGTCCCTGCTTTTATTCCGGGGACACCCCCGGGCTGTTCCACCTGCCTGGCTGCTGTTGGTATCCCAACTGCGGCCGCCGAGCCTTTAGAGGCGACGGCCAGCACCGAGCAGCCGGGTCCCGGGGTGTTGTCCCCAGCGGGACAGCTGCCCCTTCCCCCACTTGTTTTCTCCCCCATGTCCGACGCTGAGGACAGAGAAAATCCATCCACTCCCATCCCTTTGCCCAGCGTCGGCACAGACCCCACCCCTGATTCCTCCTTAGGAAATCTTGCGCCCGGTCAAGGGGAGCTGCACCCCGGTGATTTAACCACCGGGGACCCTGTCCCAACTCCTACCCCTTCCCCTGTCTCTACCAGTGGTGTTCCTGACCCTGTTCCCAGCTTTCCCCTAGATGTTACCCCAAGTCCTACCCTAACCCCATCCCCTATTGCTGCTGCTCCCGGGATCATGTCTTTCCCCTTTCCATTGACCGATTCCCGGGGCACGGCATTTGTGGCTCCCTCTGTCCCTGGGGCTGCTGTCTTCCCTCCACCGCCACCCTTCCTTGCGCCGGGGGCTCAGCCGGCTGATTTGGCTCCCATGACATCGGCGCCGAGACGGGGCTCTGCGCCCTGTCTTTCCACCCCGGCTGGCCATCATGGGGACCCAACCGGAGGACTTGGACCCCATAGCGCTGCTGGAGGAGCTGCGTGTGTTCCTGGCAGACACTCGTGGGGCCAGGAGCCGGGTGCAGCTCGCCCTGCAGTGATGGGGGAGTTTCCATCTTGTCCTCCGGGCTGTGAGGGCCATACTAAAGGAGGGCAAAGGGACTGGGAAGTGGGATGCTGCGGCCTACCAGAGAGCCCACACTTTCCGCGACTCCCTCATGACCTTTGGAGTCAGTCACGGATTGTTGAGTGGCCCGACGGAGGCTGCTGGTACTCCCGCCACTTCTGAGGATCCCCCCCACCCCTCCTCATGGCCCCAATCATCTTTGCCACTTTAAATGCCAGAAGCTGTAGGGTGGGTCTCCGCAGGACCCAGGTGCTCTCCTTCCTTCGGGAGGGGGGGTACTCTGTGGTTTTCCTGCAGAAGACCCACATGGATCTGGCTGCCGAGGCCAGGTGGCGGCTGGAGTGGGGGAACGGGGTGTTCCTGAGTCATCTGTCTGCCCACTCTAGCGGTGTGGCCACCCTGTTCTCCCCAGACCTACAGCTGGAGGTGCTGGGGGTTGCCGAGGTTGTGCCAGGCCTCCTGCTGCACCTCCGGGTCCGCATGGAGGGGCTGACGTTGAACCTGGTCAACGCCTACTCCCCGACATCGGGCCCGGAGCGAGTGCAATTTTTCCAGCAGGTGGCCACGTTCCTCGGCACTTTGGATCCTCGGAAGTGCCTGGTCCTTGGTGGGGATTTTAACACCACCCTCGAGGAGCGGGACCGCACGGGGAACGAGCAGTGCCCGGCTGCCGCAAACGTCCTCAGGGAGATAATAAACCATCACTCCCTGGTGGACGTTTGGCACGACCACCACCTGGACGACGAGGTGACTTTCACCTAGGTCCGGGTGGGGGACGATCAGTCGCGCCACTCCCGGTTGGAACGTATATATCTGCCCCGAAGTCACCTGACACGAGCCTACTCCTCCGGCGTCCGGCCGACCCCTTTTTCGGATCACCATTTGGTGACTGTGACGGCCTCTCTCTCGGCGGAGAGGCCAGGGCCGGCCTACTGGCATTTTAATAATAGCTTGCTGGAGGATGTGGGCTTCGTGGCGTCCTTCCGGGAGTTCTGGCTGGCCTGGCGGGGGCAGAGGGCCGCCTTTTCCTTGGCGCGGTGTTGGTGGGACATGGGGAAGGTGCGTGCTTGGCTCTTCTGCCGCGACTACACTCGGGTGGCCAGCCGGAGGAGGGATGGGGCGATAGAGCAGCTGGAACGGGCGGTCTTAGAGCTGGAGAGGCACTTGGCCACCAGCCCTGAGGATCCATCCCTCTGCAGGGTGCACCAGGAGAAGCGGGAGGAACTTTGGGCCCTTGAGGATCTTCAGGCCCGGGGAGCCTTTGTTCGATCTCGCATCCGTCTCCTTCGGGAGATGGATTGCGGCTCCCGCTTCTTCTATGCCTTGGAGAAATGGAGGGGGGTCAAAAAGCACATCACCTGCCTTTTGGCGGAAGACGGCACCCCCCCTCACGGATCCGGAGGAGATGCGTGGAAGGGCCAGGGCCTTCTACGCTAGTCTTTTCTCCCCAGATCTGACCGAAGCCAACGCCTGCAGGGTGCTCTGGAACGAACTTCCCACGATCAGCAAGGGTGACCGGAACCGGCTGGAGCTACCTCTCACTCTGGCCGAGTTCTCGGAAGCCCTGCGTCTCATGCCCACCAACAAATCCCTGGGCATGGACGGGCTGACTGTGGAGTTCTACTGTGCGTTCTGGGACGTCCTCGGCCCGGACCTCGCCATCGTCTGAGCTGAGTCCGAGGAGAATGGAGTGCTCCCCCTTTCTTGCTGGAGGGCGGTGTTGGCCCTGCTGCCCAAGAAGGGGGACCTCCGCAACCTCCGGAATTGGCGTCCCGTCTCTCTCCTCACCACAGACTACAAAATAGTAGCCAAGGCCATCTCACTGCGCCTGGGGTCCATGCTGCAGGATGTGATCCATCCCGACCAGACCTACACTGTCCCAGGCAGCTCCATTTTTAATAATCTCTATCTGGTCCAGGATCTCTTGGAGCTCGGGTGTAGGGACGGTCTGTCGTTCGCCCTTCTGGCCCTGGATCAGGAGAAGGCGTTCGACAGGATGGATCATGGGTATCTCCTGGGCACCCTGCAGGCGTTCGGCTTCGGGTTCCGTTTTGTGGGGTTTCTCTGGGCACTGTACGCCTCCGCAGAGTGTCTGGTCAAGCTCAACTGGACCCTGACTGAACCGGTCAGCTTCGGGTGAGGGGGTGCGTCAAGGCGGTCCGCTGTTGGGCCAGCTGTATGCTCTGGCCATTAAGCCCTTCCTCTGTCTCCTCCGCTGGAGGTTGACGGGGTTGGTGCTCCGTGAGCTAGAGCTGAGGCTGGTCTTGTCAGCGTATGCCGACGACATACTCCTCGTGGTCCAGGACCCGGGCGACCTGGCTCGGCTGGAGGCTTGCCAGGTCATCTACTCGGCAGCCTCCTCCGCCCGGGTCAACTGGGTCAAGAGCTCTGACCTGATGGTAGGGGCCGGGTGGCCGGTGAGCTCCCTCCCACTCGTGCTTCAGGCCATCCGGTGGAGTGCGGGTCCGCTGCTCTATCTGGGCATTTACCTTTCTGCCACCCATCCCTCCCAGGGTGAGAACGGGCAGGAGTTAAAGGGCAGGGTCGGTGACCGGCTCCGGAGATGGACAGGACTGCTGCAGTGCCTCTCCCTTCGGGGACGGGCACTGGTCATCAATCAGCTCATCCTGTCCATGCTCTGGCACCGGCTCAACACCCTGACCCCCCCCCCCCCCGTGTTTCCGGGCCAAGCTCCAGAGGACAGTTCTGGAGTTCTTCTGGCCAGGACTGCACTGGGTCTCTGCAGGGGTTCTGAGCCTCCTCCTGGAGGAAGGAGGGCAGGGCCTGTGCTGTATCTACAGCCAGGTTCACACCTTCCACCTCCAGGCCCTGCAGAGACTCCTTTACGGTGCAGGTAGTCCGGTGTGGAGCCAATTGGCGCGCACCTTCCTCCGCCGTTACTGAGGGCTCCGATATGACCGGCAGCTCCTTTATCTCGATCTGAGGGGTCGTCCGCGAGACCTCTCTGAGCTGCTGGCCTTCTACCATGACCTCCTCCAGACCTGGAGGCTCATTGCGGCTTCCGGGTCAGTTGTACCCACCGAGGGGGTGGACCTCCTTGCAGAGCCCCTGCTACACAACCTCCATCTCGGTGTGCAGGTGGTGGAGGCCCCCTCCGTGAGGCAGAGGCTGGTCCTGGCAGGTGTCACCAGGGTTGGAGACCTCCTGGATTATGCCCGGGGGGACTGGATGGATCCTCATGAGCTAACTCAGCTCATGGGGCTCTCCACTCCACACACCCCCCGACACCTACTCCAGGAGGTGAAGGTGGCCTTGCCTCCCACTGCTCGAGCCTACCTTGAGCGGGTCCTGCGAGAGGGTACACCCCAGCCCCCCTCTCAGTCCTGGCCCTCTGGAACTTTTTATCAGGCCCCGGCCCTGTGAACCCCCCCGGCCATCCCCGCCCCACACCCCGAGCCGGCTGCTATATCTGCAGCTGGTCCCATTTCGAACCGCGCCCCGTAAATATCTGTACACGCTCGTGCTGCATACCATCCACATCCTCGTCCTCGTATCCCGCCCCGATACAAAGTGGCGGGATCTTATCCCACCTGTGGAGGGTGAGGACCCCCGGTGGGCCAGTTTGTATACCAGCCTCATCCCGCGGCCCGCCGGAGACATCAGCTGGCGGCTCCTGCACGGAGCCACAAGCACGGGCGTGTACCTGGCGCGGTTCACCCCTCATCCCAACACCTGCCCCTTTTGCGGTGTGAGGGAGACCCTGGCGCACATATATCTGGAGTGCGCCAGGTTGCAGCCCCTTTTCCAGCTCCTCCAGAACCTCTTATTGAGGTGCTGGCTGCACTTTTCCCCTCACTTATTTATCTATGCACTCCCTCTCCGTGGCCCCACAAAGTCGCGGGACCTTCTCGCCAACTTCCTCCTGGCCTACGCCAAAGTAGCCATCTACAAGACCAGGGAAAGGAGGTTGGCTGAGGGAGGGGCCTGCGACTGTGGGGCCTATTTCCGGTCCCTCATTTGTTTACGTCTCCGGGCAGAGTTCCTCTGGGTGGCGTCCGCTGGCTCCCTGGACACCTTTCGGGAGCAGTGGGCGCTGTCCGGGGTTCTCTGCTCGGTGTCCCCTTCTGAAACCCTCATTTTAAACCTGTGACCCTCACACCCGTCCCTGTTATTTTTTTGAGTTGTCCCTCGAAATCAGTTGAAACCTAGTCTTGTGCCACCTCCCTGTAGGCTGGGGGAGGGGATCTAGATCTAGGGCAGGGATAATCTGCAAAAGGGACACCTTTTGGAACTTTATTTTCCTTAGATACTTGTTTAGAGCCCTGAGGTCCAGGATGGATCTCAGGTTGCCATTTGGCTTGGGAACTAGGAAGTATCTGGAGTAGAACCCCTTTCCCCGCTGACTTTTTGGGACCTTTTCTATGACCCCATGGAAAGCAGTTTTTCGCATTCTTAAGTCTAGCTCTGGATTTCTGAGATGTGGATGAGGGGACAGGTTCCTGTCTCGGGGTATAGTTTTGAATTGGATTTAGTAACCTTTGGCTATTGTGTCCAGTATCCAACGGTCGGTGGTGATTTTTGGCCCATTGAGGAAAAAAGCGGGCCAGCCGAGCACAGAACTGCAGGGGGTGAGCGGTGGGATGGGGGTCCTTTGGCTGATTGTCAAAAACACTGTTTTTGCACAGCTGACAGGGAGCTGCTGTTTCCTTGATGGGAAGCTTGGGCTGAGGACTGAGGCTTTGAGCCCTTGCCTGAATGGTTCCTTTCCTTCTCCAGAGCCCCATATGGGCTCTGTGACTGTTGGCAGGGTCTCTGACTGGACCCTTGTGCACAGTTTTGTTGCTGAGGCTGCTGAGCTTGCTGCTGAGGCAATTGAGGTCTGAACAGACGTTTAGATTCTGGGGGCACATACAAGCCCAGGGACTTTAAAGTGGCCCTATAGTCCTTCATTCCATGCAGCTTAGAGTCCATGGATTCAGCAAACAGGGATGGACCCTCAAAAGGGAGGTCCTGAATGGCTTGCTGCATCTGTAGAGAGAAGCTGGAGCTCTGTAACCAGGTAGCCTGGAGCATAGACACTGCAGAGGCCATATTATGACACTATAAACATGTCATGGGCAACTAGAACCCCTTCCTCAATCAAGGTTTCAAAATCTCTAACATGTTCCCTAGGGTTCACACCCTGAAATCTCTTTAATGTGCCCCAGATTTTGCAGACATACCTTCCCATCAGGACATGGTGGTTTGCTATGCGGAGCTAGAGAGCTGAGGTGGAATAAACCTTCCTACCAAAGAGGTCAAGCTTCTTTGCCTCCTTGTTCTTAGGAGTACAGCCAAGCTGGCCCTGCCTCTCCCTCTGATTGACTGCATCCGCCACAATGGACCTGGGTGTAGGGTGGTTAAAAAGGAAGGTGAATTTATCCACAGGGACATGGTATCTCTGATCTGCAACCTCAGACACCGGAGAAATATAGGAGGGGTTTTGCCACTGCACCTTTACAATGGAATATACAATCTGATGTAAAGGGACTGAGATTTTTGCAGGTGGGACAGCCTCCCTCAGGTTAAAGAGGGGTTGGACTGCTCCTGCACAATCCCCAAGTCTAGGTTCAAGTTTGCTGCCATGTGCCTAAGGAGGTCCTTCTGGGCACAAGGGTCATCCCTGTATGCCAAGTGCCTTTGGTAAGTGGCTTTGTCAGGTGACGAAGAAGGAATTTGCGATCTACGGTTCCATGTGGTGCCAGAGTTGGGTTTGTTATCTGAGTTGTCCAATGAACCAGGGGTTTGAGAAGATGATGGTGCTGAATGTCGTGACGATGCCAGCTTGTCCTCTGAGTGGTAATTAAGCAAACTGATGGTCCATTCCCAGAAGGATCGTGGGGTGGAAGCACACAAAGTTCTGGTGTGACCACTTGCCCTCCAAGAGCCACCCTCACGCTGGGAGCTACTCTGGGGTCTACTTTTCGTCCCCCCTGGTGCCAGCTGGGTCAGTGGAGGGGATGATCTTGTCACCAGATGCTCTCTGGCATCGAGGGGTAAGGTGCGTCAGCACTCTTGTTGGGGATCTCTTTTGGCACCGTTTTCCTATCTCTTCCTCTCTGATAGGAGCTGGCACTGGGGATGATGTGGACCTGTGATGCTGTGGCTTGTCGTCCGATGGTGCCGAGGAGCTTGAAGATGATCTTGCTCTTTTTGAACCCTGCGAGCACAGTACCAAGTGTTCGTGTGCCGACGCTGGAGATGGGGGATAACCATTCAACAAACCCCGCTCCAGGCCCGGGGTGGCGGTGGTTTCCTTTGGTACCAGAGGGGTTGATAATAGTGCCAAGACCAGTGCTGCCCCTACTGCCGAGGACCATTCTTTAGCTGAAAGGGACAGTTTACCTCTGGACTGCACTACCCTGGGTGGTGTGTGTGTGTGGGGGGGGGGGTGTCAGTTCTGATAATAACTTTGCTGCCGTGAATGCCTCTGGTGTTGAGGGGATGGGTACTGACTCCCTTCCCCAGGGTGGGGTGGATGGCAGAGAAGTGGCATGGTGCTGAGGTGGTGCCGAATCAGAGGCTGATTGTGGCTTTTTAGTAATGGCCAGAGAATGGTGCTGGCTCTTCTCCAGTGCCGATCTGGCCCATGGTACTGGCAAGTTCTTAGACTTCGTGGGTGTACCTAGAGCCGGTAGTGCTGCCCAATCCTGGATGAGGTTCTGGAGCCTCTGTTCTCTGTCCTTGCGAGTTCTTCTTTTGAAGTACTTGCATATGGGGCATTTTTCTGCTAGATGTGACTCACCCAAAGAGGAAAGGCTGGGGATCATCGATAAGAAATGCCTTGCAGCAAGCTGTGCCAGGTTTAAATCCTGGCATACTTAATTGCACAAAAACAACAAACCTAGATAAAGAGACAGGTACTTACTTAGAAGCAAGGACGTGCTGTTTCAGTACTGTTGCTGAGGGTGGAAAGAAGGAACCGGGAGGGTCCGGGTCGGGGTCACATATGTAGCTGCGGTCGTGGCAGGGAGGGGACTTTGGCCACTGATCCTGACCTGAGAGGCTAGGGCTAAAAGATTTTCCAGATTACCATGCGCTGCGGCATGTAGACACCTGTAACTGAATGATGTGAGCAGTGCTCGAAGAACCACTGGCTTAGCTAACCAGCCAGATGGATTTCTCCCTCCATCCTTAGCCAAGAGCTGCTGAGGCCAGGGCTGTCCTTAGGAGGGTGCAGGGCCCCAGGTGAATCCCTTTCTTCTGGGCCACCACTCACCGCCCCCTCCACCGCAAGCAAGCCTAAAGGGCGGCCTTCTTCACTATCACTGGTCTGCCCCCCCACTCCCAGCCATGAGCACTACTGTTGGCTGTGTGCCAGAGCAGTGGGGAGGGGGTGAGAGGTAGCATGGCCGGGGCAAGGAGTAGGGATGCTGGCTCCGCGCTGCCTCCCGGCCCTTCCCCGAAGCTCTGGCACAAAGCCAAGAGCAGGGCATGTGTCAGGGAGTGGGAGTGGCTGGAGCAGCAGAGCTGAACCTGGCCGCCCTTTTGGCCGGCTCACCCAGTCCTTGGCATGTGGGGGGCAAAGGTGCAAGCCCTGCAGGGCTTCCCAAAGTGCAGGGCCCTGGGTGTCTGCCCCACTAACCCTACTCTAAGGACAGCCCTGGGTGGGGCCATAGTGTGGCTGGCTCACGGGGCCCCCCTGCATTCTGTGGACTGCATCTGGTTGTGTGAACATCAGGCAATCACAGACCATATCTAGAGGGGTGAGTAGGTGCAACTCAGGCATAAATTACATCTAGACAGAAAAGGGTGGTACAACACCAGCACAAATCTGGCTTGGTGAGTGGGAAGCCAGTTGTCAACCAAATCTGTACTTGTGAGTATCATTCTGTCATCAATACCAGTTGGATTACCTTACTGCAAAAAAATGAGCCATGTGAGGGATGTAGAGATAGGAGACATCATGCTTGGTTACTAGAGCACAGCCGTAAACCAGGCATCTCTGGCTGTATGAATAGGGCTACAAGCAAAAACCACACTGGAGATGGTGATTATGAAGCACTTTCTGGACAGCGGTTAAGGGTGTCCCCCAGACGGTGTCCCTGTCCAGAATATATTAAATTGCCTTCTCCATCTAAAAACAGAGGGCCTAGCTATAGTCTCTTTCAGAGTCCACCTGGTGGCAATCGGTGCCTTCCAGGAATCCTTCCAAGGGATAACCCCATTTTCAGACCCCATGACCTTGAGATTCCTCAAGGGGATAGAAAGGTTTTACCCGCAGATCTGTGACCCAGTCCCACAGTGGGACTCAAACCTGGTACTGAATGGGCTAATTGGTACCCCTTCAAGCCCATGGACTCCTGTTCTATGCTAGTCCCAAGGGGGGCGGGGCCCAGGGCCAATGAAGCTGTGGGGGCCCATGCCCCCACGGCCCTGCACGGGGGGGGGGGGGCGGGGGCTAACTGAGAAGCTGGACCCCATGTTCTTGCCCCTCCCCTGAGCCAGCCACTCCACCTCAGTGGGCTGAGAGGGTTGGCCATGGGTCAGGCTTTGCTCTCCCATCCCACCTCTGGGCTGGCTGTCTCTACCCCCAGGGAGGAACAGCCAGCCCAGGGAGGGTTTGGGAGAAGAGAACCTGCCTCCTAGGCTGGTCTGCTCTGCCCCCATACTGGCTGTTTCTCCCTGGGGTAGGGGGTGGGGTGGTCCAGATCAGAGGCTGGGTTCTGCGCTCCCTTCCCCCCCTGCTGCACCAGCGTGGGGTTACGGGGCAGCACAGCCATGGCGGGCAGCAGTGTGGGACCCATGGCAATTGCTGCTCTCTTCCTCCCTCCACCCCCAGGACAGTCCTGGGTAGCATTCCTAGTAACCATCACCTTGGCCACAAGAGCAGCTGAGCTGTGGGCCCTGTCCTCTTAGCCACCCTATACTGTGTTCCATTAGGATAAGGTGCAACTCAGACCACCCCCGGGATTCCTGCCAAAGGTGTTCTCCTCTTTCCCTGTCAACCAGGATATTTTTCTTCTGGTGTTCTTCCCCAAACCACATATAATGGAGAACCAAGGAAGTAGCATGCTTCAGATGTTAGAAGGGATCTTGTCAGCAGTATTAAGAGGACAAGACCATTCTTGAAGATAACACAGATTTTTCTCACAGTCACTGAATGCATGACCACTAACATCACAGCATATCTCATCATGGTTAACAAGTTGCATCAAACTGCTACCACTGCGCTAAAGTGCCCCTACCAGGCTCAGTTAGGGTGCACTAAACTACAGCCCATGCCTCATTGGCTACACGGTGCCCATCCAGGAGATCTGCAGAGTGGGAACCTGTTTGTTGTCGCATACCTTCGCCTCACACTATGCCATTGTACAACAGGAAAAGGATGACATAGCCTTCAGCAAGGCTGTACTCGGGGCAGGGAAATCATAACTCCTCCCACCATCCTACGTAGGGTTTGTAAGCCAGCTACATCAGAATGGATGTGTGCAATGCTCAAAGAAGACCAGAGGATTACTTACCTGTAAACATCCTTTTTTGAGGTGGGCTGCATACGTGCATTACATATCATCCCTCTGTGCCTGCTTTTCAGAGTTAGCAGAAAGAAGGGACTAAAGCAGAGGCAGGATTAGCAGTTAGCACTACCTATCTACTGTGGCCGGAGTGCAGAACTCGAGGGGGCATTGACTGCTGACCCTATGGGGACAGGCTAAGGGCAAAAAGCTTTCCAGAAGGCCAGGCACTGTAGCACATATACACCTACATCAGAATGTATATGAGCAGCCTATCTCAAAGAAGGACATTTACAGGTAAGTAACCCCCTTTAATTGAGGTCAGGTGTACACCACCGATAGACTGATGCTTACAATACAAACTCCAGCTGACTAAAATAATGGGTTATAATCACAAGCATCCACATTTGCACAAATTACACAGTGAGCACTTGATCCAGTCATGTCTGGAGTTGCAAGTTATCCCAGCTAGACTGGTTAATAGGACACACTAACTAGAATCTCCCTTCTGGTGCTTGGGAGAGTTATTTTTTGTATGTACAGGAAGCTTTCTCACTGCATTCCTTTGGCAACTGCATGCTGTCCCTCAGAGGAAGTCATCAAGAAATAGATGTTTCTGGCACTCGCACCAACTTAAAGATAGATGAGGGAATGCTGTCACTTTGTTTGCAGTGGACAGAGGAAGGAGACAGGGAAGATTTTGTTTCAGGGATGTTAGAGGAAGATATGTATCCAGAATAACCCAAACTACTACCATTGAACTGAGAACCCTACTGGGGGAATAGAGAACCCCAAAAGCAAAATTCTAGACCCCTACCCCACTGAATAATCTATACTCAGAAGATCCCACACTTCAATAAGTAAGCTAAAATCCATGTGTGTCACCTAACCTCAATGGAACAGCTACTCCCTACTGAATAATCTAAAATATCAGTGTGAAATATGTGTTAGAAATAACCCAGAACTTTTTCAGGGAATTTAGAACCCAGTGGGAGAGCCTAGAGCACAGAAGAACCTGACCATCTTCAAGGGACTTTAGGGCTATGTCTGCACTGCCAATTTAGTTTGAATTAAGGAGGCTTAATTTGAACTAAATTGGTCCCAGTCTACATTAGCCTTTCCTTAGCTAGAACTAAAAAATTCCTTAGTTCAAATTCAGGAACGCTTAGTTCAAACTAGTAAGTACCAGCTCTTAGTTCGACCTAAGCACTTATTTCGAGTGTTAGTTCAAACTAAGCGAGATGTAGCCTAACTAGTCCCTTTTGTTAGTTTGAACTAATAAGTTTGAGGTTAGTTCAAACTAACAGGTTTGAACTGACTTTTGCTGGTGGGAACATAGCCAAAGACCCCAGCAAGTAATCTATGGTGTCTTTGGAGAATTACAAAACCAAGTGGGAAATCTAGAGCCAGAAGATCGACAACACTTTTTTATGAACACTAGATTCTTCCAGAAACATAGAGCAGCAATGGGAGAATCTAGACTTCAGTTGAGACTTTAGAAACCAATGGAGAGCCCAGTGAGAAATCTATGCCTAGAAGAATCTCAGTGATTAGACTAGAAAGCCAGTAAGTAACATAGAATATAGGCGGAGAATCTAAGAAGCAGAGAATGGAGTACGAGTTGTTAGGATAGGTGGGAGAAGTGACAGAATAGAAACAGAAGGGTATAAAACAGTGGGTTACCTGTGTAACTGTCCTTCTTTGAGATGGGCTGCTCGCATACTTTCAGTTCTAGGACTCTACGTGCCACAATGCATGATTGGCGAGAAAGCTTTTTGCCCTAGTCCTGTCAGTGGCACTGTTCCCTTCAAGATGCGTGCCTGTGCACAACTTTTTTGGCCCCAGTGCACACACATTGGCTGGCAGCACATGGGGCTAGGGCTCAGTGGCTGAGATCCGAGCGGCTGGCCAGGAAGGAGGCACTGTCAGCTCCCAAAGCCCCACAGTGAGTGCTGTCTCCAAGCCCGACCCTCTTGTGGCAGCGCCAGGCTGGAGAAACTAAAAAGGACTGGCTGCAGCGAGAGACTCGGGCTTGGAGACAGTGCTTGCTTTGGGAGCTGATGGTGCCTCCCTGCTGGCCAGCAGCTCCGATTTCAGCTGCCAAGCTGAGCAGAACAATGTCTGCAGAGTGTCCTTGGCACTGGCAGGCATGCAGCCAGGAAGGAGGTGGAGCCTGCCATCTGCTTTCTTTTTCTCTTTATTTCTCTTCTTTCCATCTCTCTTTTCTTTCTTTTTCTTCCTTCCATCTTCCTTTCTTCTCTTTTTTCTCTTTCCTTTCTTGTTTTTTCTTCTTTCCCT
>ML682027.1:186131-248941 GCA_007922195.1 Podocnemis expansa
TCCCTCTTTTTCTTCCTTCTCTTTTTCCTTCTTCCTTTCTTCTCTTTCTCTTCTCACTTGCCTTCCTTTTCTTTTTCTCTTTTCTTTCTCTTCCTTCCCTTCTTGTTTCCTTCCTTCTTTCTTTTTCTCTTTCTTCTTTCCTCTCCCTCTTTTCCTTTCTTCTCTTATTGTCCTATTTTTTTCTTTCTCTTCCTTTCTTTTCCTACCTTTTTTCTTTCTCTTCCTTTTCCCTTCCTTCTTTCTTTTTGTCTTTCTCATCCTCCTTCTTCCTTTCCTTATCTCCATTTTTAAATAACTTAAAAATTAGTTTAATTAAAAAGCTTTCTAAAAATTAAATGTCAAATAAAAATTCACACAAATTCAATTAATGAAACCCAATTAATTAATTCTACTTACAATAAACAATTTTAAAACATAGTCATTTTAATAAACACATTGTAAACATAGGCTTATTTTGTAGAAAAGAAGCAAGGAGTCTTGTGGCACATAAAGACTGACAGATTTAGTTATCGCCTGAGCTTTCATGAGCGAAATCCCACTTTGTCAGATGCTTTGAAGATGGGGGAAACTTACAGAATGGGATGAAAATAAATGCAAAGGAGTGGAAGACATGGGATCAGGTCATATAGTAGCAGCAAATCAGAGCAGTTGTTAAGCTTCAAACACTGGGAAACAGCACGTAGACACGGGTGAAGTCAAATCACCTGTTGTAATGGGCAAAAAATCTGTAGTCCTGATTTAATCCTGTATTCACACAATCAGATCTGCATATCAATTCTAGTCCAGCTGTTTCTCTATGAAGTCTTGACTTACTGGACTCACAACTTACCATGAGGCAAAATTTCTGCTGACAAACTAAAATTTTTGCTTATGACATCCCAACTCTTGGAAGGAACATTGCTCTGGGACCATTAAAACAGCTTAAATGCTGTCAGTGATAACTAGCTGGCTTCCCTGTGAACTGTAACTCTGCATGTAGAACACAGGAGATGAGTGTATTAGGCAGAAATGTGACAACTGGGATCCAAATTCAATATAACTTTGGTCTTGGGTTATTTGAAAGCCATGAATTAGTTTCTTTTGGTTATATAGCAATTTGGGTAAATGCTAAATAACTTAGGTGTTTTTTATTGATAAAAAAACAACTTTAAAACAGTTTTTATTAATTTTTCATGTTCTAGATTTTTTCAATAATTTTTGTTGCATGAATCTGCACACACATTTTATTCAGAAAAAGTTTTGCACATGGGCTGAAAATTTTGCACACAAGCCGCCAGAGCTTAGAGGGAACATTGGTCAGTGGCCAATACCACATCTGGCTGCTCCTGCAGCTATATATATGGCCCCAACCCTAATCCTCCTCAGCCCCTTCTTTTCGCCAACTCCGAGTAGTGGGGATGGAGGGGGGGACCTGAGTATATGTGAGCAGCTAATCTCGAAGAAGGACTGTTACAGTATTCAGTTTTAGGTGATTATTAGCCTGCCTTGGATGGTGGGTGGAGTTAATACTTCCCCACTGTTAGCATGGTTATGCTCAAAGCAGCATCCCCACAATTATGGCTGGGTGATAGAATGGTGAGTCATCAAGCCTGCACTGACAATCACACTATTGACCTGCAGATCTTCCTGGAAGGAGACCTGCGCAAGGTATGCTGGAGAAGTTATCTGTTATTTTATCAGGGAGCTTGAAGCTCTGGTGGGAGGATGACCTTGATCCGTTATAGTGGCCCTCACTATCAATTGTTACCGGAGCCAGCAAAGGAATTGTTGTCACTGGTCAATGTTCCACTATTCCGCCAATGTGGCAAATGGTTGCAGCATCCCAAAAGGGGGTTGTGGCCTCTCCATCACAATTAGTTTGGTTTCAGTAACATCTAATGTGATATTCTGGTCTCGTTTTCTGTATCCAGGATTCTGGTAGGACACACCAGGAAGATTGGTGTCCTGCTCCAGTAGGGAAAGACATGTGGCTAAGACACCCTTGGTAAAGGGAGAGGTGGCTCCATACAGAGGGGCCCATTCTCCTATCTTATGGGTATCCAAAGGGGGAAGTCTCCAATTTGAGACCCATCTGCCTGGGTAAGACCTGATCAGAGGGGCCTTCAGACATTTGAAGGAACCCAAGTGGTCATGGCTATCAGGAGAAAGAATGGGGTGGCCTTCCAGGTGGGCCCCACTGAGTGGAATAATCTCCAAGTGGAATAATCTGTCCGACTAACCATTGCAGCAGGGAGTGAAGGCCCCTTGAAACAACTCCCATTCTGAGTTTTGGAAAGGCTCCGCAAGCCCCTTTTCAGAAAAAGGGCTGGTCCAGGTGGCTGGGGTGGGAGAAAAAAGCAGAGAGGCGGTTGAAAATATTGCTCTACTCCATTTTCTAGGGTCATGAACAAGGGTGAGTATGCATTGGATAGGGAGATAAAAAGATCCCCTGTAAGAGGTCTTAGTGGTTATTCACATAGATTGGACAGCTAATTTGCTGGTTTTCCCTCTCTCCTTCTTCTCCTTTTTTTTTGCAAAAAAAATAAAGGAGAAAAGGAAGATACCCTTATGGGTGCTGGGCTGACAGAGGGTGCTTTGTTATCAGTCTGTGCTCACTTTCCCCAAGCGAGGAGTGCTCGGTAGGCACCCAGCTCCTATCGTAACTGGTTATTGGTCCCCTGCTTCAACATATGAATGGTAAGGTGGGAAGCATCTCTTGCACAAGGCAAGCTGCCTCTAGTCAGAGGTGGTGGGATTAGAGCTGGAAAAAGGGCTCACAGTGTCAAGTGTTAGCTGCTTGAGCCAGTCTGGGGTCATCAGTGTAACCCCATGCTCTCCCCCTTAGTTACTGAGGGACTTTGACCGCAGAGGGGTGTTTGAGTCTGGTACAGGTGCAGGGAGAGGAGGCTTCCAGAGTGAGGCAGAGCTGGCTCAGCTGCTGACACCCCTCCCCCTCCAGGCTGCTCCATGTGTGCCTGGGAGAGGCTGAGGCAGAGGGAGCCAGATTCAAACTGCTTCTCTCTGCAGCAGCAGCAGCAGGCACATGCAGAGTGGGTAGGTGCTGTAGAGGGCAGTGGGTGGGGGATTGGAGGGGTCCTGGATAGGTGGGGGGAAGAGGTAGGGTGGGATGGAGTGCGAGGCGTCCCTGCATGGTCTCTAGGTCCTGAGTGGGCCCAGGGATTGCTCCCTGTGCCCCTGGTTAGGTACGGGGACCTCTGGGCCCCCGGTGGGACTAGTGAGGAGCGTCCGAGGCATCAGAGCCCCTGGTGGGATTGGGGGGGCAGTGCCCCAGGTGTCTGAGCCCCCGGTGGGACTGGGGGAGTGCCCCAAGGCATCTGGGCCCCTGGTGGGACTGGGGGGTTCCCCAAGGTGTCTGGGCCCCTGGTGGGACTGGGGGGTTGCCCCAGGCATCTGGGCCCCCGGTGGGACGGGAGAGGGGTGCCCCAAAACGTATGGGTCCCAGGGGTGGGTGGCCTGGGAACGGAGCCCCTCACCTGACCTCTGGGGTGGACTGAGGGATGTTCTTCAGCCTCTGTCCTGACCAGGGTTGGGTTAGCAGAGGGCAGGTAAGCCAGGGCTCATTCCTCAGCCTTGGGGTTCTGGGGCTCAGGTTGGTGGTTAGGCTGCTGTGAGGCAGCCCTGGCCGGGAAGCCCCCCCGCAACCCAGGGGGTGAGGCTGGGGAGCAAAGCCAGGGTCTCCCCCCCTCACTCTACACCCAGACTGCGGTGCCATCCTGCCCCCCCCCGGGTTTCCTGCCCTTACCGTATACCCAAGTGTCAGGGCTGGCCTGACCTGGGGTTTCCTGTCCTCACCACACACCCAGGTGGTGGAGCTGCCTGGTCTAACCATGGGGCCTCCTGTGGTGGTGGGGCCAGCCTGGCACAAGCATGGGGTCTCCTGCCCTTACTTAGTTGCCTCAGTTGTGAGGCTGGGGCAGCAGGTGGATACTCTGCTGAACACCACTATATGCTGTTCCTAGTATTTATTCTGTGCTTGAAATTGTTCTCTTGTGTGTTAGATTGTTTTACATTAAGCAGAGAGTGACTGGAGGTGTGGGGCACAGACAGATAATATGGGGGGACAGATAATTAATTGCATTTACCTTTAAAGTACATATTAGTTTATGTTGTGTATATGTCCTTTAGTATCATAAATAAAATAATTCTGTAACCCTGAGTAATAGGCATTATAACCAATGTCTAACAAGACTCCATATTGTCAGTTTGGAACTCCTGCTTAACCACTGTACTCCATTTTGTATACTTGATGAAACCTGGTTTAGGTGTATGCTGTGTACATTCATTTAAATGTGTGAATGAAGGGTGCATGTGTGTGAAGGGACCAATCTCAATGCCAGCCTGTCTTGATGGAGCACAATTACCATCTAACTGGCTGAACAATGCAGACATCTCTGATTAAAGCAAACAGAAGGAGCCACCCCAGAAAGAAAAGAGCAAAATACAGTCAAGCCTGCAAGTGACTGGTGACCAATGATCTCACACAAACCCTGAGGGCAACATGACACAGCAAATCCCATAGACTTACATGAGGGCCAGCAAAAGATGGGTAAGAACATGAAAACTTTGGATCTCATTCTGCAACTGTCATCTTGGAGCACTGGATTCACGACCGACAGAGGCCTGGCTCCATCCTTGTGCCCAGCCCGGTTGGCCACTATGCTGGCTCAAGCACACATGAAAGGACTAGTAATTACTGGCTTGCAGAACTTCTTGTGTGCGTGTGTCACTGCTTTTTGTTACTTATTTACAATAAATGTGGCATATTGCCTTGTCCCCTTAACTAATCTGGGCACAAGGAGGGAGCCAGGTCTCTCTAGGTCATGAATCTGGTGCTCTAATATGACAGTTGCAGAATGAGACCCAAAGTTTTCATGTTTTTTGTACTTGCTGAGTCTTGCTGCCTCAAAGCTCCTGTCTGATTGATCATTCATCACCAGTCATTTGCAGACATGACTTTGATCTTGTATTTTGTTTTTCTCTTTCTGGAATGGATTCTTCTTCTTGCTTTTCAGAGATTAGTTCGAATTGTTCATCCATTAAGGTGGTACTTGCATTTTATCAGGACAGGCTGGCGTCAACTGATCTCATCACACAGACCCTTCATTCACACAACTTTTTCACACATATTTAAATGAAATTACACAGTGTTACATCTAAAAGACATTTCATCAAGAGTATAAAGTGAGTTCCAAATTTATGATATGGAGCTTTGCTAAATATTGGTTATAATGTCTATTAAACTGGGTTAAATATTTTAGTTATGATATTAAAGAACAGATACACAGTGCTGCCTAACAGATGCTTTAAAGGTAAATTCTATTTATTTTATTTTGTCCCTGCATTGTGGCTACAGGAGACTGAGCAAACATTAGCAGACTGGGCCTGGGGAAGAAATTCCTTAGATTTGAGAGTTCTGTTGGGAGACCATGAGTGAGCCTTTACCTGCCAATAATGTCACTCATAATAAATTTGCAAGAGCTGACATGTCTGCATAAGTTATGTGCTTCAGTTTGGGTCTGTGTTGAAAAAGCCACAGTAGAATAATGCTTCTTATTTATGTAGCCTTTTAGTGAAAGTTTCAAATACGAAGACTGGCTCTTGTGACTACTTCCCAACTGGAAGCCAAATCCTTTGCCAGTTTATATAGTTTGGGTTACAATCAGGGGCATCACTGGCACTGGGCACCCGGGGCACGTGCCCTGAATTGCAGGGCCGGTGCCCCGGGTCTGGCGGCCCCCCCCCCCCCGGTCTCTGGCCCAAGCGGGCCGGAGATCCGGGGCCTAGCCGCCCACGGCCACGGCAGCCCCGTCCCCAGCTGGGGATCCAGGGCTTGACTGTGGAGGCCGATCCTGGCTCCATCCCCAGCCGGGGATCTGGGGCCTAGCCACCCACGGCCATGGCAGCCCTGTCCGCAGCCGGGGATCCAGGGCACAGCCACCAGCAGCAGCGGTGGCCGCTCTGGCCCTGTCCCCGGCTGGGGATGCAGGGCCCAGCCGCCTGTGGTGGCACATGGTGGCTTCCGACCCCGACCCCGACCAGGGAGCGTGGCATGTGGACCCAGTTTTTGGGTGGTGAGCTCAAGAATATCCCACAGGTCGTAACTCACCTGGAAGGGAAGGGATCTGTCCTTGGATGGACTAATTGAGTGTCATGCACCCAAAGAGGGTTTGTCCTGTACCCGATGTCTGTGTATTGGAGGAGTGAGTGAAGTCCCTTTCCATCATAGCCACACCAAGCCCACTGTCAGCTTCATGGCTGTGACATGTGGTATCTTGAGAGCAAGGGCGGTGGACTGGGCATTCCCTTTTTGTGTCTTGGCACCAAGCATTGCTCTGATGAACCTGTACCTCATCCTTTTGTGTCTGTGTGAAAGAGAGCCCTTGGGGACCTATCTGGGTATGTGGTGTGCTTGACCTACTGAACATTGAGGGTGCAGCAAAGGCTTATCGGGGTGGTCACAGGGGCCAGAGGTTCAAGGCAGCGTTCCTCTGTCTACAGCTTTCCTCCGTCTAGGGACCCACAGAAGCCACTAGCTGGGGTTATCTTGATGCACCTTGTAAAGGTTAACCTAGGCACAGCTACAGATTCATTTGAGGTCCATCCTGTGGAGCCTATTGGGAGGTTGCCAAGGCAGCAGTGTGGTCTTTGGAAAAACCAGGGGTTGGCCTGTAAGACCTAGGCATGGGCTGTGGGCAGTCATCAGTGGTGCTAGATTTCCCCAGTGGTTCCCCTGTGCAGTACATGTTTAATCATTATGGGTCCCAGTGCTGTAAATATTTAGAAAATTGGAACAAGCTTACTAAGAAGAATATCAGATTGCAATTTCCACCTAATGGTACTTTTGACCACCTTAAAATTGGCTATTTAAGAGAAACTCTAAAGTCAAGTAAAAATAACGTTCCTAAAAATTGGTGGCTAGCCTATCTAAAATGGCATGAAGAAGCTTCTAAGAGGAGAGTAACATCCGTAAGGAATTCCATTGGACATCAGAAAACTGTTGGGGAAAATACACCTGCTTCCTCCCAATTCCCCTGTTTAACAACTGAAGGTGCTAACACCTCAGATGAGGAGGAAGATTCAATGGTAGCTTCAGCTGCCCAGGGCCAAAAGCCCAGGAAAAAGGTTTTGGCGAGCACTTTTACATCACCAATTGTTCACCATACCAGACACCAGCAAAAGGGAGTAGTGTAAGCACAACTCTGCACTTTCCCTGGTACTGTTCATGATGTGTATGTCCATAAACCTTGGACAAGATCTGAGCTGCATGCCACTGTGAAGGATTTCTTGAAAATTAGTGAGGATCCTGAGAAATTTGCACAGGAATTCTCAATGGTATGTGCTGGTTACACTCTGAGCCCTATAGACCTCTTGCAGCTTCTTAGAATGATTTGTACAGATTCTCAGCTAGATACTTTGAAAAAAGAAGCTGGGTGGGTTCGAGACCCTGTGTGTGAAGGAGCTCCATCATCTCAGTATGTACAGGAATGCCACGACTTATGTGATAGATTAGAATGGGCTCTCACTAACAAATTGGCCATTAATTAGATCTTGTAAACAGAAAAAGGATGAGTCTATCTTGGAGTATAGAGAAAGGCTAGCCCATCTATTTAAACAGCACTTAGGCATCACTGATCCACTGGAAGCAGGATCAGGGGCCTTAGCTGCTGCCTTTGTTGAAGGTTTATTAGATCCCATTAAGGAGTTGTTGAAAAAGATTTGTACAGGCTATGAAACGGAGACCCTAGATAAACTGTCATCAGTAGCTGAATGCTGTGCCTGCACTTTAGAAAATAGCCAGCAAAAGAAATCTGAGTGACTTTTAGCCTTACAAATTAGCCACTACCAAAGAGTAAATCCTAACAGAAATCCATTTCAAGGTCCACCAAAGCAGAAAAGAAAGCCTTTTCCAAATGATGTATGCCTTAATTGCAAACAGTGAGGACACTGGAGAAACATGGGTCCCAGACAGTCAGTGAATGTAAACCCACTAGTTTCGAATGGTGCTGACTCCAATTCTATACCTTGGTTTCCTCCTCCATCCCAATGACAGTTAATACAAACATCTCTTTGTGCTCCTCTGCTTCCTGTGTCTTCAGCAGGAGAGCTCAATCTGAAGATTGGGAAAACTGATGTTCCATTTCTAATAGACACTGGTGCTACTCTTTCTACGCTTAGGTCAGATGCACTATCAAATCCTGCATTATCTGGTAAAACTGTTAATGTTGTTGGTATTACAAATGTTCCCATTCCTCACCTTGTTACAGAACCGTTACCTATTACTATTGGTCCTTTATCTGATTCACACGCTTTTCTGTTAAGTTCTACCTCACCTGTTAATTTGTTGGGAAGAGATTTGCTGTGTAAGCTTAATTGTACCATATTTTGTACTGAGAAGGGAATTTTTCTCAAAGTGCCAGAAAAATCTATATTAGGGGTAGAGGCTATATTAACTATTGCAAATGATAATGTTCAACTTGCTTTAAGTCTGACTCCAGAACAAGAGGCTCTATTGTCAGAGGTTCCAAACTGTTTATGGGCCACTCATTCCACTGAAGTGTGGACCATGAACACTCAGCCAGTATACATATCTGTAAATCCAGGTGAAGTCCTACCTCAGATTAAGCAGCATCCATTAAATCCTGAGGCAGAGCTGGGTATTGCCCCAGTTATTGAGTCTCTGTTACAATCAGAGGCATCGCTGGCGCTGGGCACCTGGGGCATGTGCCCTGAATCCCAGCGCCAGTGCCCCCGATCTCTGGCCCAATCGGGCTAGAGATCTGGGGCCCAGCTGCCAGTGGCCGTGGCAGCCCCGTCCCCAGCCGGGGATCCAGGTCCTCGCTGCCTGTGGCAGTGGCGGCCCCGTCCCCAGCCGGGGATGTGGGGCCTAGCCACCTGCAGTGGCGCGGTGGCTTCTGGCCCCGTCCCTGGCCAGGGGGCGGGGGCGGGGGCAGGGCCTGGGCCCGTGCCCCTGGTCCCTCCCTGGACCAGCGGCGCCCCTGGTTACAACAAGGGGTAATATCAGAATGTAAAAGTCCATGCAATACACCAATATTACCTGTAAGAAAATCTGATGGAAAATCATGGCATTTTGTGCAAGACTTGAGAGCTGTAAACAAAATAGTAAAATCAACCTTTCCAGTTGTAGCAAATCCTCCGGTCATATACCTTCTGAAGCTGTTTACTCTTCTGTGATTGATTTGTGAAGTGCATTTTTCAGTGTACCTATTCACCCTGAATGTAGATATTTGTTTGCTTTTACTTTTGGTTGTAAACAATATTGCTGGAATTCATTACCTCAAGGATTTTGTGAATCCCCCTCATTATTTTCTCAGGCATTGCATAAAGATTTAGCTGATTTATGTTTTCCCCTGTAATTCTGTTATGCTTCAGTATATTGATGATCTGCTTATATGTAGTGTTGACTTACCATCATGCACTAAAGACACTTTATATCTGTTAAAGAATTTAGCTCTCAAGAGCACAAGGTGTCAAAGCAAAAATTGAAATTCTGCCAGACTGAGGTGCAATATCTAGGCCATTTGATATCACATGGACAGAAATCTATATCTCCACAGAGAAAGACCATGGTTCTCCAATTCCCTCGCCCTACCACGCAAAGACAGCTTTGAGCCTTCTTAGGAACTATGGGGTTCTGTAGAGAGTGGATTATCAATTATGCACAGATTGCCAGCCCCCTGCAGAACCTTACTGACAGGATTGTTCCAGACTCTATATCTTGGACTCAGAAGGCTGAGGACGCATTCGTTGCTTTAAAGCAGGCTCTTACCAATGCTCCTGCATTGGGGTTACCGGACTATTCTAAAACCTTTGTTTTATATTGCTGCGAGAAAGAGGGATGTGCCCTAGGGGTTTTAACACAGGACCATGGTAAGAAACAATGTCCTGTAGCATATTTTAGCACATGGTTAGACCCCGTGGCAAAGGGATACCCCCCCTTGTTTGAGGTCTGTATCTGTTGCTGCCTGACTAGTACAGCAGTCTGAAAACGTGGTCCTGCAATCCCCTCTTACTTAAAAGTGTAACACCCACATGGCCAGATAGAGTCTGCCTTGCAGGTGGCTCTGACCAGAGAAGGGCATGCACAGGAACACAGCAAGGAGAGCCCCTTTGCCCCAGGGGCACCTTTTCCAAACCCCCAGAGTGACCACGTACACAGTGGGATAGTGCAGGGATTATGGGAATGGGGAAGGTTTATTTACAGAGGTGCAAAGGGGAAACCAACAGGGAAGATGGGGCAGCAGTAACACTGAATAACAGCTAACACAGGGCCCTCTAAGGCCCCAAAATCCAGCAGGCTGGAGGCAGACGTGAGCTCTGTATCTGCACCATGATTTCTGGAGTCCTAGCACAGTTACAGTCCAGTGTTCAGTCCAGCAACTCCTAGTCTTCGGTGCCAGCACTTTGCCAGCAAAAGAAAAACCCTCTAATGCCTCTTCTGCCGCTCTCTGCGAACCCAGAGCAACACCCTTCCCACTTAACTAACTACAACCTCCCCCCTGAGTTCCAGTTGCTGTACTCACGGCCCCACAGCTCCAGATGGCCAGTCACTGGATCCTGCTCTGTCCTTGGGCGACTCTCCCCAGCACAGTGTCCTTCTGTGGGTGCTGGCCTGGCAACCCAGGTCAGCCGCTCTGTCTTCCCTGGCTTCAGGCCGGACCTCTCCTTCTGCTTCCTTCCCAGGGCCTTCGGCTCCAGCCCCCCTCCTCAGCTCCGCAAACCCTCTCCCACGGGGCAAAGATTTAAAGGAACCATGCTCCTTAAAACCCCGGGGGGGTTACACTCATACCCCATGCATGGAAGCTCTGTCATTAAGCACTAGAACACAATACTTATCGAATGCACGTTTAGCACAACATGAGCTGCTGTTACTGACTGCTGCTCATATCACTGTGACTCAGTGCTCCACTTTAATTCCAGCAACTCTGCTTCGTCTGCCAACTGATGGGGAACCCCATGATTGCCTAGACATGGTAGACATATCGATGAAACCTAGACCTGACTTGCAAGGCATTCCACTTACAAATCCTGACTGTGCTATATGTTGATAGGTCTTGCTTGAGAGATCAAACTGACACCCTTGTCTCTGGCTATGCAATAATGACTAATCATGAAGTTCTAGAGTCTGCTCCTTTACATAACATTAGCTCAGGTTGCTGAGCTAATAGCTTTAATTTGTTCATGTTATGTGCCCAGAGATAAGTCAGTTAACATCTATGCTGACTTGAGGTACACCTTTGGAGTAGTACACGATTATGGAGCATTGTGGCAACAATGGGGGTATTTGACAGCTACTGGAACCCCAATTCGCAACAGCTCATATATTGCTCTGCTCCTAGAGGCCATTGTACTACCTGCTAAAGTGGTCAGTATAAAGTATCTTGGTCACAGCACTGCTAGCACTTTGGAGGCTGCGGGAAATTGCACTGCAGACGCAGCAGCCTGAGCAGCTGCTCTGCAACCTCCAGAACCAGATGCAATTCTGGCTGTTTCACATCCACCTCTTCTGTCAACTCCTGATCTGGCTGATCTGCAGAACAGAGTACCAGATGAGGAGAAGAAAATCTGGCTCAAATTTGGCTGTTTTAAGAGCCCAGATTCTCACTGGCGACATCTAGACGGCCGCTGGGTGGCACCACAGATAATCTACCCTGCCTTAGCTGTATCGTTACATGACATCTTGCATGTAGGCAAGGAGGGAATGATAAAAATTCTAAACCAGAATTGGTTTGCTCCATCCTTTGGCCAGACAGCGGAAGCTGATTGTAAATCCTGTGTGATCTGTCAGTCCCGTAATATCGGGAAAGCCATAAAGGTAACACCTAGATATCGAGAATTGCTGCAGATACTCTTCTCCCATCTGCAAATGGACTTTGCCCAATTGCCCAAATGTAAAGGGTATGAATATTTACTTGTGCTAATATGGTTATTTTCCAGTTGGGTTGAGGCCTTTCCATGTAGGCATGCTGACTCATGGGCTGTAGCGAAAGCTTTATTGAATCATGTTATTCCAACTCGGGTAGTCTCTGCAACTTTGTCCAGCGACAGAGGTACTCATTTCACTAGTAAGGTAATGAAAGAGATCTCTAAGATCCTCCAGATTAAACATCATCTGCACTGCCCGTACCAGCCACAGAGTGCAGGAGCTGTAGAAAGGAGAAATGGCATCTTGAAAAATAAGCTGGCAAAGATCTGCCAGGAAACTGGCTTGAATTGGGTAGATGCCCTACCATTGGCATTATTGAGTATTCGGGCCCAACCCCAAAGGAAACATGGTCTCAGTCCCTTTGAAATCGTGATAAGACAATCCATGAGGCTGCCTTCTTCGCCCACACCCGTCTCTGACTTGGCTCTTATAAAAGAGTCTATGGTAAAATACTGTGCGGCCTTAACCAGACAATTGCCAGCTCTGCATTCACAGGTGAAAGCTGTTGTTCCACCAGAGCCTGAACATCAGCTGTGTCACATGCTGGAACCAGGAGACTGAGTATATGTAAAGGCGTTCTCCAGAAAATCATCGCTGGACCCTTCCAAGTTCTGCTAACCTCAGACACTGCGCTCAAATTATCACGACACAAGATACACGCATCCCAGTGCAAGCCCACCGTTGCACCACAAGGGGAGCACTGCAGTGAAAAATCCCCAGAAGCAGATGACCATCCAGCTGCTGGACTACCTGCTGAACCTTAGTGGACCGTCAAGCCTGTTGGAGACCTGAGGCTCTGGTTCACCAACTTCACCAAATCTTCCTGAGAAAATGGGTCTCAAAGGTTTATTCCTTGTGTTTGCTTTATGTATGTTTGTTAAGTTGGCACCAGCAAATGTTTTCCTTAAGTTTCTAATTCAGTATACCCAAGATCTAAACACTTCAAATTGCTGGGTTTGTTCACATATTCCTCTGCACTCTCAGGGAGGCATCCCTATGATCCTAATCCCCATAATTGCAAAAGATCCTAGTTGGGCAGGTCCTAATTGGGGTCCCCATGCTACCTGGAAGGCTGTAAACAGAAACATTTCTGAATATATTAGGGTTTCCAATACTCCTTTTCCTGAGAACCGCACCTGTTTTCATTGCAATATTTTAGGGAATCCATCGCTGGGGGGAACTCCTAATTGCCCTAAAGTAATAGACAATCCTGCCTGGAACTGGCAACTATGGTGGGTGCGTGGTTGGTACTCCAGCACAACCAGCCAAAGCGTATACTGCAAACGTGGGCTCACTACCTTGTTAGGGCAGTATTGGGCCAGCAATCTGCGGGCGAATCCAAAATCACCAGTCTGAATTTGAAAGTGAACATCCAACTTTATTTGCTGTGCTGCAACAGGAGGGCTGAGACACTGAGAAAGCAGCCACACCCTCCTGCTTAGCCAGGGTCTTATGTAGGTTAAGATGTTACATATGCATAAACCATTAACATCTCTGCCCAGAGACAGTGAAATGGCAACAGATTGGTAACATGAACTGTCACTCAAAACACAGAACAGAGCTAGAACTTTCTCTGTCAGTCACAGGTGGAATCCATTTTGTTTAACAGCAAACTATCTTGTTTTACTAGCAAGTTAGAGTACATATTCAAACTGGGTTTATACGACACATTACAGTAGCACTCTGGTTTACAATCTTTACCATTCTTATTCCATTAAACACATTACTAATCCCTCACAGACCTTCATCAACATTCTTAAACTTTCTTAACTTCCACAGTGGGTAAATGCAATTGCACCTGTGCTTTAATTTAGCAAATAATTCTAAAGATGCAAAAAAAATCTGAAAATTAAAAAACGTGGAGGATCCAACTTAGACTCAGGTGGGGTGGGGGTGAGTTGCAGCCATAGGGAGCCAAGTGAGCAGTGAGCAAGAAGAGGGAATAGCCCAGGGGCAGAGGTTTGTATTGGAAGCCAAGTGAGGTCTAGGCACACTGGGAGAGCCTGTCAAACTGGGAAGGAGAAATGATGGGGTCAGAAGAGGCTTGGTAGCTTGGGGAAGGGGAAGTAGGGGGCTTTAAACAAGTAAACAGTCCCATTGCATTTGGTTGCATATGTAAGCGGGGGAATGGACCCGCTCTTGTGGGGAACTTCCCAGACTTTGTATACCACCCCAGTGAAGGTGGGTAGCAAATGGATCTGAGTCCCTGCTCCCACATCCTTTACCCCAAGGCCTGCCTGACCTCAAAGCCTCCCCTCCCAATCTCCTGTTTGGAGGAGTCTCTGTAACCCCGACAAGGCTGGGCCCCAGAATTTCTGGGGGCTCGACCCCCACTCTTATCGTGGTCTCTCAGGACAGGGCTAGGGTGTCCCCACTCTGGGGTGCTGACCACACTGACCACTCTTCTGGCCCACCAGTTACTATATACACTATATACAATTTATTTAAGCATACAGAAATAAAAAGAATAACCCAATAAGAAAATAGAAAAAAGTGGAAACAGGTGACTAGTAAACCCCCAGTGCCGCCACCTGGCATGGGAGCACTACAGACAGAGTCTCTGGGGCCTGAGGAACAGTCTCACAGTCTGTCCTCCACATTGCAAGCCTTCTGCCCAGGCCTGGCTGCGACTGGATGATCCAGGGGGCCAGATGCAGGCTCCGGCTATGGCTACACATCCCCAGGCTCCAGGGGTAGGGCCCTTCTTCCCAGCATCAGCCCCCCTTCCCTGTTCCCCAGCTGCTCACCACACTCAGCTCCAGATGGCTGCAACTCCGGCTCCCAGCTGCTGCTCTGGTTCAGTGTGGCTTCTCTGGTTCTCCTGCTGTGGGGCTGCACAGATGAGCTCAGCACATTGGGCTTCTTCTCTGGCCTCCTGCCCCAGCTTCAGGCACCTCTGGCTCTGTCACTGCCTCCAGCTCTGCTCTGCTCAGCTCCACTTGGCTTTCTGCTGGTCCAGCTGCTGTGGGTCTCCTCTGCACAAATCAGCTCAGCCTGGCCTCCTTTCCTGGGTCCTCTGGCTCCCAGCTGCTGGCTGCTTAGTGCTTCCTCCTTAGCTTGCCCCCCCCACAGCTTGCCCCAGGCATGTCCAGCCTGCAGTTTCAGCTCAGGGGCGGGGGAGCACTCTCAATCAATCAGGCCATCCTGGGACACTGGCCTCTCCCACTGGCCCTGGGGCTGGCTGTTTCAGAGTCCTGCTTCCAGGTAGGAGTGGCCAATCAAAAGGCCCATTCACTCTCAGTAAGGGGCTATCAGTCCCCTTACACATATAGGATGTATGTAGGAAAATTTTGTCAATCATGCCTAAGAGAGAAAAGATTCCAATACCTTCTATCTAATTGGAGTTTCCTCTGCAGGGCAAACAGGAATACAAACAATAAAATTTTGCCACTAAAGAAAACGAATACCCTGAAAAGCAGTCAGCTTTGAGTAAGTGAGTGCCATTGTCAGATGGCCACTCTTCAGACTGGAAATACTATTTCAGGGGTGGCCAACTTATGGAACCCAAGAGCCACACAAGTTGATTATTAAACCTTTGAGAGCAGCTCTGAGGCATATAGCCATATACTTTTATCTACTCTAAAATTTAAAATTCATTGCACGCATTAATTTTGTAATAGAGAGGGCAAATATTGATTCTACTAATGTCAGATTCTAATAATTACTTAAGGTGACCGTGAAAATTAGGCCTATACAGTAAAAACTTAGCTGCTGCTCAAGGTAGAAAACTGCATGTTAGTGGAGAGTTTTTTAAAATCCTGACCATGCCGCGCTTCTCCCCGCCATCCCCGATCATGCCATGCTTCTCCCTATCATCCTGATGCTATCCTGAACTCCTAGGCTGGGGCTGCTTCCCTAAACTGATTTGCTGACGTTCTTCTGGGAGCCACATTTTTTTCATTCCAGAGCCACATGTGGCTCCCAAGCCACAGTTTGTCCACGCCTGTACTATTTATTCTGATCTTCAGTTTTGCTCTCCTATGAATTGGGCACAGCATAAGTACGCCTACCAGGCAGCATGCCACAAAGTTAACCATCCTTTTACTGAAAAGTTCCAGGGGGGTAGCGGTATTAGTCTAATCCAGTGAAAATAGAAGAGTCCTTTGGTACTTTTAAAGAGTAATACATTTATTTATCACATGAGCGAAATTGCATTTTGGAAACCATTTTCAAGTGTCTGACAAAGTGGAATTTCACCCACAAAAGCTCTAGCAATAAATAAATTTGTTACTCTTTGAAAGTGCCACTAGACTCCTTCCTTGTTTTACATTATCTTCTTGCCATACTTTATTGTGAATTCCTGTAATGTTGTCTGCCTTGCATTGGATAGTATGGTCACAATAATGCTGTATTTTTGGTTTGGACTCTCTCTTTTGTGTAAGAGTAAGCTTACTCAGTTTTTGCTACTATGTCCTCTCTGCTTTGTTTCCCCAGGAGGGAGATTGGGAGTCTGGCAGGAGTTAAGCATAGGGTGGGAGGAATACTGCAGGAGGCTTCTCTGCCTTGTTTTCAGTTCACTTTGTTGTCCTCTCTTTGGCTATTTGCAGGGAAGGCAGAAGGCAGGCAGCCTGGCTGTCTGGCTGGGTCTGCCAGTTTGATGTGATGCCCTAGCAGCTCCAGACAGCCTGCCTGCTTGCCTCATAAGTTCCTCAACTTCCCCTATCTGGGTTGCATATGCCTGGAAGCTGGGAGAGCGTCAGAGCCTTTTTAAATTTTCTGCCCTGTGGCATAAGCAACTAAGCATGGCAAATTGCAGCTGCTCTGCTGGTATCCCTCCACTCCGCTGCTCCACAATCTCATGCTGCCACTCAAAGTGGAGGGCAAGTATTACAGCAGAGTTCAGGGGAGGCATGGGCTCTATTTTAAAAGCTTGAGAACTGCAGCAGTAGGTGTCTTCAGCGTGAGTCAGCAAGGTGTCATCTCTCATCTGGGCACCCAGATGCCATCCACTTCTCCAGTACCTGGAGAACCTAAACCAGTTGACTGGAAGCCTCAGGGATGGTCTGAGCCACCACCCTCCCTCCCACTCCTATTTTCTGATCTCCCTGACTTCTGATGTTTAGTGACAGAAATCTGTAGGAGATAGAGAATGATACGTCTTGTCAGAGGAGAAGAATTTTTATATGTCCTCCTTACATGGTCTGTGAGCTTTTAAGAGGAAATTGCCAGCACCTTGATTTATTTGTAGGGAACAATGGAAGTGAATGAGTGCTCATTTTACAGTTTTAATGCAGATGGGTATGAAGGAGTTGTATCACAACATGGCATGGGGCTTCTGTGTGGTTGGAGAGTGGTACAGAAGCTAAACACTCTGGACCAGGATAATCCATGGTAATCTACATGGTCAGACTACATTGGTACCTAGACAGCTGCTGGCTAGAAACTGACAGCTTTGATTTTAGTCATCATCTGGCATGGCCCCAGGGAGCATATTTTCTTTCAGAAACATCACAGCTCCATGTTTCTAAAATTTCCATTTCATGTGGAACTTCCCCACTTCAAAATATTTCATGTGAATTCCAGTTTCAAGTGCGGCCCAGGATAGGGGTAGGGCCTGTTGGGGCGTGGGGTGGGGGTGGGGTCTGTTGTGAGTGTGGCCTATTGGGGGTGGACTCAATAGTCAGGTTGACAGGGGCAGGATCTAGCACAGGTGGAGGCTGTGGGCCTGTGCCCTGGGTCTTTTTGCTGTCCAGCAATGCCCCTGATTCTAGCTGGATAGATAAGGCAGTACAGTGTGTAGTTGTCAGCACAAAAGCAGGAAGGCTGCCAAAAATGATGGTTCTTGTCAGCATTTCTTTTACAGGAAGAAGGTGGTCTCTCTGTGCTCTACTAATAGGTTGGAATGGGGTAATTCCAGATTGGAAATGGCACAGGGAGACCCATGTGGTGTAGTGCCCCTTATGGATGCAAGATACAGTTTACCTGTGTGCAGGGTCCGCCCATTGTGGAGGGAACAAAGCAAGGGGTGCTTAGGGAAGCTCGCTAGAATTTGTGCTACCAAAGGTGGACTATGCTTTTCTGGGTTGGTAGGAGGACTCCAGGCCACTTCCCAAAGGCTGAGGATGTCCCCACCAGGAGAAGGAGAGAGGCAGGTGTCCCTAAGGCCGACCATAACTTGTCCCACTCAGCCAGGACTTGGTCAGGTTCCACCTCCCTGAATTTGGAAGGGGGTGCCCCCTTCCATGTTAGCAAGCACCTTACTGTGCAAAGGTAAGCTGTGCTGTTAGGTTTGAGGATCTCCTGGGGAAGGGGTAGACCAGCTTCTAGTCTAGGCATCACTTGGAGCTGCTCATGACCTTCAGGACTCTAAGGAGACTCGTATCTTATGGGGCCAGAGGTCTTGTTGGGTCTCCCATCAGGGAGCCAGGAGGCCTTCATCAGGAACAGTCAGAGAGGGGTAAGACAGCAGGCAACATGAGCTGCAAAGAAAGAAGGGGGGTAACCCCTCTGCCCAAATGTTGGTCCCCAGCAGGAAGAAACACATCCTGTAGACCAGGGGGCTATGAGTGAGGTTTGGCCCTATGGATTGGCTGGCCATGAATTGACTATATTGCTTGTGGGAGAGGAATGATCATCAGGGCGGGGTAGGAAGCCACTCTCCCTCTCTAAGCCCCAGTGGGGCGCTGCAGAATCTTCAAGTGGTTCACTGGAGACTATTAAAATGAGATAAGCATGAAACTAACTGCATCAGCATACAGCTCAGTATATGTTGTCACAACTGCCCTGTGGTCCTTCCCATTTAGGCCGAGGCTAGAGGGGAACTGTATTCCTCCTCTTGTTCTCTTCCTCAAGTAGGATGGGTAAAGGTAACTGCTTTCTTGCCCACCCTGGTGTGGAAGGTCTATCTGGTGGGAGTGTAGGTTTGTTCGGAACATTCTAGGTCAGTACTGCCGACCCAACTGCAGGCTCTAAGGTGGTTTGCAGTTGGGGGGGGGTGTACCACTGGCATGCTCCCCCTACCACTGTGCACCCCTGTTGGTTTCCTGTCCAGGGAAGATTCCTGGACATGCAGTTTGTTGGCTAAGGAGGGAGGTAGCAGCAGCCCTCCATCTTTATTCACTTCCCTTCTGTTCTTTCTCTCCTGGGGTCTTAGAATTTATACATAATATGCGTGTGTGTGTGTGTGTGTGTGTGTATAGAGTGAGGGGGCAGTTTAAGGTTGCTGGTCCCTGGGTACTGGTCCTGTGGGCCCTGGGGTCTGATGCAATGGGGGCCTGTGTGTGTAAAAGAGGGCTGATTTGTCTCCAGTGAGCTAGTGGTTGAGGAGGGTGGCACCCATCTCGGGGAGAATTTGTTTGGGCTGCAGAAGGGTTCCTAGCTCCCTAGCAGGGCATTCCAGAAGGCGAAGGGTTTTTGGATCCCCATTCATCCCGACTTCCATTGCCATCACATGGGGAGGATCCCTGATGGACCTGCTGCTGTGACTGCTGGAGGGGCTGCTGTGGCCTGGCAGAACTTCTGGCCACTTGGGATGTGTGTATGCCCAGGGACCTAAGGGTGGCTCTAGGGTCCCTCATGCCGCACAACATAGAGTCAGTGGTTCTTGAAGATGTAAGGCAGGTCTAGAAGCTGTGCCTAACAGCTTCTCGGGGGGGTGGGGTGGGGGGAACTGATCTGCATGGGTTTGTTGGGAACCTGTTTAGCACTGATTCTCCAGATCAGTGCTGATTTTTTGTTATTGGGCCTTTTATATTCTGTTTTTATTACTATTAAAATTCTGTATACTACACTGAGATTCGTGCTTGCGACGGGGAAGCATTACCCTTTTGGGGTGCCCAGGGAATAGGGCATGATTTCCCAGAAAATTGGGTGGGGGCTTGAGCCAGTTGGTGGTATAACATTATTTGGAAACCCCTAGATATAGAACCCAGCACGCTTTCTGTCATCTTCCCCTGTCAGAAGGGTTACACAAATAGTGATCACCCTTCAAAGGGAAGGGCACATATAGTTTGCTGCATGTCCTGAGACAGGCCCGACTCTTGAAGCCACACTGGTCTCTGGCCTTGTCAGAGGTGTCCCAGGTGGTCATGAGGGCATCACGGGAGGCCAGCATGCCCTCCTCTAGAACCGAGTCATAATCCTCCAGCTGTTCCTGGGGGAGAAGGTCTCAGAAGTGCTGCATGGACTCCCACAGGTGGACGGTATATCAGCCAACCAATTCCTGGCAACGGGGAGCTGGAAGGCGGAGGTTGAATAGGCCTTTCCTCCCCAGGAGGTCTAGCCTCCCTGGACCTTGAAGAGAGGGCTGGTCTACCCTGTCGCCCCCTTCCATAGGTGGCTTCTAGCACCTGAGAGCTTGGTGCCGGGTGGTCAACCAGGAACACAAACCTCTCAGGGGCAATGTGGTGTCTGTAGCCAGCAACTTCAGACACCAGTGTGATAGAGGCAGTGGTCTGCCAGTGCACCCTAGCAAGGTCATGCATCCTGTCATGGAGCAGGACCAAGGCTGTGGCTGAGGAAGCCATGAACCCCATGTCAAAGAGGGGATCTAGGTCCCCCTGAGGGGCTCAGCTTCCAGGCCCAAGTGCACTGCCATTCAGCAAAGGAGGTCATAGTGGGTGCTGGGGTCCTCCCTATAGGACCATGGCTAAGGGTTCATGGCCTTGTCTGGGGCCGAGGATGAGTGGGATCTCAGGCTGCTATCCCTAGGCCCGACAGTGCCATGGGAGTGCTCCTCCTCATAGGCCTTGGGCAAGTGGGACAGAATAGGAGGGTGGTGTTGGGGACAGCCTCATACTGGCAGCCCCTCCTGAGCAGGCCAGTCCTGTCATAGGCTGGGATGCTCGCTAGGTAAGTGCGGTGCCTGTTCCCTGTGGCTAGGGGAACGTCTCTCCTGCAGTGCCAAGTGGGTGTAGTCAGTGCTGGGAAGGCAGATGTTGTTAAAGTTGGTGCTGGGGTGGATGGCACGGGGGAAACACTAGGGCGCCATGGTGGTGAAGGAAAGTGCTTATGAGTGCACTTCTGTGTCAGCTCCAGTGGTGCCGGGGGTGGGGGAGTGGATTGTCAGTGCCTCGGCTCAGCACTGAGGAAGGCAGAAATCTCCAGGGATGAGGGAGCTCCTCTGATTTCTTTGTGCTCCAGTGCCCAATGGCATGGAGATGGCTGCAGTACCGGGGTAGTTGGCGATGAGACTCGCTCCAGAATAATCCATGCCCCTGAAAGGAAGACAGGCTTCTCCTTTGGCTTCAGGCACCTGAGGGGCAAGAGCACTGGCAGGAGCAGAAGGGCCTTCATGGCCTCAGAGATGTCCGGTGTTGAGGGCAGTGCAATGTGTTCTGGGCCTTGTCCCTGAAACAGGTGGGTTGGGGAGAGCTGGAGCAGTGCTGATGCTTCAGTGCTGAGATCAATGCCAAACTCAATTTCCTATGCTCTGCTGGGGAGTGGCAATGAGAGGGCCTTGGTGCCGACATGGCACACAGTGCCAGTGGCTCTACATAGGTCCCTGATGTGCTGGGGACAGGCTGCAGTGCTTTACTCGATAGCCAGAGCAAGGCGCCTCTGGTCTCTGTCCACCACAGTTCCGGGTTTGAAAGACCAACAGATTGAGCATTCGTCCACCCAGTGAGATTCACTCAGGCATTTAAGGCACTTCTAGTGGGGGTGAGCCCTCCGGAAGGCGTTGCTGCAAGCCGTGCAGGATTTAAACCCCAGCATGATGGGGAGGTGGTGGTCAGGCGAGGATTCGTTGAGAACACCAGGTCGCGGTGGGACTATGTTCATGAACAGGTCTTCTAGCTTGAATGGATGGCTCATAAACAGAGCAGAATAGACTGGCACTTGCACAAATGCCAGAATGGGCTGTTCTGTAACTGTTGCTGAGGACAGAAGAAAGGAACTGAGGAGGATCAGGGTGAGTGGCCAGAGGGGGCGTTGGCCACTGACGCTGCTCTGATAGGCTAGGGCAAAAAGCTTTCTGGCCAATCTTGCACTGTGGCATGTAGACACCTAGAACTGAATGATCATAGAATCATAGAATCATAGGGTTGGAAGGGACCCCACGAGGTCATCTAGTCCAACCCCCTGCCAAAAAAAGCAGGACCTCTCCCATTAGATCATCCCACTCAGGGTTTTGTCCAGCTGGGACTTGAACACCTCCAGAGATGGAGATTCCACCACCTCCCTAGGTAGCTTATTCCAATGCTTCACCACTCACCTAGTAAGGAAGTTTTTCCTAATATCCAGCCTGGACCGCCCCAGCTGTAACTTGAAGCCATTGCTTCTCGTTCTGCCCTCTGTTACTACCGAGAACAGTCGAGCTCCCTCCTCCTTGGAGCAACCCTTCAAGTAGTTGAAGGTTGCTATCAAATCCCCCCTCAGTCTTCTCTTCTGCAGGCTAAATAAGCCTAGTTCCTTCAGTCTTTCTTCATAGGGCTTGTGCTCCAGCCCTTTGATCATTTTGGTTGCCCTCCTCTGGACTCTCTCTAATTTGTCAATGTCCTTTTTGTAGTGGGGAGCCCAAAACTGGACACAGTATTCCAGATGTGGCCTCACTAGTGCAGAATAGAGGGGAATGATCACATCCCTTGATCTGCTGGCAACACTTCTTCTGATGCAGCCCAGTATGCCATTGGCCTTTTTGGCAGCAAGAGCACACTGCTGACTCATATCCAGCTTCCCATCCACCATGACTCCCAGGTCCTTTTCTCCAGTGCTGCTATTTAGCTGATCACTCCCCAGCCTGTAGCAGTACATGGGGTTTTTTTCGTCCCAAGTGCAGGATTTTACACTTATCCTTGTTGAACCTCATGAGATTCCTCTTGGCCCACTGCTCCAGTTTGTCTAGGTCTCCCTGAATCCTGTCTCTGCCCTCTAGGGTGTCTACCGTTCCCCCCAGTTTGGTATCATCCGCAAACTTACTAAGTGTGCAATCTATCCCATCATCCAGATCATTAATGAAAACATTGAACAGAACTGGCCCCAGGACCGACCCCTGGGGCACACCACTTGTTACTGCCTGCCAACTTGACATGGAGCCATTGATTCCTACGCGCTGAAACCGTTGTTTTAGCCAGTTTTCTATCCACCTTACAGCCCATGCATCTAACCCATACTTCCTTAATTTGCCAATGAGAATGCTGTGGGAAACCGTATCAAAAGCCTTGCTAAAGTCAAGGTATATCACATCAACGGCTCTTCCCGCATCCACAAATCCAGTCATCTCATCATAGAAGGCGATGAGGTTGGTCAGGCATGATTTACCCTTGGTGTGAGCAGTGCTTGAAGAACTGTGGTTTTCAAACCAGGGGTTGAGGCAGATCCTCAGGTACTGCATCACAGCAGTTGCTGCCACTACTGAAAGACTTGAATGCATTGCTGAAAGATGTAATTGTTGGATTGTGGGCATAAATGATTTTTTTCAACTGGATCCTGAGTAACAAAGTGTGAAAACTCCTGGAATAAAAGACAGTAGCTATGAATGACCCGCATAAAATACCACAAGATGGCAGTATCCCCTAAGAGTGGAACAGAAGTTGCTGAGTTAGATGCCAGTGGTATTCAGCACACTGTAGTAGAATCATCCCAGTGACAGCTCAGAGCCATACTGCAGCTGTAGTGCTGAAGAATATGTCCTGGAGTCTGACTCCTGTTTCTTTCTACAGTAACCTCCTCCACACAGATCCCCAGCTGTGGCAGATCAGTCTGGTTCCACTGACTCTAATTCACACCAAGGGCTGGATTAAAGCATGGGCTATAGGGGCTGCAGCTCTAAGTCCCAGACCAAAGAGGGCCCCTGTGGTCTCCTAAAAATACACCTCTGACTGGCTTCTGCTGCCCTACCCACCTTCAGCCTGCTGCCCTGTCCCAGGGATAGGTAGTTTGCTCTAGACCACCTAGCTTGGTGGTGGGACAAGAGTTCTGCAGCTCGTGGACCCCTGCAGCACTGACCCATGGGTCCCTCAAGGTCCTCCCCAGCAGCGCCAGCTGCAGACCCACAGTTCCCCCTGGAGACTCTACTGCAACAGGGTTGATCTGTGGGTCCTGCCCTCCGCCCCCCCTACAGCAGTGCAGGCCCGCATCCCCCCATGACCCTCCCCCAGCAGCATTGGCTGGGGCCCTGGAACCCCTGACCCAGCCTCCAGTATCAGCAGGACTGAGCGCCCTGCCCCCAGGCAGGGTGCTACCAAAGTAGGTGGGCCCCAAAATGGTGGGCAACCCTGAGTCCCACAAAGGCCTTGATCTGACCCTGTTTATACCAATTGAGGATCACACACACTTTGTTTCTCTCACTCTCCATCCCTCAAGCCATAACTATAGCATCCATCCATCTTTTCAAGACCCCTGGGTCCTACACTTGCCTACTACTACAACATCTGCGTCTCATTCCATGCAGCAACTACTCTAGCAACAACTACCTGGATGGAACTGGACAGTCACTACACTCTCAGAAAAACTCTCACAAAAAAAATGATAAAAGACCAAAAACCCAAAACCACCTGTGGGTAAACTCTTTTGACAGAACAGTAACTTTGGGTCTGACCTCTCAGGCCTTGTCCTCAAAGGAAACCTGCATACCACCTTCAACTGATGAACCTAGCAGCTTAAAGGCAGGACTTTGCTAGATACAAAAATCCTGGTCTTAATAAAGGCCTTGGATTTCTGGTTTATTACCATGAAAACAGTCCACTAGCCCTTCTTTTCTGTCCTTTGATGGCAGGGGTGTTAATTGGACACTTCACTTTGAAAATATAAGGCAGGTCTAGAGTCACAGCTCTTCTTGCGCTTTCCAGCTGAAAAAGGGGGCAGCTAATATGCATAGGCTTTGTATTTGCATGGGCACAATTAAGTATTAGCATAGTCTCACTGTGTGAGTGCAGGGCATGATGGTAAATTGTATCGGGGTTTATTTGATCACAAATCTGTTAGTACCTGTATTTTAACTAAGGAGGGAAATGAAATATTGTCTTTTTCATAGTATGCTACCCTTTACTCTGTTATTCTATTTGGTAGAAAAGTCATTATAAGCAAAAAGAACTGGAAAGAGTAAGTGACCCTCTGTTTTCAGTGTGGTAAAGGTAAAAAAGGGGTAGGGGATAGCATAAGCTCAGTGATTGAGCTATGTCTGTGGCACTGCCTTGTCCTGCTCTACTGTTGAAGAATAGATCTAATGGCTTGGCTCCTTGTAGAGCCTTTCTTTTGTTATGTTGATTAAAGATGCTGTTTGCAGTTTCCTGACAGTTAATAGCTGAAATCACTGAAGGCTAAGATTCCCTCTGAGCTGAAACCACTGAAGAGTGACTGGGGTGGTGCGGGTGGATGGCAGATGGAGCTGATGGGCAGTGTGAGTGGAGGGTGTGCGGCTAGCTAGTGTGAGGGACATTCTCTACATACACTGGAATGGAGTGATTGCTGTATTGGGTTTTGTGGGAATCCTATTTTGCACTGCTTCTTCAAATCAGTGCTAGTTTTTGCAATTGTGTCTATGTATTCTTTTATGCTACTATTAAAAGTCCTATGTACTATACTCAGACTCATGTTTGCGAGTGGAGAAGCATTATCCCTCTAGGGTACCCAGGGAATTGTGCAAGATTTCCCAGGAAACTGGGTGGGGGCTCAATCCGGTTAGTGTAGTAACATTATTTGGAGCACCTAAATATAGAATCAGGCCCTTGCTCTGCCATTTCACCCTGGCAGAAAGGTTACAAATGTTTTAATGGCCAATGCTAAACAATCTGTTCCACCACCACATGCTGACTTGAAGAGAGCTTGGAGTGGCTCAAAAGCGTTTCTCTGTCAATAACAGAGGCTGTTCCAATAACGGTGGTTTACTCACCAGTAACTGTCTTTCTTCGGGATGGGCTGTTTGGATTCATTCAGTAATAGGTGAATCCATGCTGCAGCGCATGATTGGTCAGAAACCTTTTGCCCTGGCCACCCTGTGGCTATATGTGTGGCCACCACCCCATCCCTCTTCAGTCCCTAAAAGTTGCCAACTCTGAGTAGCGGGGATGGTGGGAGGGTTCTCAATGAATCTGAGCAGCCCATCTTGAAGAAGGACAATTACTGCTAAGTAACCCACCATTCTTCTTCGAGTGCTGCTTGGATACATTCAGTAATACGTGACTGCTAGCCGTGCTGATGGATGGTGGGTGGAGTTGGGTTCTTTTCCGCCTACAGCACTGCACCCCCTTAAGGGCCCATGGCCCAGGCAAAGGGATACCGTCAGGTAGGACAGTCTGGCCTAAGAGGGGAAAATAAAGGCCTACGCCTCTCGAGTGCTCCCTGTCTGCAATCAACAGGAGCAGCAGGTGGCCTAAAGTCACCTTATCATGGGAAAACATGAAAGCACAGCCACCGATTCATGACTGGTGAGGCACCTTCATGTGGGGACATCAGAGGTCGGTGGTATGCATCTGTCAAGGTGTGTAGACCGGCTACTTCCCCTGGCCTTAAGCCTACAATATGTCCCTTAGCTGGTGACGGAGAATTAATGTGACCTTGGAGGAAAACTTGGCCTACTAGTGGCGAGTACTTGAAGGCAGAAACGGAAGGGGAAAAGCGGGGGGAAGGAGAAAAACCCCTTGCTGGTCCAGCTAAGGAGGCAAATCACAGGGAGGTACGGGGACAATAAACGACCACTTGGTAAACGTGGTTCCTTGGTGGTCAACCTGGGTTGGCAATTGGGTGCCGAGAGTGCCCCTTCAGAGGGCCAGAGGTAGACATAGTTATCAACAGGTGAAGGGGCAAGGGAAACCAGGGCTGTGAAAAATCAAATGCACCACAGGGTAAGAGGTTAAATTACCATCTTAGGGCGAGCGTAGGGACAAGACCTTTAAAGTCTAGGTACAAAAGGAAAGGGAGCCCCAGTCCATTAGATAAGGGTTAGGGGTAAGGGTATGGCACTGTGGTAGGGTGCATCTCACCCCACACCAGGGACGCAGGAACTAGGGGAGGGAGTAGAGAAGGTGACCATTGGCGAAGGTCATAAATTCCCTTGATACATAAGGCATAAGTGTGCCCACATAATATCTGATGGAGAGTGATCTGGGAGTGTGAGCGAATCTCTGGCCCTGGGTGGAGAGACTCTTGAAGGATGGTAGAGTCTGGTGGGAGATTGGTTACTCCCTCCATTAGGCCCCCAGAGCAAGAAGGGGAGGGTCCAAGTGTGACCCCAGCACTGAGGGTACATTAGGGATGGCAGATGTTACCAATGAACGAAGAGGGGGCCAGGGCCTGTTGACTATCCCTAGCAGGACTGTACAGAACCAGGGAAAAAGGGAAAAAACCCCAAAAGGAAAACAGGAGGTAGGGAAAATGGGCCATCGACTATAGCAGGAGTGGCCAAACTGTGGCTCGGGAGCCATATATGGCTCTTGAATGAAAAATTGTGGGTCCCAGAAGAGCGTCAGCAAATCAATTTAGGAAACCAGCCCCAGCTTAGGAGTTCAGGAGGAGGTGAGGATGGTGGGAAAAAGTGTGGCATGGCCGAGGATGGCAGGGAGAAGTGCGGCATGGTCAGGATTTTAAAAAACTTGCCACTAGCCTGCAGTCTTCTACATCAAGCAGCAGCTATGGCCTAATTTTCATGGTAACCTTAAGTAATTATTAGAATCTGACATTAGTAAGATTGATATTTGGCCTTTTTCTATGATACAATTAAAGTGCACAATGAATTTTAAACTTAGTAATTCTGGAGTAGGTAAAAGTATATGGTTACAGGCCTCAGTGCGGCTCTCCACGGTTTAATAAGCAGCTTGTGTGGCTCTTGAGTTCCATAAGTTTGGCTGCCCCTGGACTATAGTAGCACATAGCCAGGGTAAAGAATCAACGTCAATCAGCAGCTTACTAGTGACCCTCATGGAAATGGTGGGAAATTAGGGTGGCCCCGGGCGTAAGATCGAGGAGCCCCCTGAACCACTAGATGTGTTCGGTGTGAGTTGGGGGAGGGTCAAATCTGTAGTTAGATGGGGATTCGTTCCTACCTCAGAAGGAGAGGACTCCCTAAGGAACTACCCAGGTCTAATTATGGGCAACCCAGCAGACTCACAAGTGTCACTGATTCTGCTCTTTTAGTGGTTGGAGCAGAGCTAGCTCACAGGTGCATTCCCACACCCTTAAGTGGGGCCCTTTGAAGGTCCTTCTGCCACTTCTGCTAATACTCAAATGTCCTTCTGAGGACTAGGAAGATGGAGCCGATGATCTTGGCAGCTCTGGACTATCCCAGTCCACCCCGGTACTATGAAACTTGTCCTGTACCTGGCAGTTTGGGGTTGTGTAGTTGGCGAACTAAAGGAGATTTCACTCCAATGGAAGAGATTGAGGTTCCCTTTTCTAGGTGGAGAGAAAAGCGGGCAAGCAAGCAGTTCTACAGCGGTAAGAAGTCCTCAAAGTTTGTTAGCACTGGGGACAGCCTGGCCAGGGAAAGAGAGATATAGCTGCGTCAGAGGGTTCTCAACCTAGGAGGCCTTTACGCAGAAGAATAAAAGAGAGCATTTGTACCCAGGGGATTACCCACTAGGACAAACATAAGATACTGGCTTGGCAATCCACTGATTCAAATCCCAAGGGCAGGTGTAACCAAGTTGAAAGGGCCTCGTGAACCCAAGGCGAACAACCCAAACCAGCCTAGAAGAGGGGAGGGGAAAAGAGGGCATGGAGCCTGCCCTGACAATAGGCTGATTAGTAGGGATGGTTTTGTTTCCCTTATTTTATTTTAGTTTATTTGACCAGGTGGGAATCACCCAAGGCACAAACAATGTCAGTGCCCAGTGCCCAGGATTCGTGAACCACATGGGGGGGGGTAATCTCCCCAGGGGGAGAGTAATCTTCCCAGGAGGTGGAAGAAGGTCAGCCTTCAAAAAAGTACAGCGTAGGGAACTGTCAGAGGCCCTGCATCACCTTGGGAGGGAGGAAAAAGGGGAAAATATTAAGAAAAGAAAAAATGGGGGGAGATGAATCCTGGTTGGCCATTCAGGGCGTGTGGAAGTGTAGGGAATTTGGTCCTACAGCCTTCATGCATATAACCCCTCGTGTCACCTAGTGACGATGCGTTCTCTTATGGGGCAGGAGACAGTAGGTGAGAGAAGGGTTCCTCCAATCCAGACCCCCAGTGGTTCCTGAATTCAAAAGTAGCTTCTTCCAAGGCAAATAGGAAGGCTACCCAGGTGTTAACCCCTACGGGTCCTTGAAAGGAAATAGGAACTGGCATCGGTTGGAGGAGAGGCGGGGGGCCATCCCCCATGGGGATGAATCTTTAGGGGATTCCAACAGAACCCCCAGGTGATTCTTGTGGGAGAAAGGTAATACCCCACGTTGGGATCTTATCTCAGGGTCACCCCCCTCCACATAGGTTGGATGTGCTTTTCTTGTTACTCACAGTGGACCAGGTAATGTTCTCTTGAGACAGGGGGAGAGTGGTAACCCCAGTTTGATGTTAGGCCTGCTGGTAATGGTAGTTTCTGGAGTTCAAGTTTTTGTGCACCTAGTGGAATAAATCAGGTGTAGAAAGGGCATTGAATGCCCCTTATGGGCCAAGAGGGCAGGTAGTGGGCCAGGAAGGCAGCAGGCCCAGGAATTTTACGTCCCCACGGGGGTCCTGGGCACTACAGAGCATAGCATCCGTTTCGGCCACGACGAGAGACCCGCTTTCAAAGAGAAGGTCAAGTATGACCTGCTGGGAGGAGGTGGACACCCTTGCCTCCCTGAGCCGGGCTGCCCACCATAGGGCTACAGCTGAGGCCACGCTGTGGGATGCTGTGTCCACGGCATCCCAAACCAATAGCAGCAGGTCTTGGGATGCTATTCTGCCCTCCTCAAGGAAGGTGTCATAATCCCCCTTATTCTCCCGACCAGACCTACACTATCACGGGCTGGTCCATCCTTCCCAACCTGTACCTGGTCCAGGACCTCTTGGAGCTTGGGTGTAGGGATGGTCTGTTGTTCGCCCTCCTGGCCCTGGACCAAAAGAAAGCATTCAACAGGGTGGACCATGGGTACCTCCTGGGCACCCTGCGGGCCTTTGGCTTTGGGCCCTGCTTCGTGGGCTTTCTCTGGGTGCTGTACACCTCCACAGAGTGCCTGGTCAAGCTCAACTGGACCCTGACCGAGCCAGTCAGCTTCGGGCAAGGAGTGCATCAAGGCTGCCTGCTGTCGGGCCAGCTGTACGCTCTGGCCATCGAGTCCTTCCTCTGTCTCTTCTGCCAGAGATTGACAGGGTTGCTGCTCCATGAGCTGGAGTTGCGGCTGCTCCTATCAGCATACGCTGACGACATGCTCCTCATGGTCCAGGACCCAGGCAACCTGACACAGCTGGAGGCTTGCCAGGCCATCTACTCGGTGGCCTCCTTCACCCGGGTCAACTGGGTCAAGAGCTCTGGCTTGATGGTAGGGGCCGGGTGGTCGGCAGGCCCTGTCCCAACCACGCTCCAAGCCATCTGGTGGAGTGCGTGTCCACTGCTCTATCTTGGCGTTTACCTTTCCGCCACCCATCCCTCCCCGGATGAGAACTCGCGTCATTTGGCGGGCAGGGTCGCTAAGCAGCTGTGGAGATGGACGGGACTGCTGCGGTGCCTCTCTTTTTGTGGGAGGGCACTGGTGGTCAACCAGCTTGTCCTGTCCATGCTCTGGCACCGGCTCAACACCCTGGTTCTGCCCCTGATGTTTCTGGCCCACCTCCAGAAGACAGTTCTGGAGTTCTTCTGGCCAGGACTGCACTGGGTCTCTGCAGGGATTCTGAGTCTCCCCCTGGAGGAGGGAGGGTAGGACCTGTGCTGTGTCCACAGCCAGGTCCACGCCTTCTGCCTCCAGGCCCTGCAGAGACTCTTTTATTGTGCAGGTAGTCTGGCATGGAGCCACTTGGCGTGCACCTTCCTCCGCTGCTACTGAGGGCTCCAATACAACCGGCAGCTCTTTTACATCCATCTGAGAGGTGGTCTGCGAGACCTCTCAGAGCTGCCGGCTTTCTAGCAGGATCTCCTCCAGACCTGGAGGCTCGTCTCGGCCTCCAGGGCCCTTGTACCCACCGAGAGGGAGGACCTCCTTGCAGAGTCCCTGCTAGACAAACCCCATCTGTGTGTGCAGGCAGCGGAGGCCCCATTTGTGAGGCAGAGGCTGGTCCTGGCAAGTGTCACCTGGGTCGGAGACCTCCTGGATTATGCTCGGGGGGGGACTGGGTGGATCCCCTAGTGCTTGCCCAGCACACTGGGCTCTCCACCCTTCAAAATTCCCAGTGCCTAGTCTAGGAGGTGAAGGTGGCCCTGCCCTCCACTGCTTGGGTTTACCTTGAGCAGGTCCTGCGAGAGGGCACCTCCTGCTCTCCTTTCAGTCCTGGCCCTCCGGAGCTTGTGATCGGGCCTCAGCCCCACAAGCCCCGTTGGCCACCCCCACCCGATGCCCTGAGCCGGCTGCCAGACCTGCAGCCAGTCCCCTTCTGAACCGCACGCCACAAGTACCTGTATATGCTCGTGCTCCACACCATCCACTTCCTCACCCTTGTGTCAAGCCCCCAACACCAAATGGCAGGACCTAATCCAATCTGGAGAGGGTGAGGATCCCCAGTGGGTCAGCCTCTATGCCACCTTGACCCCGCAGCCCACTGGGTATATCAGTTGGCAGTTCCTGCATGGAGCTGTGAGCACAGGTGTATACTTGGCGTGGTTCATGCCCAACCCAGACACCTACCCCTTTTATGGTGAGAGGGAGACCCTGGCGCACACATATCTTGAGTGTGCCACGTTGCAGCCCCTTTTCCAGCTCCTCCAGAACCTCTTATTGAGGTTCTGGCTGCACTTCTCCCCACACACATTCCTATATTCACTTCCCAACCATGGCCCCATGAAGTCACGGGACCTCCTTGCCAACCTCCTCCTGGCCTATGCAAAACAGGCCATCTACAAGACTAGGGAGAGGAGGTTGGCTGAGGGAGGGACTTGCGACTGTGGGGCCTATTTCTGATTCCTCCTCCGCTCATGTCTCTGGGCAGAGTTCCTCTGGGCGGCATCCGCTGGCTCCCTCGACACCTTCCGGGAGCAGTGGGCACTGTCTGGGGTTCTCTGCTCAGTGTCCTCCTCTGATTCTCTAGTTTTGAACCTTTGACCCACACACCCATCCATGTTCTTTATTTGTTGTCCCCCGAAATCAGTTGGCCCCGGGCCTAGGGCCACCTCCCCTTAAGCTGGGGGAGGGGGTGTTAGCGGCATCCAAATAGTCATTACCCTTTTGTATCCATCCCTCTGCGGAGCGTACCGGGAGAAGCAGGAGGAGCTCTGGGCCCTCAAGGACCTTTGGGCCCGGGGAGCCTTCGTTCAATCCCACATCCATCTTCTCTGGGAGATGCACTGTGGCTCCTGCTTCTTCTACGCCCTGGAGAAACCTAGAGGGGGCCAAAAAGCACATCACCTGCTTTTTGGCAGACAACAGCACACCCCTCAAGGACCCGGAGGAGCTGTATGGAAGGGCCAGGGCCTTCTATGCCAGCCTTTTCTCCCCGGATCTGACCGAAGCTGATGGTGCTTTGGAATAAACTCCCTGTGCTCAGCATGGGTGACCGGGACCAGCTGAAGCTTCGTCTCCCTCTGGCCGAGTTCACAGAAGTCCTCCATTGCATGCCAACCAACAAGTCCCCTGGCATCGACAGGCTGACCATGGAGTTCTACTGTGCCTTCTGGGACAACCTTGGCCTGGACCTGACCGCCATCTGGGCCAAGTCCAAGGGAAGCGGGTTTCCCTTATTTCAAATTAACATTTTCTTATTTCAAATTAATATTTTCTTACTTCAAATTAAGTTACTTTGAAATAAGGATTTTATTTTGAAATAACTCATTTCGAAATAACGTATTTCGAAAATAGAGTTTATGTGTGAACACAGCCATAGTATTGGTGGCTGCCCCCCGACTGGAGCATGGCCTCCTGGGCCTTTTGATAGCCCTGGCAGAGGTCCTTCATGTTCACCTGGACCTGTTGGGTGCCATGGATGTGCCCTTTCTCCACCAGGCCCTGGAAGATGGTGGTGAACACCTCCCAGTTGCGGTGGCTACCCTGCAACTGGGAGTGCACCACTACATCTCACCAGATGACCAGGAGATCAAGGATCTCCTCTGGGCTCCATGCCAGGGCCTACGTTTGTTTGTGGCTGTGTGCCTTCATGTTGCCAGATGGGAGGCCTGGCCAGCTTTGGGGAGCACGGTGTGTGACCCGGGCCTCCTGGGATAACCTTCTGAATGTGCCAAAATCAGGGCAAGTTGCAAAACCAGGGGACAAACCCCCAGACCACTGGCGGGTGGTACTTAAACCAGTCTCCCAGTCAGTAACAAAACATGCTTCTGATTCCCCACTCTGGTCATCACCAAGCATAACAAAACAGAAACAGCTCCCTTACTGCACATCAGATCCCCTCTAGCCACTGGGTCTCTTTAAGAAATAGGTTCTCCTGACCCCAAAGGGGCAGTCACATCACCCAGGACAATATAGGCTTGGATCTTACCCAAAATACCACGCTGCCAGCCAATCCTTTAGTAACTACAACTAAAGGTTTAATATAAAAAGAAAACACGCATGAGACATGTTAAAGGGTCAAAGTGAATCACATACATACAAAAGATTTAGGCTATGTTCACACAGGGCAGAAATAACTTTTTATTTTGAAACACCTTATTTCGAAGGACAAAAACTTTGTCCTCGAAATAAGGGAGAGAAATAGCAGGTCCACAGCTGCTCCTGCTGGGGGCGGAGCCGGGGATACCTGGGGGCCAGTGCTCACTCCAGCCCCTGCAGCAGCGGGCTCCAGCCGGGCACCGGGACCCGCCACCAGGTTTGGGGGCAGCCGGAGCTTTAAAGCCCCCAGGGTGAGGCGCCCCACTGAGCCTCACCTGGCGAGTGCCTGCAGCCCTGTGCAGGCACAGCCCGGTGAGGTGCGGGGCTGCGCCTGACTCCGCGGGTGCCTGCAGCCCCCTGCAGGCACCCGTGGGGGGAGGCGCAGCCCTACGCCTCACTCCACAGACACCCCTCAGCACCCTGGCCAGGCTGCTGAGGGTTCCCTGGCCAGGGTGCTGAGGGGGCAGCCCTTTCTCCCAGGGTGCTTAGCACCCTGGGAGGAAGGTCACATATTGTTTTGGAACACTTTGTTCCGAAACAAAATATCCGCACAGGGCTGTTTCGAAACCATTGGTTTCAAAACAACCCTGTTTCAAAACCAAATGGGGTTTTAGCCATTCCGAAACAATGGCGGCCATTTCGAAACAAGCGGTTTGCTTGTTTCGAAATGGCCATGCGTCATGTGGCCATGGCAGTTCTTATTTTGAAACAACCTCTGTTGTTTCGAAATAAGAAGTGTGTGTGAACATACCCTTAGAGTCCATAGAAAACAAATCCTTGAAGATCCTGTAGCTTGCAGATTAGTCCCACTCCTCTGGTGTGCACCCAGTAGCAGCAGCAGCTGGATGGGTCTCAGTCCTTTGTTCAGTCCAAGACTAAAGAATGGAGATGGGTCCCCTGCCTTTTATCTCAGAGTCCTTGCCAAATCAAATGGAGGTGGGCCACATGATCAGTCTAGGTATGTGGTCAAACAGGTTTCCTCTTGTTGCTGGGAGTCCCCTTCTGATGGGCCATCAATATGACAATAGTTTGCACACACCCAGTCTGGGACTGCTTTAGCTCAAACAACTTGGAACACACATAAAAACAAATAGATTTCTAATCTCCAATACAGGCATGATACCTACATACAAATCATAAATCATTCGTAGCAAATTACAGCCTTTCTATTGATACCAAACATGACATATCACATATAGATTACTGTAAATATGAAATATCAAGATGAAAAATAATCATAAACAGTCCCCTTAGACCCAGAGAGCGTCACAGGGTGGACAGGGCTTTGTCCTGTCATGTGGTTGGCCAGGATAGGCTTTTCCTGGTGGTAAGGACCTGTGGAAGGGGGCTGGCAAATTAAGTTGATTTGTGGCTTTTCCCCACCTACACTGGCTTAAGTCAACCTATTAAGGTTGCCTTAAACATTAGGTTGACATTAAGGCTATGTCCACATGTACATACTTAAATCAATTTCACTTAAATCAATTTAAGCTAAATCGATACAAAAATCGTTAAATCAATTCAAGTTGAATCAATTTAACAGGGGAACAACAAAAAAACCCAAATCGAAATATCGTGTCCAAACACAGGACTTGCTATGCTGATTCAGGAGAGAGGCACCATGGGAGGTGTGGCAACACAGCCCACCGGCAGGGGCATGTTGCCACGCAAGTGCATGAAAGCAAGAACTGACCTCAGCTCCCTGTCCATTGTGGCTGGCAGGAGACTGCAAGAGAGATGGCTATGGACTCTCCCCAGTTCCCATACCACCCTTGAGTGCTAGCTAGACCCTCTGCTAGCCTTCAGGGTACTCCACTGCAGTGGGACACACTGCTCCCTGACCCTGATGATCTCGAGGCTGAGCCCCTGATCATCATTTTGCTGGCCCTCACAGCAGCCTTAGTTCCCCACTCTCCTTCTGTGCAACATCACATCTGGGCACAGGACACCAGCCGAGACTGGTGGGAGCAGGTTGTTCGTGGAACCTGGAGCAGCGAGTAGTGGAGGTGGAACCTCCGGGTGAGCAGGGAGACCATCACTCACCTGGTCGCTGAGCTTGGCCCAGTCCTGCGCCGAAGGGACATGGTGATGAGAACAGCCATCCCCATGGACAAAAGAATGGCAACTGCTCTCTGGAAGATGGCCACTCTTGAGTCCCACAGGTCCTTTGCCCAGCTCTTTGGTGTAGGGAGGTCCACCGTCAGCGAAGTGCTGCTGCAGGTCATCCGCACCATCAACACAGTCCTGCTGCCATGACTCATCACCCAAGGAGCGTTGCAGGAAACCATCGCCGGCCTCACCACCCCAGGGTTTCCAAACTGCACAGGGATACTCGATGCCACACGCATCCCCGTGTGAGCCCCAGAGCACCGTGGAGCTGAGTATTGGAACAGGATGGGATATCACTTGGTCATCCTTCAGGCCCTTGTGGACCACTGGGGCATCTTTCAAAATTGCTACTTTGGATGGCTGGGGAGGGCATATGATGCCAGGGTTCTGCGCAAGTCCTCCCGTAGCGGTGCATGGAGGCAGGCACCTTCTTTCCCCCCCCGATAATATCACTGTCGGGAAAGTTGAGATGCCTGTCCTCATTGTCACTGATGAAGCCTACTCCCTCTGCCTGTGGCTCATGTGCCCATACAGGGGACCCCTCAATGCCGGACAGCAGCTTTTTAACTGCTGCATCAGCCACTGCCACCAGGTGGTTGAGTGGGCATTCGGCAGACTGAAAGCCCACTGGAGGTGCCTCCTCACATGCCTGTACCTCGCTGAGGACACAATTGTGGAGGTAATCAGCGCCTGCGTGGCACTGCACAACCTCTGCAAGCTCCGGGGGGAGACAGTATCCACCATGTGGGAGGTGGAGGCAGAGCCCGTCAGTGCCTGGTTCCAGCAGCCAGAGGTTTTGGTTCCAAGGGAACAAGTGCCGCAGAGAGCAACTACTGTGTGTGAGGCACTGAGAGACCTGTTCCTACAGGAGGACGTGAGGGCCAACCCACTCACACCCTGAACCCTACCCAATAAACACCCAACTTGAACTGTTCATGGTGCTGGAACTTTTATTTACAATAAGGAGGGGGTCAGGGGAAAGGGGAGCTTGGGAGGCAGCAAAGGTTCAGATACTGTGGAGTCGGGGGAGAACTGGGTGGGGGTGGGTGGGTACTGAACTGGGATGTGGGGTGGTAGTTTTGGGATGTGAAGGTGGGGCAAGGCTAGTGGGAAGCCATCCCTGGCCCATGGCCCACTTTGCCGTGGCCTTCCCTGTGGCCACCCCGGGTCCAGGGGCGCCGGCAGCAAGGGACACTTGGGAGTCCCAGTGGAGCTCCCTTGGCTTCCAAGGGCACCAGGTGCTGTGCAATGTGCCACAGGCTGGAGGCAATGTTCTGGATGGTGAGGGCCTCTCAAGCATTGGCCTGCTGCGATGACACAGTCATTGGAGTCAGCCACACGCTGGAGCTGGTGGATGGCAGCTTCCTGGTGCCCGCCTTGCTCTTGTCTCCAGGTCCAGAGACCCTCCTCTGCTTGATGGCTCAGCTCGAGAAGGCTTTACAGTATGTCGTCCCAGGTCCGGCTTGCTCTCCTCCTCAGCCTTGTGGTGGTGGGCAGGGGGAAACACGCACCAACAAGCACTCCCGCTGTTTGCGTGGATGTCCCTTTCTGTGGGTCAGACTCCATTGGTGGTGCCTCCTCTGTGTCCCCCTCCTGCTCTTCCTCATGGGTGGTGGCCCCCTCCTCCTGAGCAGGGAACAGCTCAGGATTGGCTCGAGCTGCGGTCGTGGGCTGGCTGCCATCATCCACATCCACCGATGCCTCCCTGTCCAAGGGGCCTCTCTCGAGGGACGTGGCCAGGGTGCTGAGCTCACTGGAGTCCATGGCCCAGGAGACCACTGGGATCCTGCCTCAGAAAGGTATCAAGCATCTCGTAAAAGGGGCAGCTGGTGGCAGTAGCTGACCCCTGGAGCTGCCTCACCTCCCTGGTCCAGGCGTAGTCCTGATGGAGGACTTTAACTTTTGAACGCACCTGCTCTCTGGTGCGCTCATAGCCCTGTGCAGACCGTACCTCTGTGATTTCACTGTAGATGTCGCAGTTTCTGTGCCTTGCCCAGAACTGGCCATAGATGTCCTCTCTGCCCCATATCTGTAGGAGGCTTAGGGTCTCCTCCGGCGACCACACAGAACCCCACCATTGTCCCTGCCCTGTGGCAGCACATGCCTGTGCCATGGTGTTAGCTAGTTCCTCTTATCTCTTGTTACTCACTCACATCTATCTATCATCATTATCGGGGCTGAATTAGTCTCTTTCTTTCTTTCTCGGCCAGCAGTTCTAATTGTGGTATGCTCGGGGGAGAACTGGTGAGTGGAAGAGGTCAGTATCTGGGTGATCAGGCCAGGCAGGATGTCAGGAACCATCCTGCCTGGTCACCCCAAACTTTGAGTTTTTAAACTGTTTGTTCCCACCAGTTCCCTGATTACAGGGAAGGCGGGGAACTAAGGTGATCATGACTCATATCTTCACTATTTCAAAGATCTCGCAGTTAGGCAGTGCCCACCTACGCCAAGCCCTGTAGAGATCAATGGGGTGTCAATCGGCCATCTAGTTAAGTTTAAGGGGGGCCATCTAGTTGAGTTGAAGGGGCCATCTGCTCCCCTTAACATTCTTTGCATACCTAAGTGATGGCCCGGGAGGGGCGGCCATCAAATTAACTTAATGAGCAACGGACAGTGTGTATGTGCTGCAGCGCATGGTAGCTTGGAAAATCTTTTAGCTCTAGCTCGTCAGGTCAGGAACAGCAACCAACCCCCCCTCCGTGCCGTGACCGTGGTGATATATGTGACCCTGACCCTCCCAGTTCCTTCTTTCTGCCCTCAGTGACGGTACTGGAACAGCCTGATACTTGAGTAGGCAAGCGCTTGTCGATACTTGATAACGGTGCTGGGATTCAAGCCTTGTCTGACCTGCTGTAAGGTGCTCTCCATTGATGATAAACACGAGCAATGCCTCCTGTGCCTTGGTGAGTCCCACCTGGCCAATAGCTGCTCCATATGTAAGTCCTTCAAGCAGAGGACTCTCAAGGACAGGGAGCAGAGGCTGTGCACCCTTGCCCTGGAACGGGCTTTGCAACTAATGCCTGATTTGCCTAGTGCACTGAGGGACTTGCCAGCACCGCATGTGAATTTAGCCCTGGAACCTGCCAGGCACCGCTCTCTGGCTTCAAATAAAAAGCCGCAATCAGCATCTGACTCTGCACCATCACGGCGCAGTCTAATGTCATTTCCGACAACCCCACCCTGAGGGTCAGGGCCAGAGTGCCTCTCGGTACTGTCAAGACCAGAGGCTTTTGCAGCGGCAAAGGTTTTCCTCCACCTACTGGCCCCAGTACTACAGAGAATAGTCTGGTCAAAGGGTAAGCTGGCGCTGTCTTGTAAGGAGTTGACATCCCCCACAAGCGATGCGGTACCAATACTGGCTCCTCCATGACAATGGCACTGACATCCAAATGAATGACTGCCACTCCTCCTGGGAATCCTCGCGTGAGCCCTTGGTACCATGCTCACAGAGTTCCAGAAGGGCAAGGTCTACATCTGCTTCTTCTGCTTCCTCCTGCGATGGTCCTTGGCACAGTGGGTCCCCATGAACTCCAGAGCCAGCCCCCTGGTGCAGAAAGACAGGCAGAGAAAAGGCACCAGAAACATTCCCCAACACCCTGCCCTGGGGAGGTTCATCCCCTTCACCTTTGGAGCGGGCTCCCTCTGCACCAATACTAATGTCACTTGTACAGGAAAGCCAAACTCGGTCAAGGAGTAGCCACACCAGCGCCAAGGGCACTCATAAAGACAGAGGCCATTCCTGGATTTGCTGTGATATAGCACCGTGCCCTTCCCAGGAATGGACCTGTGGGTGGCTGTATTGGACAACCGATGACCACCCCGCTCCCCATCAGCACTCAGTACCACCATCAACACAGACTCCTGATTCGTCAAAGGCTTTGGATGATGAACCCAATCTGGACACCATCCCATGCAGCAGATCGCAGTTCCCCGTCTCATCTTCCCTGGATGAGGCAACCTATCGGAGGCCTTTGGTGTACAGGGATGACCCCCATGTGCAGCAAGAATTGCTAAGATGGATGGTAGCAAACTTGAACCTGGACCTGGGGGTCGTCAAGGAGGAATGTGGCCCCCCCCCTTTGATGTGGGTGATGTGGCCCTGACTGCAAGGGTCTCGGTGTCTTTCCAAGAAGGTGTATATAGTATTGTGAGGGCATGATGGCAAACCCCATCTTCAATCCCTGCTGTGTGCAAGGCCGCAGATCGGAGATACCACGTACCGTCTGACAAGTTTGCCTTCCTGTTCCACCACCCAACATTGGGTTCCCTGGTGGTGGATGCAATTAACCAAAGGGAAAGACAGGGCCAACCGGGCTCTATGCCCAAAAACAAGGAGGCAAAGAAACTCAACTTCTTTGGCAGGAAGGTTTACTTCATGCATTGCTAACCACCAGGCCCTCATGCAGAGGTATGTGTTTACCCTCTGGAGGGCCATGGAATGCTTCTGTGACATAAGCCTGAGGAAATACCTGGGAACTATGAAAGTTTGGTTGAGGAGGGTGTCCTGGCCTCTAGGGATACCCTAATGACCTAATGGGATGCATCTGACACGGCTCACGCAACATGGCCTCTGCGGTGGCTATGAGGCAATCAGCCTGGCTACAGGGGTCTGGCTTCTCATAACAGATGCAGCTAATGATCCAGGACCTCCCTTTCAAGAGCCCTGCACTTTTTGCTGAATCTACTGACTCTAAGCTGCAAGGGATGAAGGACTCTAGGGCCATCCTGAAGTCCTTGGGCATGTATCTTTCGGTCTCAGCAAACACAGCAACAGTCCCAACAACTACAGCAGCAACCTCAAGTACAAGGTTCATGCTCCACATCGTACCAGTACTCCCAACGTCAACATGGGGGTCTGGACAGGAAAAAGACCTGGATGGGTAAGGGCCAAAAGACCAAGTCCTCCCAGACCACCCATCAAGGACAGGGTAGTTCGTGCCCTGTGGGGCAAAAGCAGCGGTTTTGATGGTCAGTCAGAGGGCGGCAGGACCACAATCCAACCCCCAATCTTCATCAACAACCTGGCTTTGTACTCTCACCACTGGGCCAGCATCACAACCAACCATTGGATACTGGACACTGTATCAAAGGGGTACTCCATACAATTCAAATCTATACCTTGGGACAGAAAACTGCCTTCCACTCAAACCTCAGGAACCCAGAACTAGACCAGGTACTGGAGAGAGAATGCGAGAAACTCCTCTCCCTCTGGGGCATAGAGAAAGTCTCAAGGGGACAATGCGGAAAAGGGTTCTACTCACAGTATTTCCTAGTCCCCAAACGGAATGGAGATCTGAGACCTATTCTAGGCCTCAGAGCTCCAAAGAAACACATAAAGAAATTAAAATTCTGTATAGTTTCCCTGTCTTAAATCATTCCAGCTCTAGACTATGGGGATTGGGTTGTGACCCTTGAGCTAAAGGACGCTTACTTCTATATAGCAATAAGAACTCACCACAGGAGATTTCTCAGATTTGTGGTGGTGGTGGTGGGGGGAACACTTACAGTCTGCATCCCTCCCCTTTGGGCTTTCCCTAGCCCCCATGGTATTTACAAAATGCATGGTGCCAGTTGCAGCGCACCTGCATTGGCAGGGTATAAGAATCTACCCCTACCTAGACGACTGGCTGATGAGAGGAAAATCAAAACCCTAGGTCAAATACACAGTTAGAGTAACAAAACAGCTGTGCTGATACCTAGGACTTTGCATAAACTGTGAAAAGTTGAAACTCTCCCCAACCCAGGGGATAGAGTTCATAGGAGCCCTCTTAGACTGAAAAAAAGGAGGGCTTCCCTGCCCCACTCAAGATTTCAGTCCATCTGCACCATCATTTTGGAGCTGCAGGCCTCTCAGATAACCACAGTCAAATGTTGCCTCCAGCTTCTGAGTCACATGGTGGCCTCCACCTCCATGACAAGGATGCGACTGCTTCAGCTCTAGCTGGCCACAGTATTCTGCACCCAAAGACACTCTCTGAACAAGGTACTCATGGGTCTCCACGATGTCCTGGGGACACTAGAGACCTGGTGGGATCCACTTTTTGCCATGAGGGGCATCCCCTTTGAGGCCTCAAACCCTAGGGTGACTCTGATCACTGATATGTCAGACATGGGATGAGGAGCCCACATTTTGGGGGGCCTATCCACCCAAGCGAACTGGTCCCCCAAGGACAGGCTCCTCCACAGAAATGTGAAGGAGCTCAGGGCCATCCACCTGGCCTGCAGGATCTTCCTGGACCAGTTAGCATGGAAAATGGTCCAGGTCCTAATGGACAACATGGCAGTATGTTCTACACGAACTGCCAAGGGGGTGTTCACTCTCCAGCCCTCTGCGTGGAAGCAACCAACATGTGGGAACTGGCCCTGAGGCACAATTTTACCCCAGTGGCAGCTCATCTCCTGGGAGTAGACAACAGAATAGCTGACTCACTCAGCAGAACCCTTCTGTCCTACCACAAATTGTCTCTTCACAGGGAAGTGGTGTCTCACTTAACCAACGGGGGAGAACACCCCAGGTGTATCTGTTCACAACATACCAGAATCAGAAGTGTCGCTGCTTCTGTTCCCTCAGGGGTCAAGAGAGGGGCTCACTCACAGATTCCTTCCTACTCCCATGGGGGTGGGGGCCCTCTATTGTATGTGTTCCCACCAATCCTGCTCATATACACAGTCCTACTGAAGGTAAAGAGGCACGGAGCAAATATGCTATTGGTAGCTATGGACTGGCCCAGTCAACAGTGGTACTCGATCCTACAGAACTCTGGCTGACTGCGGCACCTGAACCCAGGTCTCCTGCACCTGATGGCCTGAGACTGCATGGCTGAATAAGCATGAGAGATTCTGCTGAGACAGAGTCAAAAAGGTATTGATACGCAGAAGGAGACCTTCTACCAGGGCTACCTATATTGCTAAGTGGAAACCTTTTTCCCCTCTGTGTTAGGGAAAAAGGTGTAACACCAGAGCTGACCACTATCCATTTTGTCCTTGATTATCTGCTGGGCTTCAAGGATAGGGGTTTGTTCTTCTCTTCCCTGAAGGTCCATTTACAGGCAATCTCTGCCTTACACAATAAGATAGAGGGGCCTCTAGTCTTCTTCCACCCTACCCCTACCAGATTCCTGAAAGGGATCAAAAGAATCTACCCTGAGCCTAGGGACTCTACCCTGTAATGGGACCTTAATGTGGTGCTCCACTGCCTGATGGAGCCTCCCTATGAACCATTGGACTCATGTACCTTGCTGGTCCTTGCCTGGAAGGTGGACTTCCCAGTAGCAATAACCTCAGCTAGACAGATCTCCAAACTGGGTGTCCTTTGTTTGGAACCCTCCTATACGAAGTTCTTCCCTGATAAGTTATTGCTACATCTAGACCCATCCTTCCTCCTGAAGGTGGTTTCTGCTTTTCACCTAAACCAGGACATTTGCCTTTCAGTGTTTTTTCCAGATCCTCAGGTTACAGAGAACCAGAGGAGGTGGCATACCCTGGACATCAGAAAGGTGCTCTTAACTTACATCGAGTGCACACATCCATTACGCAAGAACTCCCAACTATTTGTGGTGACTGCGGAACAGAAAAGAGGACAATCAGTGTTTTCACAGTGCATTTCCAAAGTGGATTGTGAACTGTATTAAAGCCTGCTATAGAAGGTTGAGTACACCCCTTCTGGGCAAGGTCAGGGCACACTCAAGCAGAGCCAAAGCTTCGTCAATGGCCTTCCTTGCACAGGTCCCGATCCAGGAGATCCGCAAAACTGCCATGTGGTTGTTGGTACATACCTTCATTATGCATTATGCTATCGTTCTAGAGGATGCTGCATTGGGCAGAGCTGTACTCAAAGTGGGTAAGCTATAACACTGCCCACCATCCTGGGTATGGCTAGCAGTCACCTGTAACTGAATGATGCGAGCAGCGCTGGAAGAACGGTGGGTTACTGATGTAACTGCCCTTCTTTGAGATGGGCTGCTCACATACATTCAGATCCCTCCCACCATCCCTGCTAACCAGATTTGGCAAAAAGAAGGGACTGAGAGGGTCAGGGTCAGGGTCACAGATATAGCCGCAGTTGTGGCATGGAGTGGGCATTGGCCACTGTCCCTGACCTGACAGGCTGGAGCTAAAAGACTTTCCAAGCTACCATGCATTGCAGCACGTGGACACCTGTAACTGAATGTATGTGAGCAGCCCATCTCGAAGAAGGCCAGTTACATCAGTAACCCACTGTTACTCACTGGTAACTGTCCTTCTTTGAGATGGCCTGCTCAGATACATTTAGTATTAGGCGTTTACGTGCCACAGAGCATGATTGGTCAGCAACTTAGCCCCAGCCTGTCAGAGCAGGGTTGGTGGCCAATGCCCCATCTGGCCACTCCCATGGCTATATATCTGGCAAAAAAACAACAAGCAGTTGTGTGGCACTTTAAGACTAACAGATTTATTTTTTGCATGAGCTTTCGTGGGAGAAGATCCCACTTCCTCAGATGCTTCGAAGATGGGTGAACTTACAGAAAGGAATGAAACTAAATGCAAGGGGGTGTACAACATAGGATCAGGTCATAAAGTAACAGCAAATCAGAGCAGTTTACAGGCTTAAAGAATGGGAAGCCTGAAGTCAAATTACCCTTTGTAATGTGAAAAGAACCCATAATCTCGATTGAGTCCTGCTTTCACAGAATTTAGTTTGCATATTAATTCGAGTTCAGCTGTTTCTCTTTGGAGTCTTGATGTCCCAGGTACATCTCTAATGACAGTCGTTAACAAATCCATCATCGAGTGATTAGGAAGATGGAAGTGCTCAGCAACTGGTTTCTTTGTTCTTTGATTTCTGATATCAGCTCTGTGCTCATTCAATCTCTTACAGAGCGATCGTCCTGTTTGTCCAATATATAAGGTGTTGGGGCATTTCTTGCACATGATGGCATAGACCACATTAGTAGACCAGCAGGTAAATGAGCCTTTGATGGAGTAGCAGGCTTGATTAGGACCTATGATGGTGTTTGTTGTGTAGATATGTGGGCAGACTTGGCAGCGTGGTTTTTTGCAGGGGTGTGTGCCTGCTTCAATGTTCTTGTTAGATCTGTAGTTGCTGGTGAGTATCTGTTTAAGATTAGGGGGCTGCCTATAGGCAAGGAGTGGTCTGTCTCCTAATGCTTGAGAGAGAGAGGGATCATCTTTTAGAATAGGCTGTAGGTCCTTAATGATCTTTTGCAGAGGTCTGAATTGAGGATTGTATGTGGTGACTAGTGGTGTTCTGTTGCATTCTTTCTTGGGTCTCTCCTGTAGATGAGTTTGGGGAACCTGTCTAGCTCTGTCAATTTGTTTTCTTACTTCCCCAGGTGGGTACTGTAGTTTCAAGAATGCTTGATAGAGATCCTCAAGATGTCTGTCTCTGTCTGAGGGATCAGAGCAGATGCGGTTATATCTTAGGGCTTGGCTGTAGACAATGGATTGTGTGGTGTGTTTAGGATGGAAGCTCGAAGGATGTAGGTAACTATACCGATCAGTAGGTTCTCGGTATAGGGTGGTGGTGATAGGTCTATCCCTGATTTGTACTGTAGTGTCAAGATAGTGGATCTCCTGTGTGGAGTGTTCCAGGCTCAATTTGATGGTGTCGTGGAAATTATTGAAATCTCTGTGAAAATCTTCAAGAGCATCCCTGCCGTGTGTCCAGATGATAAAGATGTCATCGATGTAGCGCAGGTAAAGAAGAGGTGTCTTGGGATGAGACTTGAGGAAACGTTGTTCTAAGTCGCCCATAAAGATGTTGGCATATTGTGGGACCATGCGGGTGCCCATAGCAGTGCCACTGATTTGGAGATATAAATGATCCTCAAATCTGAAGTGGTTGTGGGTGAGTACAAAGTCGCAAAGTTCAGTCACGAGCTGCGCTTTGTCATCATCTGGGATGGTTCTTCTAATAGCTTGTAATCCATCCTTGTGTGGGATGTTGGTGTAAAGAGCTTCTACATCCATAGTGGCCAGAATGGTGTTTTCTGGAAGTTCTCCAATGGACTGTATTTTCCTCAGGAAGTCCGTGGTGTCTTGAAGATAGCTGGGGATGTTGATAACATAGGGTCTGAGGAGGGAGTCCACATAGCCAGATAGGCCTGCAGTAAGAGTGCCAATGCCTGAGATGATGGGGCGTCCAGGGTTTCCTTTTTTATGGATTTTGGGTAGTAGATAGAACATCCCTGGCCGTGGTTCTGGTGGTGTTTCTGTCTCTATACATTCTTGTGCTGTCTTAGGGAGTTTCTTGAGTAGGCGTTGTAATTCCTTTTGGTATTCCTCAGTGGGGTCAGAGGAAAGTGGTCTGTAGAAGGTTGTGTTGGAGAGTTGTTTATAAGACTCCTGGTCATAATCTGATTTATTCATGATGACAACTGCACGTCCTTTGTCAGCCTCCTTAATGATAATGTCAGAGTTGTTTTTGAGGCTGTGGATGGCATTGCGTTCTGCAGGGCTGAGGTTATGATGTAAAGGATGATGTTTGTCCACGATTTCAGCTTTGGTGCGGTGGCGGAAGCAATCAATATAGAAGTCAAGTCTCTCATTTCGGCCTTCTGCAGGAGTCCATGAAGAATATTTCTTCTTGTAGTGTTTGGAGGAAGGCATCTGTGTGTCAGTGCGTTGATCTGAGGTGTTATGGAAATATTCTTTGAGTCTTAGATGACGAAAGTAGGCCTCTAGGTCACCGCAGAATTTTATCTTATGTGTGGCAGTTGTGGGGCAGAAGGAAAGTCCTTGAGATAGAACAGATTCCTCTGCAGGAGTAAGTGTGTAGCTTGAGAGATTAACAATGTTGCTGGCTGGGTTATAGGTGTCACTCTTGCTTCCTGTAGTGCTGTATAGAAGTTTATATAGTTTGGTATCTTTTTTCCTCTGTAGGAAAGCAAAGTGCATGTCATAGATGGATTTTCTCTTCATTGTGAAGTCCAGCCATGTAGAGGAATGCATAGTAGGTTGGTTTTGTAAGAAGGAATCTAGTTTTGAGAGTTCATTTTTAATTTTGCTCTGTTTGCTGTACAGGACGCTGATCAGGTGGTTTCTGAGTTTCTGTGAGAGAGTATGGCATAATCTCTCACTGTAGTCTGTGTAATATGTCGATTGTAAAGGATTTTTTACCTTCAGTCCATTAGGTATAATGTCCAGTTGTTTGTATTTAGAAAGGAAGATGATGTCTGTCTGAGTCTGAGCGAGTTGTTTCTGTAAGTTGATGGATTTCCACTTCAAATGGCTTGATCCTTCTCAGTCTCTTCTATTTGCCAACTCTGAGTAGCAGGGACAGTGGGAGGGTTCTGAATGTGTGCGAGCAGCCGATCTTGAAGAAGGACAGTTACCGGTAAGTAACCTACCGTTCTTTGAGCGCTGCTTACATCATTCAGCGTTAGGTGATTACTAGCTGTACTGTGGATGGTGGGCAGAGTTGGGTTTTTTTGTCCTTCAGCACAGCCAGGGGTGTCGCTGACACCTGGCACACAGGGCATGTGCTCCAAGTCTTGGTGCCAGGGCCCTGATTGTCTAGGCCGGCCCTGTCCCGGACCAGGGACTCAGAGCTAGGGCGCCTGCTGCAGCACCCAGCCCTCTGGGCCCTGGCCAGGGATTGGGACTGGGACACCTTCAGCAGTGCCAGTTTCTCCCAGCAGGGGATCAAGGCTGGGATGCCCATGGTGGCACCTGCCTCTTCTGGCCCTGAACCTGGCCAGGGATCTGGGGCCAGCGTGGAGGTGGCAGGAGCCTGATGTATGATTGGGCCTGGGATGCCAGATTATGGCATAGGGGGCATAGCCTGGGCCCAGGAGGCAGGGCCTAGGCCCATGCGCTGGGTCTTTCCCCAGGGCAGCAATGTTGCTGAGCACAGCTACCCGCATAAAGGCAGGCCCAAAGCATGGAAAGGAGCCTGCACAGGCGGCTTTCTAGCCTACCTAGTGGGGATATACTGTAACCTTCGATTTATTCTAAGAGAACACTTTATGAAGGAATCAGTGAGCGGTTGTGTCACATGCTAATTCGTTTTGGACGCCCTCAATTTTGAATGAAGCTAAAACAATCAAGAAAAACAAAGTTCCACACTTCGTCTACCCACTGTGAGACAACTGCCCCTCACTTCCCAGTATATGGGGGCGGGGGGGGGGGGGGTATAAAACCCAGCCTTGTGGAGTTTTGATACTTCAATGTGTAAGTGTCTAGGCTGGTTTGGCCGCTCAAAGCAATGATAGCACAACAAGGATGGTACCTGTTGCCCAATTCCATTCTAGTGGTCTAGTCCCAACTTGATAAGGGGGCCCCTTGAATGGGTATCAGCTAACCAGGCAGAGAGGAAGCCAGTAATAACACACCTCAGGTCCTAGAAGCAGGTATGACTTCTCGGTGCCTTTGGTGAGGGGGGACATGGACGCTATTGCAGACTCACCAGTGTTGTTGGTCTGAGATCCATGACCTCTAGATATAACCCTGTTCAGCCTCTGTCAAGATGTACCCTGGTACAAACACTCTCTTTGGAGAGTAGGCTGTCCTGATGGTAGTGGGCCTGTGGGGGCCTGGCAACGATTTAGTGAGAGGGAAAAAGCCTCAAGCGGATGGCCTAAGTCCATGTCCTGATATGAAGAGGAAATTCTTTGCTTCAGGACCTCTTTTGGTGGGGACCCGACCTAAGAAAGCCCAACTGGGAATGGAAAGGGAACCTTTAGGGATTGAATTAGGATATGAGGCTAGTAAGGAAAAGGGGTAAGGGTGTTTGTTTTGGGCCTAGTCAGTCCCTAGCAATTCAGGAGCCAACTTCCCTCATTCTCCAGGCTCTTCTTGCCCCACTCAACAGATATGAGCAAGATTGGGTAGGAGGAATAGAAGAGGGATGAAGTGCTAAGCTAATAGGAGTCCCTGGAGGAATAGAAGAGGGATGAAGTGCTAAGCTAATAGGAGTCCCTGGAGGAATAGAAGAGGGATGAAGTGCTAAGCTAATAGGAGTCCCTCCTGTTCTCTGTGGTGAGTGCTCAGGATGTGTAGGTTCTCTGGTGGCCCTTTGTAATTAAACCATTGGCCATCTGTGAGTTGCAAGGAGATGAGACCTAGGAGTTGTGGAGCTGTCCTACACCTAAGTAAGGTTCAAATACTTGAGTGAACCAGGTAGCATCTCAGAGTCTACTGTGTGGGAACATTGTGGCTTTTCCCTTATGCCATTCACTCCCTGTGTGTGTCTTCTGGTATGGGGGAATCTCCCCCTGGATGTATAGGTGGGGTGTATGCTTTTATTTCCCCTGGTGAGAAACGCTGATGTGCTTTGCCATTTCTTGGACAGCCAGCCAGCAAGAACTGTTGAGGATTCAACCTGCACTATGAGTGTGTGGGGGGTACTGCCCCTAAAGATTAGGCCTTTGTCCACCAATGGGTGGATTTGCCTAGAAGTGGATCACACAATACTTTGTTCATGTCTTTTAAGGACTTCACTGTACCTACCACCACATGATAGGCTTGTCCCAGCAGGAATGGGCTGTTGGGAAACACACAGTAAGGATGAATCCCTCATGAAGGTGCAGATTCACCCCCAGATCTGGGGGTGAGAGACTACCTTCAAGGTCCTGGTAGCTGTTAGTCCTCTTATGGGGAATCAGGGAGCCCTTAGCAGGGGAAGGGGAGGAGAAGGTGTAGTTTGTTACCACCCTGACAATGGTGGTTAATTACCTTTTCAGAGGGCCCAGCACTAAGGTAGACTGGCTTTGAGGGATAAATGCACAGTGCAGTGTAGAGTTGCTACTTGAAGTGAAGGGTCATTCCAGCATAGGCCTACAGACGAGCCAAGGAGAATCTGAGGTGAGGGGAAGGAGATGGTAAGGACAGAGAGAAAAGGAGAGAAAAGAGATCCTGTGGGAGGGCATCCCTATGGGACTAACATTGGTGCCCCATACTCCCTATTTCCCTCAAACTGGCATGAATACAGCAAAGTAGGGAAGCATTAAATTATTTCCTGACTCCGCTGCTGAGAGGAGGATTTTCTCCATGCGCATGACCTATGGCTACCTTCTGGCGCAGACCACCTTAGGAGTGTGGTGGCAGGGCACCCTGTCAGTCTGTAACAATGGTTAAGAGAGGTTTTTCTTGTATGTATCAGAAGGCCTTGGAGATGAGACCACTAGGCCTTCAACCGTAGAGCTGGGAGGGGTTGGAGGTCCATTCCCTTGTCCAGCAATGTGGGGGTTATCAAGAGTTCAGCTCTGGTATGAGTGAAAAATCAGGGCTGTGGTGAGGCAAGAGGATGCTAGTTCCTGTATGGAAGAGCAATTTTAGACAGCTAGATATTGCAGTATTCCGGTATGCATCCAAGTGAATTTAGGCCCTATCGTGAATGGAGCAGAGCCTGGATAAGAAGATTGCGGGAACTGTCTGAATGCCAAGTCCCTAGAAGTTCAGATCAGCTCTAGAGTGGTTGAATAGGATGCCAAAGGATGAACTTTGAGGGCGTTCGTACACCCCAGGCTTTAGCATGAAGAATGCTGAATGAGAAGCCCTGGATGTATCGAGCTAGGGGATGTGTAAGACCCCAGGAGAGAATAAGGGGTGATTTGAATCAGACGCCCAGATGAGAGAACGAAGCATGAGATGGGTTCCCAGGGCATGGAGGAATAGTGTGGTGTATCCCCACTGCCCTCTGAGCCAGGTTGCCCTTCACTCCAACCTGGGGAAGGGGTTCTTGGACCCCAGGACTAGCACTCTCCTTCTTTCTAGCTGAGGATGGGTTCCCAACCAGGGCCTTCACTGCTGATTTCTGAGGGGTTGGTGAGATATGGGGGTGTGAGTGAAACCTGAGGGGGTTAGCAAGTTGATAGGTGCCTCTTTGGTGTGCGGCCATGGAACTCTAATGGGAGGTCCCCGGTGGCGGAGGAGACCCTGAGGCCCTGGAGGGCTGATCTTGCCTCTCCCTCTGCAGGGTTGGCCCTGTTTGGCGCCTCTGCCGCTGGTGCTCAAGCTGCTGGCGAGGGCTAGGGGAGTGGCTGAGCAACTGTGGAGGGAGCATGCCTAATGACCTGAGAGCAGATCTGGGGTACCTCGCATTGTGCGGCAGATGGTCTTTTGCTTCCGCAAACAAAGACCGTCCCTCAAAAGTGAGGTCTTGGATAGCCTGCTGCATGTCTTGAGGCAGGCCTGCCTCCTGCAGCCATGCTGTGTGTCTCATAATGATGGCTGAGGCTATACCACAGCTTGCCAAGCCTGAGGCATCCAACACTGCTAATAGAGCATCCTGGGATGCTGGCATGCCCTCCTCTATAAGGTAGTCATTGCTCCTGGGGAAGGAGATACTGGAATCTCCTCATGGAATCCCAGATGTCTAGCATGTATCAACCTTCCAGTCCCCATGCCTCCCTGGATCTCGGCAAGGGATCTAGGGAAGGTTGGCTCCTATGCCCTAAGGTGGCTTCCATCACTCTGGAGCTTGGTACTGGCTGATTAACTAACAAGAGGAAGCCCTCTGGTGGGACCTGGTATTTATGACCTGCTACATCCAAGACTGGAGGAATCAAAGGGGGAGTCTGCCAGTGTACCCTGCTGAGGTTGTGCACACCAGGGTGGATCGGTACCACGATTGTGTCTGGGGGAAACATTAATCCTGGATCAAATAGGGGGTCTTGATCCCCACTGATGGGCTCGACCTCCATCCTTGCCTGTGCTGTTATGTGGTGAAGAAGGTTGTAGTGTACCATAGTGTCCTCCCTGTAGAACAACGGTCTGGGATTTAAAGCCCTGTCAGGGGTTGTGGGCAATGGTGGAGTGGTCCTGGACCCTTCGGTACCACGGGAAGCTTCCTGTGAGGAAGATTCCTGTAGCAGGGACCACTTGTGAGGTCAGTACCACAAGGGGCCTGGTGCCAGCAATCCTCCATGGGCCTGTCTGCCCCTGTGTGAGGGGGTTACTTCTCCTGAGCTAAGGGGATTGAGCTTTACCTTGGCACCAAAGTGTTGGACTTGCCCTGGCACCAGTGTGAGAAAGGACCAGGGCAGTCAGCACCAGTGACGAGGTGGCTCTACGGTGCCAGGGAGAAGGAGAGCAGCCTCTGAGGTGCTTGGGTGTATGGCCTCAACCAATACTGGTGGGCCCTTCAGAGGCGGTCAGCGCTACCAATGAGGCAGCGCTATGATCCCGAGGAGAAGGATAGCGCCCTTTACGGTGCTTGGCTCTAGGGCCTGACTGGTACTGGTGGGCACTTCAGATAAGGGAGATACTCCCTCTGACTGCGGTACTGGTGCACTCAGTTATGGGGGATGGAGATTCGTGCCGCACTGGAGCGGCACATATCCCATAGAGAAAAGCTGGTTTTCCTCTTTGTTTCTGAGGCTTGGGAGGCAGAAGTGTAGGCAAAAGCAAGAGAGATTTTGTGGCCCCAATGGTCTCTGGGGTGAGGGACCCAGTCGAGAGGAGCTGGAGCGGTGCCTGTGCTTCCACACCAAAGTGGACACCAGGTGCATTGTCTTGTGCTCCCAAGGGTAGTGGCACCGAGAGGACTCCAGTGCCAATCTGGCATGTGGTGCCAGTGGCTCCAGTGGTGACCCCGATTCTCTGGGGACAGGCTGCCATACTTGCTCCAGGGCCAAAGAATGGCACCTCTGCTCCCTCTCCTTCAGAGTCCTAGGTTTAAAGGACTGACAGATGGAGCAATCAGTGGCCTGGTGGGATTCACCCAGGAACCATAGACACTTCTCGTGGGGGGTCATCCCTCATGAAGGCCTTGCCGCAAGAAGCACGGTGTTTGATGCCTGGCATTGTTCATGGTAGTTGGGAGTGGTCTTCTGGCTCCGGGATCAGATGCTCGGTATGAGCAGCAGTTCTCAGTGGAATGATATCCACGGACAGATCTTTGATGCTGAACCGGCAGTCCATACATGGTAGAATAGACAGGCACTTGCGTAATCTCAAGGAGCATGCTGTTCCAAAACCGTCACTGAGGGTGGAAAAGGAACTGAGGAGGATCAGGGTCGGCACAATATATATAGCCACGGGAGTGGCCAGAGGGGGCATTGGTCACCAATGGTGCTCTGACAGGCTAGAGCTAAAAAGTTTCTGACCAATTGTGCTCTGTGGCGCATAGACACCTAATACTGAATTATGCAAGCAGTGCTTGAAGAAGAACCATAGATTTGCCTTGGGATGCAAAGGCCTGGCAGACACAAGGGAGGGATGTGAGCTGGAGAATATTGGGGCTGAGAAGCCCAGCAAAGGTATTTCATATGGCATTGAACATTGACCCTGGAGAAGGGGAAGGATTTAAATAAAAAACACAGGCTGACTTTGAAGAGGGGACCAGACACCTAACTGTCTTTTGTGCCTTTGAAAAATTTTCAAAGCCACCTAAAAGATTCTCAGTTGTACAATTTAAGAAATCTTAAAGGGACACGATTTGCAGCAGGTGGGTGTTCAGCACTTGCTTGCAATCAGCTCCCTTTCCAGACATTACTGATTGGACAACTGAAAACTGAGGCACTCAAAATCACTAAGGCCCAAACTATTTCCTTATGTACCAGGCACCTACAGTAGATTGTTTGAAAAACTGCCTAAATTCCTTTAAAACCTTTTGAAAATTGTGGCTGTAATCATTGTCAAGGCTGTTTCCCCACTCTGGCACTCTGAGTGCAGAAGGTGGAGGCTTGCAACAGTCCTTAAAACCCACCGGCCTTAAGTGAGTTCTTAAGACTCTCCAAAGCCACCAGTTTCCTGGCCTTGGAGTGGTGTTGCTGCCACCACCCAAATGGAAGAACCTCTTGAAAACCCAGGAAGGCACACTTGGGAATTCCTTCCTGTGAGGTACCCTCAGTCACTTTTATTCCTCCCTCCTGATAGCGACTGAACCCCGGCTGGAATATCAGCTGGTAATGGGACAGAATCCCCTTTAGTAGTTGGCTGGGCAGTCTGAGGCACATGCACACAGAACCTCTTGCCTTTTAGGACACAGAACCAGAGCTTACTTTAAAAGGGTAAAATCTTTAATTAGAAGGAACAGATAAGAAAGACAGATAAGAGAGTTACAGGGTAGTGGGAAGGGGTACATGTGCTCAGCACAGAGGAATCCAAAAACAAATCAAAACAAAGAAATGCCCTGACCATGTCTAGTTAAACATTCCCTGTTCTACTCACACCTGGTCAGTTACAAACTGAGCTTATCTTTGGTAAGGATGTTGCTGGATCCTTCTTCAGACCTTTCTACTGGCCTCCTCCTGATCCTTCCAGGAGCTCTGCTCTCACCAAACAGGAACAGGCAAGGCTACTACTCCAATTCAAAAACCTGTACCTTGTTCTTATTGGCTCCCCTGGGACTCACTGACCAGAGTGTTTAACCCCTTCCTCCCCAAGGTTACTATAGTCAGCAACATGTGGTCAGGTCAGGCTGTGCCTGCTACCACAATGAAAGCAGATGGCACTACCAAGGAGCATCATTGCCCCAGGACAAGACCCAGAGCCCGCCCCCTGGCCCCAATGCGGAGTTGGGGCCCCAGGCTCCTGCCACTGCCAGCCCAGTCCCCTATGCCTGGCTGGGGATGGGGAGGGGCAAGGCAGTGGCTGCCACGGATGGCCTGGCCCAGATCTTGGGCTGAGAAAGGCAGGCGCTGCTGCAGCTGGCCTGGCCCTGGATACCTGGCTGGGGCTGTGGCCAGGAGAGGCCACAAGAATAAACTCATGCAAAAAGTTTGTTCCGGTACTGACATTTAATTATCTTTTGGGCAGTGGATGAGGTACCTGATGTATTGGTTCTTCCTCTCTTCTGGACTTCACCAGTGACACTGGGGGAGGAGTCTGATGTGTAGAATACTCAGGAGCTCCATATTATCTGTCAGGCTTGCACTCTGGAGAGGTATTCCATCTTCACCTTGAATGTTAAACACAACATAGAAGGCAGCAGTTCCTGGTTGGTTACTGGTTTTAAGGCCTTGTTCAACTGATGTAGATTTGAGCAGTTGTCTCAATGGGGAGAGAAATCTTCATATCTCACTGGAAAGCTACAGTACTGACTACTACTTGGCAGTCCCCACAAAATTGGTTGTCCCTCCACAATCTGCCTGTTTCACAAGGTGTTTGGAATTTAGAGATTTATAACTTGACAAGTGAACTGTAATCAATGCACCAGGCAAATTAAGTAAGTGAGAGAACCATACTCCTCAATATGCATGCATAACAATCTTGTACAAACACACTTACAGCTATAAATACACACAGAATCACAGAAATGTAGGGTCAGAAGTGACCTCATGAGGTTACCTACTCTAGCTCCCTCTGCTGACACAAGACCAAGAAAATGTAAAGTAAGTCTGACAGGTATTTTTTTCTTAAAAAATTCCAGTGACTCAATAACCTGTTATGAGCCTTAAATAGCTTTATAATTAGGAGGTCTTTCTATCCTGAATCTGTTCCAGCTGCAAACTAAACCAATGCCTCTCTGCCCTAATCTCAGTTAACATGAAGAACAATTGATTGCTGTCCTCTGTACAGCAGCCCTTAACATATAACACAACACTTGGACTGTACTTGGACTTTCAGAAAGCCTTTGAGAAGGTCCCTGACCAAAGACTTTTAAGGAAAGTAAGATGTCATAGGATAAAAGAAAAGGTCATTGAGTCATTTCATGGCTCAGTAACTGGTTGAAAGACAAAACAAATGTAGGAAAAAATGGTCAGTTTTCAGAACGAAGAGAAGTAAGTAGTGGTGCCCCTGCATGGGGTCTGTACAGAGACCAGTGCTGCTGAACAGCTTCATAAGTCATCAGGAGAAAGGTATAAACAGTGAGGTGGCCAAATTTGCAGACGGTACAAAATTACACAAGAAAGTTAAGTCCAAAGCAGATTGTGAAGTTACAAAGTCACAAAACTAGGTGACTGATCAACAAAATGCAGATGAAATCCAATGTTGATAAATGCAAGCACATTACTTTGAATTCCAACTACACGTATAAATTGATGTGGTGTAACTTAATTGTTACCACCCAAGGAAAAGCTCTTGGAGTCTTTGTGGACAGTTCTCTGAAAACATCTGCTCGATATGCAGCAGTGATCTAAAATAATAAAAAGCATTATGCATGGGATAGATAAAACAATGTAAAATATCACAATACCTTTATAGAAATCCATAGTACTCACACACTTTGAAAATTACATGCAGTTCTGGTTACCCTATCTCAGAAAAGGTATTTTAGAATTGGAGCAAGTACAGCGAAGGGCCACACAAATGATTAAGTTTGAAAGGTGTTAGTCTAGTTCAGCAAAATGAGCAAGGAGTCCAGTGTCACTTTTAAAGATTAAAAAAAATTATTTATCACATGGAGCTGGAACGCTGCATTCCGGGGTCCGCTGTTTTTAAATGGAGGGCTCTATACCCTGTTTCCAGTGGGTCTACATTGAGTACCAGGGATTCCTTCTCAGCTTCTGCCCCATTTTTCATATGGGTCGAGGAAGATCATCACCTAGGCCTGTCCATCTTTATGAGAACCTGTCAAATAACCGCCTGTTGTCCACGAGCCCCAAAGAAATTTCATCCTTGGGACCTCTAAGCTTGAAGGAAGCACTCGTGGCTCCTAACCCTCAACCCTATGGGATCCTTGTCATAAAGGGGCTTGTGAGGGGAAATGCCCCTCGACCGGTCACGGTCACACATCCCTACCACTTGACAAAACTATGATAGATGGAGTCAAATGTAAGTTCTACAGCAATTTAAAGAAGTAGATGGCCTCTCAGAGTCCCTCTAATTCACATCAATTTCTTTGTCCACACCACTTTCCCATTGTTACATTTGGTTTGTTTTCTTCTCAATGTCTTTTTCAATCAAAATTGTATATGTCTTTGAAATTTCACTTTTTATAATGGTTTTAACTTTAACTATGTACATCTTCATGTACACACACACACACACAAATATGCAATGTGATTGAACAATGAGTATGGCTGTGTTCACACACAGGGGGTTATTTCGATATAAGTTGTTTTGAAACAACTTATATTGAAATAACACCTTATTTTGAAATAACTTATGCCGCATTAACAAAAAGTTACTTCGAAATAAGGAAAAAGGCAGGAAACGAAATAGCAAGTTCACAGTGTGAACATGCTATTTCACTTGGGGAAGGGGGCTGTAGGCACTGGTGGGGTTCAGTGCAGCCCAGCGCTGAACCCCACCGGTGCCTGCAGAGGGGGGCGGCAGGCACCCATGGGGTTCAGTGCCGCCCCGCGCTAAACCCCGCTGGTGCCTGCAGCCCCCCTCTGCCGGCCAGGGGACACCCCTCAGCACCCTGGCCAGGGTGCTGAGGGTTCCCTGGCCAGGGTGCTGAGGGGGCAGCCCTTCAAATGTTGTTTCAGAACACCTTGTTCCGAAACCACATGTTCACACACATTGTTTTGAAACAACGGTTTCGAAACAAGGTTGTTTCACCCCCCAAATGGGGTTTAACTTGTTTCGAAACAACTGTGCATCATGTGAACATGTTTTTTGTTTTTTTTTGTTTTGAAACAACCTCGTTGTTTCAATGCAAAAATGCTGTGTGAACACAGCCTATGAGTTTAACTAACACTTTTCAGGATGCCAACCTCAACTGACACAAATGTCATGTGAATAGTATTTACTAAAAGATAAAAGTTTTTTTAAAATCATCATTTATATCAAATATAACACCCCCACTTTTCTCCCTGGTTTATTTGGGAGCAGACAACACTCACTTGAGTTCACAGGTGCCTACAGCTGCTGACAACAAAGATATCCTGAGTATCCCAAGGGTAATGTTGGATGGCTGGGAATCCTCTACCCATCCCTCTGCTGCAGTCCCTTTGCTGCTATAGAAATTTTAAATTAATGATGCTTCCACCTGGCTGGACCCCAGGGGTTACAGTATACCAGAATGCACCAGAACAGTATTCCAGGGCTCACTATTTTTACAGGCTCAGCATTTCGAACCCCCTAAAAATAGAAAATGAAGCCAGAACGCTGTGTTCTGGGGCCCACCATTTAAAAACAGCGGATCCCAGAATGCAGCATTCCAGCTCCATATTCTATTTTTAGGGGCCCCTGACATTGAGCCTCTAAAAATAGCAGGCCCCAGAACGCTGTTCCTGTGCATTCCGGGAGACAGGCAGCTGCCCTGGCCCAGGCTGAGGTTCCAGCCTGAGCATGCTCAGTCAGAGAAGGCTCAGGTTGGAACCTCAGCCCAGACCTGGGCTGCTCTGCAGTGCATGGTGGCCAGGCAAGAGGGCCCTGGTCGGGGGGTGTTGTCGGGTCCTCGCCTCGTTAGGGCGAGGCAAGCAATCCGTTCTTAAGCTCAGGCCTCCAACCCCGGCTGGGCTGAGGCAAACCAACAGTTAGCAAGTTTGGGCCTTCAACCCCGGCTGGGGTAAGGCAAGCAACCAGTTAGCAAGTTCGGGCCTTCAACCCCAGCTGGGGTAAGGCAAGCAACCAGTTAGCAAGTTCGGGCCTCCAACCCCGGCTGGGGTAAGGCAAGCAACCAGTTAGCAAGTTCGGGCCTCCAACCCCGGCTGGGGCAAGGCGAGCAAACAGTTCGTCTGGCGGGCAGCAGGGAAGGGAAGGGGAACGCAGGCCCGCCCGCTCCACTGCGTTCCAGCCCAGGGCCCTAGCAGTGACCACACGAAGGGCCACTGTGTCAGTGGGGCTCCTGCCGAAACGCACCGACTTACAATTGTCCCTGGGCTACTTCCTTCCCTTGCCCGGCAAGACCTGGGGCACGCCGTCCTCACGATCCTCCGGATAGGACCCCCAGGGGATACCCATCAGGCCCTCGCTATCTTCGGGCGGCAAGGCTGGAAACTCAGCCCCCTCGGCCAACGGCAGCCCCTCCAGGTCACACAAGTCTGGAAGGGCGGGCTCGCTGCCCTCAGCAGAAGGGAGCTCCTCCAGGTCCTCCCCGGCGTCGGGCTGGTCCACAGGGCTCAGGCTCTCTGCAGAGGGGAGCTCGTCGAGGTCCTCCCTGGGAGGAGTCTTCTCCAGGGGTACAGTTGCCCAAGGTTCCGCACGCTGCCCCTCCGCGGGTGGGAAGTCTGGTCGCCTGTCAGCCTCCCTTCCTGCTGGTGGAGGGAGGTCTGCCAGGAGTGGCAGCCGTCTTCCTCTGGGTTCCCTCCATGGCTGCTGGGTCCGCTCTCTTTTATAGTCCTCCGGCTCCCAGCGCCCTCCCCTTTGGTTCTGGCCCCAGCCGCTCTGCTGGGCTGTCTCTGGCCAGTAGGGGGAGTGCGGGTGCTCAGCTGCCTCTTGGCGGCTGACTAACTGCTCCCCTCTGCTACACTCCCCCCCCCCCCAAGACCGGCTCTCAGGGCCCAGAGTGGGGAGCCGGTTTTTCCCCTATACGGGATAAGGCATCTGCGTTGGCATGGTCCTTACCTGCGCGATGCTGAACTGTGTAGTTGTACGGTTCGAGGGCCAGGTACCACCGCAATAGACGGGGGTTCGTGTCCTTCATTTGTTGGAGCCACCGAAGGGCTGCATAATCGGTAATGATGGTAACGGTGTTCCCCAAGAGGTAATAGCGTAGGGCTTCTACTGCCTATTTCACGGCCAACGCCTCCTTCTCGGTGGTGGCATATTTTTGTTTCCGGGGAAAGAGCTTTTGGCTGATGTACAGGATGGGGTGTTCCTCTGCATCTATCTCCTGGGCCAGGATGGCCCCAAGGCCCACCGTTGAGGCATCCATCTGTAAGATAAACGGGCGTTGGAAGTCAGGGTTGTACAAGACTGGCTCTGAGCACAGGGCCCTCTTGAGTGCCTGGAAAGCCCATTCGCAAGCAGGGTCCCAGTGTACTCGCAGTGGCTGCAACATTTGCAGGAGGTCTGTTAAGGGGGCTGCCAAGGTTGCAAAGTCGGGGACAAACCTACGGTAGTATCCGGCCAGTCCTAGGAACTGCCGAACCTGTCTTTTGGTTGCCGGTCAGGGCCATTCCCGTACAGCTTGGACCTTGTCTACTAGGGGCTGCACTCGGCCTCGACCAATTGTGTAGCTGAGGTACGTTGTCTCTTGCCAGCCCACGCGGCATTTCTTTGGGTTCGCCGTTAGCCCCGCCTCCCTAAGCGTGTGCAGAACAGCCGTTACTTGGGGCAGATGGTCCTCCCAGTTTCGGCTATGGATTACCACATCGTCCAGATAAGCGGCGGCATAGGCTTGATGGGGTTGGAGGAGACGGTCCATCAGTCTTTGAAAGGTGGCGGGTGCCCCGTGGAGACCGAAGGGCATCCGGACGAATTGGTACAGGCCATGGGGTGTGGCGAAGGCAGTCTTCTCCCTGGTGGTGGGCTCCAGGGGGATCTGCCAATAGCCTTTCGACAGGTCTAAGGTGGTGAAATATTGTGCTTCCCCTAGGCGTTCCAGAAGTTCATCGATCCGCGGCATTGGATAAGCATTGAACTTTGAAATCGCATTCACCCGCCGAAAGTCAATGCAGAAGCGTGTTGAACCATCAGGTTTTGGAACAAGCACAATGGGGCTGCGCCACTCGCTGTTCGATGGTTCGATCACCCCCAGGTGCAACATGTCTTCGACTTCTCGCTCCACCATAGGCTGTAAGCTCCGGGGAATCGGTCGGGTTCCTGTACGAACAATTGTCCCCGGTGGTGTCTGAATGTTATGCTGGGTTCGGTTAGTTTGTCCTGGCATCACCGTAAATGTGGTTGCGAAGGCTTCGAGTAACCATCGCGCCTGTTCTCGTTGTTGGGTTGTGAGCTCTGGCCTGAGGCAGGGGCTTCCTTCGTCCTCTGGGTGTGGGACCCGGGGCCCCAGTTCTGGATCAGGAGTGTAGGGGGTGATAAATAGATGTTCCCGCTCTTTCCAGGGCTTGAGCAGGTTAAGGTGATAGACCTGCCTCTTCCGATGATGGTCAGGCTGTCGTATTTCGTAGTTGACCGGCCCTACCTGCCGGATCACTTCATAGGGGCCTTGCCAATGGGCCAGCAGCTTGGACTCCGAAGAGGGCAATAATACTAAGACCCGGTCTCCCCGGGCGAAGCTCCGGAGTTGGGTGTTTCTATTATATGCCTGGGCTTGCTCGTGCCGGGTCTTCTCAAGGTCCTGGCGGGCTAGCTGCCCGACCTGCTGCAGACTTTCTCTCAGTTTGGTTACGTACTGTAAGAGACCTTGCGAGGGTGAGGGGGCTTGCTCCCATGTTTCCCGGACTAGGTCCAGAACTCCTCGAGGCCGCCTGCCATAGAGGAGCTCAAATGGAGAAAACTGCGTGGAAGACTGTGGAACCTCCCGGATGGCCATGAGGAGAGGCGGAATGAGTTGGTCCCACCACCGTAATTCTTCAGGGGAGAACCTCCTCAGCATCCCCTTTAATGTTCGGTTGAAGTGTTCCACCAAACCGTCTGTTTGAGGGTGGTAGACGGAAGTCTGAATCTTCCGGATCCCTAAGATGGCACACACCTCCCGGAGCAGTCTCGACGTAAAATTGGTGCCCTGATCGGTTAAAAGCTCGTGTGGTAGGCCTACTCGGGTGAAAATCTTCATCAGCTCCCCGGCGATCGTGCGGGCTGAGGTATTACGGAGGGGTATCGCTTCGGGAAAGCGAGTTGCGTAGTCTACTAGCACCAATAGGTAGCGATGTCCCGAGGTACTGGGAGGCAACGGTCCTGCCAAATCCACAGCGACCCGCTCAAAGGGTTTTTGCACTAGCGGGAGCGGGACCAGGGGGGCCCGTGGCACCCCTGCGGGGTTAGTCTTCTGGCAGTCCGGGCAGGAAATACAATACCTGCGCACATCTTCATGAATGCCTGGCCAATAGAACCGGGCAATAACGCGGGCGAGGGTCTTGTCTCTGCCTAAATGGCCCGCCGCCGGGATGTCACGGGCCAGACGCAGCACGGCCCTTCGGTGTATTCGGGGGACCAGTAGCTGTGCATGCTCTTGCTTCGTTTGTGGGTCTAGGTCAAATCTATAGAGGCGGTCCCGCCGGAGCTCAAATCGGGGCCACGTCTGGCCTCCTTGGGGGTTTGTGAGGACCCCATCCACGATGGCCATCTGCTCATAGGCCCGTTGTAGGGTCTCATCCTCCCGTTGGTCATGGCAAAAATCGGTGTTCGGGTTCCCCAAGGGGTCTGGAGGGTCTGCACGAGCAGAGGTCTCTCCCCCCGGTTCTCCTCGTGAGGTTGGGGGGGTGGTTGGGTGAGCGGGGCGTGCCCGGCTTCTCTAGTTCTGCCAACGCAGCCCCAGGCTCCCCCGGGCATGCAGCCTTCTGCAGGAGGAACCCGAACTCTGGCCAGTCTCTCCCGAGGATCACAGGGTAGGGTAAGTGTTCGGCTAGCCCCACATTCAGGGAATATGCCTTTCCTTCAATCACCAGTAGGACCGGCATCGTGGGATAGGCTCTCAAGTCCCCATGAATGCATCGCAACTTGACTTGTCCACTGCAGCCGGCAGTATCTGGCACCAGTCCTCTTCTAATCAGGGTTTGGCCACATCCCGAGTCCAGCAGGGCCTCTACCTCCTGGCCCGCAAGGTCCGCTCGCACTGTTAGTTTGGGTCCCTCCCCAGCCCGGGCCCGACCCTCGCCCGCATACACACTTCCAAAGAGGGACTCGGCACCCGGGTATTGCCGCCGGAGGTGTCCATGCCGGCCACAAGTAAAACAGGGCCCCCTGCGGCTGGGCTCTGCTGGTTGAGAGGTTGAGGCCATATCCTGGGGACTTCTGGGTTGCATGGCTAGGTTCCCCCTGGGCGATTCGTGTTCCACCCTTGCCGCTTGTAGTCCAGAGCCCTGGGTCCGCCCTCGCAGGGGTTCTGCCTTTCGCAGCCCCCCTTGGTTCGGGGGGGGGTACTGGCCGGTGGGGCCGGTCCGTCTGCGGCCATATAGCCCTCCATTAGTCTTACGGCCTGGTCGAGGGTGGTGGGCTGGTGTCTCCTTACCCAGGCCCGCCCCTGAGAGGGAAGGGCATGCAGGAACTGCTCGAGGGCCACCTGTTCCACGATCTCCGTACTTGACCGGCTCTCTGGTCTTAGCCAGCGGGTGGCCGCTTCCTTCAACTGTTGTGCGAAGGCCCGTGGCCGGGTGTCTGATTTGTACGCCGCATCCCGCAGCCGGCGTCGAAACGTCTCGGGACTCACATCGAGCGCATCAAAAACAGCTGCCTTCACATTGTCATAGTCCTTGACCTCCTCTTCTGGCAGGCCCCGATAGGCAATCTGGGCCACACCTGTCAGATAGGGGGCCAGTATCATGGCCCACTGGGCCCGTGGCCAGTTTGCCATCACAGCCACCCTTTCGAAGGTGGCGAGGAAAGC
>ML682027.1:249341-262314 GCA_007922195.1 Podocnemis expansa
GGCATTGGATAAGCATCGAACTTTGAAATCGCATTCACCCGCCGAAAGTCAATGCAGAAGCGTGTTGAACCATCAGGTTTTGGAACGAGCACAATGGGGCTGCGCCACTTGCTATTCGATGGTTCGATCACCCCCAGGTGCAACATGTCTTCGACTTCTCGCTCCACCGTAGGCCGTAAGCTCCGGGGAATCGGTCGGGTTCCTGTACGAACAATTGTCCCCGGTGGTGTCTGAATGTTATGCTGGGTTCGGTTCGTTGGTCCTGGCATCGCCGTAAATGTGGTTGCGAAGGCTTCGAGTAACCGTTGCGCCTGTTCTCGTTGTTGGGTTGTGAGCTCTGGCCCGAGGCAGGGGCTTCCTTCGTCCTCTGGGTGTGGGACCCGGGGCCCCAGTTCCGGATCAGGAGCGTAGGGGGCGATGAATAGATGTTCCTGCTCTTTCCAGGGCTTGAGCAGGTTAAGGTGATAGACCTGCCTCTTCCGACGACGGTCAGGCTGTCGTATTTCGTAGTTGACCGGCCCTACCTGCCGGATCACTTCATAGGGGCCTTGCCAATGGGCCAGCAGCTTGGACTCCGAAGAGGGCAATAATACTAAGACCCAGTCTCCCAGGGCGAAGCTCCGGAGTTGGGTGTTTCTATTATATGCCTGGGCTTGCTCGTGCTGGGCCTTCTGAAGGTTCTGGCAGGCTAACTGCCCGACCTGCTGCAGACTTTCCCTCAGTTTGGTTACGTACTGTAAGAGACCTTGCGAGGGTGAGGGGGCTTGCTCCCACGTTTCCCGGACTAGGTCCAGAACTCCTCGAGGCCGCCTGCCATAGAGGAGCTCAAATGGAGAAAACTGCGTGGAAGACTGTGGAACCTCCCAGATGGCCATGAGGAGAGGCGGAATGAGTTGGTCCCACCGCCGTAATTCTTCAGGGGAGAACCTCCTCAGTATCCCCTTTAACATTCGGTTGAAGCGTTCCACCAAACCGTCTGTTTGAGGGTGGTAAACCGAAGTCTGAATCTTCCGGATCCCTAAGATGGCACACACCTCCCGGAGCAGTCTTGACGTAAAATTGGTGCCCTGATTGGTTAAAAGCTCTTGTGGTAGGCCTACTCGGGCGAAAATCTTCATCAGCTCCCCGGCGATCATGCAGGCTGAGGTATTACGGAGGGGTATCGCTTTGGGAAAGCGAGTTGCGTAGTCTACTAGCACCAATAGGTAGCGATGTCCCGAGGTACTGGGAGGCAACGGTCCTGCCAAATCCACAGCGACCCGCTCAAAGGGTTTTTGCACTAGCGGGAGCAGGACCAGGGGGGCCCGTGGCACCCCCGTGGGGTTAGTCTTCTGGCAGTCCAGGCAGAAAATACAATACCTGCGCACATCTTCATGAATGCCTGGCCAATAGAACCGGGCAATAACGCGGGCGAGGGTCTTGTCTCTGCCTAAATGGCCCGCCGCCGGGATGTCATGGGCCAGACGTAGCACGGCCCTTCGGTGTATTCGGGGGACCAGTAGCTGTGCATGCTCTTGCTTCGTTTGTGGGTCTAGGTCAACTCTATAGAGGCCGTCCTGCCAGAGCTCAAATTGGGGCCACATCTGGCCTCCTTGGGGGTTTGTGAGGACCCCATCCACGACGTCCACCTGCTCATAGGCCCGTCGTAGGGTCTCGTCCTCCCGTTGGTCATGGCAAAAATCGGTGTTTGGGTTCCCCAAGGGGTCTGGAGGGTCTGCACGAGCAGAGGTCTCTCCCCCCGGTTCTCCTCGTGAGGTTGGGGGGTGGTCGGGTGAGCGGGACGTGCCCGGCTTCTCTAGTTCTCCCAACGTGGCCCCAGGCTCCCCCGGGCATGCAGCCTTCTGCAGGAGGACCCCGAACTCTGGCCAGTCTCTCCCGAGGATCACAGGGTAGGGTAAGTGTTCGGCTAGACCCCACATTCAGGCAATACGCCTTTCCTTCAATCGTCAGTAGGACCAGCATCGTGGGATAGGCTCTCAAGTCCCCATGAATGTATCGCAGCTTGACTTGTCCACTGTGGCCGGCAGTATCTGGCACCAGTCCTCTTCTAATCAGGGTTTGGCTGCATCCCGAGTCCAGCAGGGCCTCTACCTCCTGGCCCGCAAGGTCCGCCCGCACTGTTAGTTTGGGCCCCTCCCCAGCCTGGGCCCGACCCTCGCCCGCATACACACTTCCAAAGAGGGACTCGGCACCCGGGCATTGCCGCTGGAGGTGTCCATGCCGGCCACAAGTAAAACAGGGCCCCATGCGGCTGGGCTCTGCTGGTCGAGAGGTCGAGGCCATATCCCAGGGACTTCTGGGTTGCGTGGATAGGTTCCCCCTGGGCGATTCATGTTCCACCCTTGCCGCTTGTAGTCCAGAGCCCTGGGTCCGCCCTCGCAGGGGTTCTGCCTTTCGCAGCCCCCCTTGGTTCGGGGGGGGGTACTGGCCGGTGGGGCCGGTCCGTCTGCGGCCATATAGCCCTCCATTAGTCTTACGGCCTGGTCGAGGGTGGTGGGCTGGTGTCTCCTTACCCAGGCCCGCCCCTGAGAGGGAAGGGCATGCAGGAACTGCTCGAGGGCCACCTGTTCCACGATCTCCGTACTTGACCGGCTCTCTGGTCTTAGCCAGCGGGTGGCCGCTTCCTTCAACTGTTGTGCGAAGGCCCGTGGCCGGGTGTCTGATTTGTACGCCGCATCCCGCAGCCGGCGTCGAAACGTCTCGGGACTCACATCGAGCGCATCAAAAACAGCTGCCTTCACATTGTCATAGTCCTTGACCTCCTCTTCTGGCAGGCCCCGATAGGCAATCTGGGCCACACCTGTCAGATAGGGGGCCAGTATCATGGCCCACTGGGCCCGTGGCCAGTTTGCCATCACAGCCACCCTTTCGAAGGTGGCGAGGAAAGCCTCTGGGTCATCTCCCAGACCCATCTTGGTCAAGCGAAGCAGGGCCGTCGGAGACGCGGGCCCGGAGGTTGCTGGACCAGCTGATGGCGCCGGGGCAGGTTGAGGGCTCCTCAACTCTCTCAGCAGCTCTCGCTGTTGCTCCACCTGCTGTGCACCCATCTCCTTAATCATTTGCTGCTGTTGCGCCCCTAAGTCCACCAGCAGCTCCCGCTGCGTCTTAGCCCACCATGTCATGAATTTGTCGGGATCCATCTCTCTCTATGCTCCCCTTATGTCAGGGGAGGGATCGATGCCTGCATTCTCCACCAAGTGTTGTCGGGCCCTCGCCTCGTCAGGGCGAGGCAAGCAATCCGTTCTTAAGCTCGGGCCTCCAACCCCGGCTGGGCTGAGGCAAACCAACAGTTAGCAAGTTCGGGCCTTCAACCCCGGCTGGGGTAAGGCAAGCAACCAGTTAGCAAGTTCGGTCCTTCAACCCCGGCTGGGGTAAGGCAAGCAACCAGTTAGCAAGTTCGGGCCTGCAACCCCGGCTGGGGTAAGGCAAGCAACCAGTTCATCTGGCGGGCAGCAGGGAAGGGAAGGGGAACGCAGGCCCACCCGCTCCACTGCGTTCCAGCCCAGGGCCCTAGCAGTGACCACACGAAGGGCCACTGTGTCAGTGGGGCTCCTGCCGAAATGCACCGACTTACAATTGTCCCTGGGCTACTTCCTTCCCTTGCCCGGCGAGACCTGGGGCACGCCGTCCTCACGATCCTCCGGATAGGACCCCCAGGGCATACCCGTCAGGCCCTCGCTATCTTCGGGCGGCAAGGCTGGAAACTCAGCCCCCTCGGCCAACGGCAGCTCCTCCAGGTCACACAAGTCCGGAAGGGCGGGCTCGCTGCCCTCAGCAGAAGGGAGCTCCTCCAGGTCCTCCCCGGCATCGGGCTGGTCCACAGGGCTCAGGCTCTCTGCAGAGGGGAGCTCGTTGAGGTCCTCCCTGGGAGGAGTCTTCTCCAGGGGTACAGTTGCCCAAGGTTCCGCATGCTGCCCCTCCGCGGGTGGGAAGTCTGGTCGCCTGTCAGCCTCCCTTCCTGCCGGTGGAGGGAGGTCTGCCAGGAGTAGCAGCCGTCTCCCTCTGGGTTCCCTCCATGGCTGCTGGGTCCGCTCTCTTTTATAGTCCTCCAGCTCCCAGCGCCCTCCCCTTTGGTTCTGGCCCCAGCCGCTCTGCTGGGCTGTCTCTGGCCAGTAGGGGGAGTGCGGGCACTCAGCTGCCTCTTGGCGGCTGACTAACTGCTCCCCTCTGCTACAGGGGGTCTGGGGCAGTATTCTTCCCAGGACTTGAAATTAAGGTGGGTGTAGGGGGAGGTATATGGAGTGCTCACTAATTTGGTATAACACTGTTACTATCTGACAATTGGGGGGGTGTTGGGAAATTCAGAGGGGTGTAGAAGGAAGTTAGGGAAATCCCTGGTTCAGGGACAGGTGAGCCAGCCTGGTGGGAAAAAGGCACGGGGGGGGTCAGCCCAAGGCAGCAGGGGAAGACAGTGTGGCATGGTGGGGGGGTTGGGAAGGGTTGGGGGACCAGCAATGAGATGGTGGCTGGGTGCAGGTGTGTGGGCGGCAGTAGCTGGTGTAGGGGGCAGGCATAGGGGGGCTGTAGCTGACATGGGGTAGGCATCTGGGGGCAATAGCTAGGGTGGGGGGGGCAGGCATTTGGGGGTTAGTAGCTGGGGTGTATGAAGGTGGTCCTCACCAGCACAAGGGAGGCCCACACTGGTATGAGGGGGGCCCACCAATTTAGGAGGGTTCCAGGGCCACTAAATTATACTAACCCCTTGCTGAACCCTCAATGTATATATAATGAATACATACTGTATATTCAATATACTTGAATTACAGTTAACCAATCATTATTTAACAAATTAAGAAAATTTAGCATAACAGAGTGAAATTAACTATAACTACTATTAAATATCACTACTATTAAATCTACAGAGCAGTTGAAGAAATTAATTAACAAATAGAATATACAGTACTAAATAAAAATCATCTAACTGCAATTATGCTGACACTATAAATTCACGTCCAGAGTGAGCACTCCCCTAGAATTTAGAGCTTTGACACCTTGCTTGTGCTGGGCACTTGCAGGTCTGCAGGAGGAGACAACACTCTGTTGATGTTTCAGTTCAGTCAAGGTATCAAGCTGAAGATCCGGAGTTGGCCCAACCAAGTGTCACAATCCTTGGTCCTGCCACGAATGGCAGACCTCTCTGTCTCTTCTCAGGCCAGTCACAGTCTCCTTGTTGTGCCTCGCCTTAGCAAGCCCTGCCCTAAAACACTGGGGACATAACACCTTCACTTCAACAAACTCAGTCAGTGCCTGGCTTAGCCCCTGCCCTGCCTTGAGCAATGCCACCAGCCTTGGGAGATCTCTGCTAGAACACAACCCCATCAGGCACACTGGAGCAGTCTCAGGATCCCCAACAGCAGCTTCCAGCCTGGGTAATGCCATCAGTCACCCAAAAATGGAGTTGGACTCATAGGCTATGTCTACACTTGCTATTTCAATTCGAATTACTCAATTTGAATGGACCAATTTGAATCAATTTGAATTCAGTCAATTCAAATTGACATGGCCACACTAGGAAATCCAATTTGAATTCGCATGTCCATGAACAGGATTTGCCAATTCAAATGGGGCGGGGGTGTACCATGGCAAGTGTGGCAAAATGGTCAATTTGAAGTGAGTAATTTGAATTGACATGGCCACACTATGTCAATTTGAATTGGTCACTTCGAATTGATGGTGACTTTGCTGGGAAAGCAGGTTTGACGGATTTGAATTCAGCTTTCCTCAGTTCGAACTGAGGAGTGCCTCAGTTCGAAGTGAGGAAAGCTGTGATGTCCAAGCACTTATTTGAATTCGAATTGAGGGTTTTCAATTTGAATTCAATAGTAAGTATAGACACAGCCATAGACTCTAAGGTCAGAAGGGATCAATATGATCATCTAGTCTGACCTCCTGCACAGCGCAGGCCACAAAACCTCACCGATCCACTCCTACAATGAGCCTCAAACCCATAACTGAGCTATTAAAGTCCTTAAATCATAATTTAAAGACTTTAATACAGAGAATCAACCAGCAAGTGAGCCATGCCCAATGCTACAGAGGAAGGCAAAAAACCCCCAGCGCCCAAGCCAATCTGCCCTGAGGGAAAATTCCTTCTCGATCCCAAATATGGTGATCAGTCAGGAGGGCAAGTCCACAACACCCAGGTCAAGAAGAACTTCTCTGGAATAACTCAGAACCCACTCCATCTAATGCCCTTTCCCTGTTCACTATCATACCCCTCACCAGTAGTGAAAGACAAACAATGGCCAAGCAACATTGTACATCATATCATTCCCTCCATAAACTTATCAAGCTCTGTTTTGAAGGCACCTAAGTTTTTTGCCCCCACCACTTCCCTTGGTAGACTATTCCAGAACTTTACTCCTCTGATGGTTAGGAATCTATGTCTAATTTCAAGCCCAAATTTTCTGAAGGACAGCTTGTATCCATTTGCTCTTGTGTCCACATTGGTGCTGTAGTCAAATAATTCCTCTCCCTCCCTTGTATTTATCCCTCTAATGTATTTATAAAGATCAATCATATCTCCTCTCAGCCTTCTTTTGAGAAGGCTAAACAAACCAAGCTCTTTAAGTCGTCTCTCATAGGGAAGATTTTCCATTCCCAGAATCATCCTTGTAGCCCTTCTTTGCACCTGTTCCAGTTTGACTTCATCTTTCTTAAACAATACTCCAAGTGAGGTTGCACCAGCACCTTGTATAATGGTACTAACACCTCTCTATTTCTACTGAAAATACCCCTTTTGATGCACCCCAGGACCGCATTAGCTTTTTTCACTACCACATCACATTGGCTACTCATTGTCATTCTGTGATCAACCAGTACGCCCAGGTGCTTCTTCTCCCCCGTCATTTCCAGTTGATGCATTCCCAACTTATAAGAAAAATTCCTGTTATTTGTCCCTAAGTGCATGACCTTGCACTTCCCATTGTTGAATTTCATCCTATTTGTAATGTTCCACTTTACAAGGTCATCCAAATCATTCTGTATGCTATCCCGATCCTCCTCTGTATTGGCAATACCTCCGAGCTTGGTGTCGTCTGCAAACTTAATTAGCACATTCCCACTTTTTGTGCCAAGGTCAGTAACAAAAAGGTTGAATAAGATGGGTCCCAGGACCAATCCTTGAGGAACTCCACTAGTAACCTCCTTCCAGCTAAACAGTTCACCTTTCACTATGACCCTCTGTAGTCTCCTCTGTAACCAGTTCTTTATCCACCTTTCTACTTTCATATTAACCCCCATCTTCCTCAGTTTAACTAATAATTCCCTGTGTGGAACTGTATCTTACTGAAATCTAAGTAAATTAGGTCCACCGCATTCCCTTTATCCAAAAAATCTGTTATCTTCTCAAAAAAGGAGATCAGGTTGATCAGGCATGATCTACCTTTTGTAAAGCCGTGTTGTATTTTATCATAGTTACCATTTTTCTCAATCCTTAAGTACTTTCTCCTTCAAAATTTTCTCCAAGACCTTGCATACTGCTGAGGTCAAACTAACAGGCCTGTAGTTACCTGGATCCCTTTTACTCCCTTGCTTGAAAATAGGGACTCCATTAGCAATTCTCCAGTCATAAGGTACAACCCCTGTGTTCGCTGATACTTTAAAAATCCTTGCTAAAGAGCTGGCAATTTCATGTGCAAGTTCCTTCAATATTCTTGGATGAAGATTATCTGGGCCCCCTGATTTAGTTCCATTAAGCAGCTGAAGCTTGGCTTTCAGCTCAGATATGGTAATTTCCACTTCTACATTCTCATTCCCATTAGCTGCTCAACCTCTGTCCCCAATCTCACCATCACCCTCATTAAAGACAGAGGCAAAGTACTTATTTAGATTTTCAGCCATGCCTAGATTATCCTTGATCTCTACCCCATCCTCAGCGTATAGTGGTCCAACCTCCTCCTTCTGTGTTTTCTTTCTATTTATATAGCTGAAGAACCTTTTACTATTGGTTTTGATTCCCTTTGCAAGGTCTAACTCTGCTTGGCTTTTGGCCTTCCTCACATGATGCCTACATGCTCTGACATCTAAAAAGGTAGCCCTCCTTTCCTATCCCTCCCAACTTCCACTCCTTGTAGGCCTTGTGTTTCCTCCTAATCACCTGTTTAAGATGTACATTCATCCAGCTTGGTTTAGAACCCAGGCCTGAAAATTTTTTCCTCTTCTTTGGAATGCAGGCTCCAGATAGTTCCTGCAGCTTTGTCTTGAAGCAGTTCCAAGCATCCTCAATGTTCATATCCATGAATTCTTCGGTCCAGTCCACTTCCTTAGCCAATTCTCTTAATTTTTTGAAGCTAGCCCTTTTGAAGTCAAAGACTCTGGTCACAGATTTATTTTTGTTTACCCTTCCATTCAGTTTAAATTGGATTAGCTCATGATCACTAGAACCTAGGTTGTCCCCTACAACTAATTCCTCTATGAGGTCCTGACTACCGACTAATACCAAATCTAGGATTGCATCTCTTCTCGTTGGTTTGGAAACCACTTCATGGAGAAATTCATCTGCTATCAGCTCCAAGAAAATCTGGGCCCTTTTATTGCTGCTAGCGCATATCCTCCAGTCTATATCTGGGAAGTTAAAATCTCCCTTAATGAGACAGTTCCCAGTAGTGTTTACTTCCTTAAAGAGTTCTCTATCCATCTCCAAATCAGATGCCGGCGGTCTGTAACACACCCCAAGCACCAATCCAGGAGAAACTCTAGTAGCTTTCTTCTCCAATGTGATTTTGAGCCAGATAGACTCTGTCCTGCTAATTGCATCACTCTGAATTTCTTTGCATTCTATTGCATCATTGATATACAATGCCACACCACCACCTTTGCCATTACATCTGTCTTTCCTAAAGAGCACATAACTTTTAATGCCCGTACATGCGTCACGACTACTATTCCACCATGTTTCTGTTATCCCTATAATATCTGATTTCAATTCCTCTACCGATAGTTCCAGTTCCTCCATTTTATTACCTAGGTTTGTTGCACATGCTCCTCCTGTGCTCCTTGCAGGAGGAAGGTCTCATTCCCTCTTTTCCAAGGTATCATGGGAGTTGTAGTCTCCCAGGCAGGACTTACAGATTTGAGGCATACACCAGGATCTCAACTATGAAACTCCATTGAAGTTCTTAGGCCCCTCTAGTACATGATGCCTGTATTCTCCCCCCAAAAGTAACATTATTGTCCACATTAAGAAACCAAAAAAGAAAATAGATTTATTTACAATGCATTCATAATTCCTACTGCTATCTGCAATAATGTTCAATGCAGGGTACATTGGCCATCCAAAATAAGCACAGTTTAGGCATTTAGCCTGTAGTGAGCACTGTCATGAACACCTGAGCCCATCCTTAGAGAGTACATATCCTGCTTTGGACTCTAAATGCTTTGTAACATCTTCCAGTGGAACCACTCCACATTTCCATCCACTCAACAGGGCAATGCAAATTTTGGTGAAAAGAGAAGACCTTTTGCGACCAGGTAAGTATTAGGATTTCTCTTTCTTCTTGTGTGTGTGCAGGACCATAACAAGGGTGGGGCACCTCGGACTTTGCCCCGGGCATGTATTGAGTGGCTCCATTTTGCTGCTCAATTTGAGGGCACATTTCTAGCAGCTTGTTCCAGGCATGCCCCGGGAACAAAAATACCGAGTTTCGACACTGTGTGCGTGTACTCGGATGGGTACATTGACATGCTTGTACAGGGCTTTAGGTACAGATATGCAATATGGTTTCTACTTTTCTGAAAAAGTAAACAAGGCAATAGATTTATTGGCTATGTCTACATCAGCAAAAGTTAGTTCAGACTTCTTAGTCTGAACTAAGAAGTTCAAGGTTAGTTTGAACTAACTTTGTACTTATAAGTTTGAACTAACCATGTATTGGAGTTTGAACTAACGTGCAGTTAATTCAAACTAACTGGTTTAGTTCAAACTTCTTAAGTTCAGCCTAAACATTAGTTTGTGGTCACTTCATGCCTAGTTTGAATTAAAGTTCGAACTAAGTGCTTAAGTCCAGACTAACCTGAGGTACTAATGACTTCAAACTAAACATTCCTTAGTTCAAACTAAGAAATTTCTTAGTTCAAACTAGGGAAAGCCTACTGTGGCCATGGGCTAAATTAGTCCAGACTACGTCTCCTTAGTCTGGACTAATGTGCGAGTGTAGACCTAGCCATTTATACCAGTGATTTTCAAACTTTTTTCTTGAGTCCCTGTTGAGAAAAAATAATTTATGCTCACCACTCAACAATTACATCTTTCAGCAAAGTACTCCAGTCTTTTGGCAGTAGTATCAGGGGGTGTTTTGACCCAGTACCTGTGGGTCTGAGACCTAGTACTGGGTCCCAACCCACAGTTTGAAACCACTGCTTTACAAACATTGTAAATCTCAGCTATTTTTATTTCTGAAGAATTAGAGGGGCAATAAGAGCAAAAATAATTGGTCTAAAAGGGAAAGTCCTAGAAAGAGTACAGCTAACCTGAAGAATATATCACTCTCTTTTGTAGTTAGGTGGGATGAGTGTTCTAGTAAAGGAAAACTAAGGACTTACCAGTTCAAAGAGTAAAATTCAAGCACGTGTGTGCCAGTTGGGGGACTCTTTAGGTAGAATGCATGATTTCTGTATGAGGTCATGAACTTTGTCTGTGTCAGACCGCAAACTCCATTTTGACTGCAAACCTAGTCTCTATTTTCATACTGTCTTTTGACCTTCATTTTGATCTAAAAATCCAGAAGGGTGCTAGTGCATGGATAACAAGAGGGCCACGGATATTAAGTGCCCTCCCATTGATATGTTCCAAAGGGGTAGCCACATCAGTCTAGTTCAGCAAAATAAAGATTTTAGTGGCATTTTTAAAAACCAACCAATTTATTTCTTGCATAAGCTTTCATGGAAGAAAATTTCACAAGCTTTTGACAAAGTGGGATTTTTCTCCCTTGATGCTCATGCAATATATATTTGTTAGTCTTTAAAAGTGCCACTAGAATTTTTGCTTGTGCTGTTGAAATGGTATACTTTTAAGAGAGGTTGGCAGGCCCCTCCTCCCTGACCCTAAGCCAATGCTGGTGGCCCCTTCCACTGAAAAAAAACGGGCTGCTTCCTGAAGCTTCAGCAGCAGCCACACGTGTGTGTGTGCGTGGGGAAGGCAGCTCCCAAACATGTTGCAGAAGGGAGCTGCTCATGGAAAGTGGCTCCTCTCAGGGGTATCCAGGCATGCCATGGAAAGAAGCTGCCCGATGTGACTCATTTTGGTGGCAGCATGCTAAGGAGAGGAGCTGCTTCAGGTGACTTCTTTCCATGGCACGCCTGGGGTGAGGCATGGGCATGACAGGGACTCCTCTCCTTGTGCCGCCTATGCCCCAGCTGTCTGACAACAATAGTGGCTTTCGGTGGCGGGAGATGCAACCTTGGTGCCACACATTGCTTCAAATGTGTTCACAATACCATGCCTAATCTAAACAACAGACAGGCTCCCAACCAGAACTGAGAAGGGAGAGCAGGACTTGACCTAAAAGCATCTCACTGCTTCCCCCCTGTCAGAACTTGAGACACATAGCTACACTCCACAGTGTGGACAGAGCTTGCTTTTCAGTGCTGTGTTCTGTAGCTACACTTTGCTGCCAGTGGTGTGCATTGTAAGTGTAGCCTGAGAGTGCAACATCAGAAAATATTTTTGCCTGATGAAAAAGATACATTCTCTATCAATTTTCTCAGCACATTGGTTTATCTCCTTGTTTCCCATAGTCCTAGTAAATCTATGTTAGAAAAGTTTGTAGAGTAGCAATGTTGACGTCAGTATGTTAAAGCCCTAGACATATTTGCCAGTAGAGGTTACTTCATTAGTGAAATATGATACTGTTTATTGCTCAATTATTTTATTATTTAATAGTCCTCCAGCTTGCATGAAGAAATTTAGAGTTCACATCACTCAGGCCCAGGTTATACATGTCCTGGAAGCGCAAAGGGGTGCCCAAGACAGTGCTTGGAAACTAGCACTACCTGAAAAGGAAATTTAATGCTCCCCTGCCATCCTTCTAGCTACAGAAAGATAATGGAAGCCTTGCTGGGATTTGCTGACCATGATTTCATGACACATTTGTATCAAGACTATCCTGAATGACATTTTCCTCAGGGCATCTTTTAACTCTTTATTCCTCAGTCTATAAACCAGTGATTTCAACAACGGGGGCATAACAGAATAAAACACAGCAGCCAGCAGGTCCTGAGGAAGGGATGACATTGACTTTGGTCTCACGTAGGTGAACACTGTGGTGCTCATAAATAATGAAAAAACAACCAGGTGCGGCAGGCAGGTGGAGAAGGCCTTGTATTTGCCCTGTGCTAAGGGGATTCTTAGAAGAAGGGAATATAGGACACTGTGACGGGGCAGGCCCGCCCCGCACTGAAGCGGGCCTATATGCCTGGAAGAGAAGGGAAGCCCCGCCCCTCAGGCCCTGCTGGGCATGCTCAAACAGCTGCCCAGCTATAAAAGGCTGCGATTCCCCTCAGTTGGAGGCTGGCCAGCGGAGGGAGCAGACGCAGGCTAGAGGCTCTCGCTCAGACTCTGGACTGGCTCCTGCCTCAATGGGGCAGATGCCGGGGACGCTAGAGGCACGGAACTCGGAAGGCACTGCTGACCAAGGCGCCCTCGGCCGTGAGGATCCGAGGACCCCGACTGAACAAGGCACCTGACCAGGTGGACGTCAAGAGTCCAGGTGGGGCACCTCATAACGGCCAGGTAGGAAGTAGCCCAGGGCTGGGTAAATCGGGGGTGAGCATTGGCCACACCTGGGCCTCAGTCGGCGCGTTGTGGTTTGGATCCCCGCCGACCGGGCCAGGGTTCCCGTACACCCCAGGGCCCTGGGCTGGGGTTCAGAGGAGTGGGAGGGCCTGAACCCCCCTACCTGGGCCTACGTCCCTCAGGGCGCCCAGCCAGGGCTGAGACTCATTGACTCCGGCCAGTGGGCCACACTGCCCTGAC
>ML682027.1:262324-315352 GCA_007922195.1 Podocnemis expansa
TTAAGGGCTGGGACTTATTGACTCTGGCCAGTGGGCCGCACTGCCCTGATGAGAAGGGCTGGGACTCATTGACTCTAGCCAGCGAGCCATACCGCCCTGCCCGCAAAGCACCCCGTGGACAGGGTCGGTAACCATAGGGCCATCCGGCCTTAGACTGAGAGCCGCCCGGCTCGAGAGCACGCGGAGCTAAAACACTCCGCGACAGACACAAAGATTGAAACAATGAAAATGAAACTAAAAAATACAAACACAGATAATAAACAAAATTTCATTAGCTGATGTATCATAGCAAGAGATCTTTAGCAGCTGTGAGATATCACAGAAGAGCTGTGCAATAATTTTAAAGTGGCAGAACAATAACCTAAAAGGTGTTACCAGTACGCATCACCGAATAGAGGACAGCACTGATCCAGCATTCAGATGCCGTGTGGGCACAGTTAGCATTATTCATAATCACTCTCTAATAGAGGGGATGCTAGATAGCAACATACTGGTCATATGCCATGAATACAAGAAGAATCATCTCTGCAAAACCTAAGGTAAGAATAAAAAAGACTTGAGCAACACAACCACAGAAAGAGATCAGTTGGTTTTTGGCTAGGGAATTGACCATGGATTTAGGGACAGTGACAGAGATGTAGCAGATGTCGAAGGAGGACACATTTCCAAAGAAAATATACATGGGGACGTGAAGTTGTCGGCTGAGGGCAACAACTGTGATGATGAGAAGATTTCCCACCTGTAATCAACTAAAAACAACACAAAGTGCAAAATCTGCAGCTCCCAAAAATCGGAAAATCCCAGAAGAAGAAACTCAGTCATAGTGGTTTGGTTGGACATTTCTTGCATTAGACACACCGTGGAGGGATAGAGTTGGAAAGGAAGGAAAAGGAAATCTATTTATGCATATTATGTAGCAGAAAAGATACAGAAGACTGAGGAACTACGAATGGACTTGTTTTTTTTCTTTGCTATAAAGCTGTACATTTCTTATTAGGATTAGGAGGAGGCTTTATTTTGAAAGATGACAATTTAGGAAATGTATCTTTTTATTCAACAGTCTGATTGACTGTGTATATCATAAACTATATCTGTTGACTCTACTTACCAAAATGAGTTCTATTTTTTTATTTTCCTGCTAAGCCCTATTAAACCAACACAATACAGCCATAGAAGAATGTTACAGTATTTTGGCTCTTATATCAGATTCAGCAGGAATATTTTTAGCTAAATTTCAAATATAGGCCCAATTTTGCCCTCATTTATTCCTGAGATTTTCACATTGTCTTAAATTCTGTGCATACTGATGTTTGTGTAACCCAGCTGTTTTCATGTTCCTACTTTAATGACACACATGCTAATAATTTATTTCAGTGTTAATGCTGTACAGCTATATTATCTTTATTTTCTGCCCTCAGGAAAAGCCTTGAAAACCAGCTTAGGACTTTCAAAATGGATTTGGTGATCCATTTTTTGCTAATTTTATTAGTATTTGATCATCAAAAGCCATTAGGTGACTTTGAAAATCTAAGTCTAAATATTTACAGATAAAGATACACAGATACTGTGAGATACAATGCTTGTTGAGATACATATCAGTGAAGAGTAAGAACATAGTAGTTTCTCTCTATACAGTCTTAATCAAAGATTCATAAAAGTGAAGGATGGACAAATATTTGTGACCATCTAGGCCACCTTCCTTGGTTCTGTATAAGATTTATCTAGATCATTTTCTTCTATCACTGCTTCATATTTCACTAGCTATCTGTTTCATGTGTTTTAGCTGGTCATAGCTCTTAAAGGTCAGTTCCTCTGGCATCATCCAAACAGGAAACTTAACGGTGTTCTTAGCAACTTACTGTTAGAAATATTTTAAAAACCTGGACTGAAAGAAAAGCCATAAAAATGAATTTGAACACTGGATTTGTTGATTTAGGAAAGAAGTTAATTAACAAGTGATGTTTTCAGCATGTGAACACCAAATTGGAATATGAACTATTTAACACGAAGAAAGGATGCACAAGTAGAATGGATGGACTGAAATTAAGACAGGGAAACGTTACTAGAATATCAGAAATATATCTCGATACTGACATCTATAAGCCTCTAAAGTAAATTTAGAGAAACATTGTCACAATCAAAACCCCAATAGGAAAAATTAATGGTAAATATACAATATAATTCAATATCTACATCACTTACTGCCCCCTTTGCTTACAGAAACATTCTGATACATGTTACCTACCGTAATGCTCAGATCAAATATATAATAAAAGTATTGATTTTGAAAGAGTGAATTGAGATGTCTTTCTATTCTTAGTTAAAGTTTCTCTTCAAAAGGTGTGCATTAAATTTGAATAGCTCAGTCTTGGCCATAATAATTTAAGACAGTAAAAGTAAGGGTAGTGGGTATGAGTTGTTTTAATTACTGATTTCCTCTCATCTTAATGCTTCACATTCTTTTAAAAGTGATGGTGGAATTTGTGCATTTTACTTAAGGATTACATTAATTATTCCAGATAATTAACTGTAACCAACTCAAACCCCAAAAGCACAAAAATGATGAATTAAGGGGAGAGTCTGTTCTTCAGCTTCCTGGAGAGAAATCACAAATTATACACTGTGAATATGATGCCACATCCAATACAAACACTCATGCACAAGCACACATGCGTAAGAGAAAGAAATAGAGCAAAAGCTGCACCTTCCAGTTAAGAGAATTATGATTTTAGTTTTAATGCTGTAAATCGAATATATACTAAAATGAGTACTTAGAAGGAATGAATTCACATATTTGTCTTAAATTCAGGACGCTGCTAAAAGATATATGTTAATCTTTATTTGTTCACTAATGGCCATAATTTCAGAGTTGCACATTCAGAGTTACACATTCATGTGTAAATTAATTTTGGTTGTCATGCCGCTGGTCTTAATGTGACACATTATTTCAACAATAATGTTCTGAAAATATAATCTATATATTTTATATAAAAGTGACATTAAGTATTCCAGATAATTAGCTTCACTGATGAGTTAAGAGGAAAGCTTACCTTGTATCTTCCTGAAAATAAATCCCTCAGATTAATCCTTGTAAAGGGGATGCCTCATACACCCACACCACACCCTTGTGTCACTGTACTGTTCTCATGAATGGTAAGGAAGGTCTCCATTTAATGCTACTACCCTTTAATGCTACTACCCTTCCATCTTCCCTCTCTTTGTGTGAGATCTATGCTAAGACCTATGGCTATGTCTACACCTAAAATCTTAGTTCAGACTTGCTTAGTCTGAACTACGTAGTTTGAAAGTTAGTTCAAACTAAGCATGTTTTTTTTACTTTAAATGGACTTTTAGTTCAAAGTAGCCATGCTTTCACTTGTTTCAAACTAAAAAAGGTGCTTAGTTTGAACTAACTGCTAGTTTGAACTTTAGTTCCAACTTGCATGACTACATTGTGCTAATTCAAACTAAGTTTTGAAATAAGTTCAAACTAAGCAGTTAGTTTGAACTAACCATTTGAACTAACTAGCTTGAACTAAGGTTTGGCTAGTTTGAACTAAAATTTTTTTTAGCTCAAACTAGCCAAAGGCTAGTGTAGACAGAGTTCAAATTAGCCTGGACTAAGCTTGCTTAGTCCAAACTAATTTGTTATTGTAGTCTCCAGGGCAGCATCTCTCACTGCCTAGCAAGGTGAATGTTTGCATCTAAGTTTCTGTGAGTTGTGGATGGACCATCTCCAATATCCAGGCAGTCAGTTTGGCCAGGTTCCTTACTGTGGTTTGCCAGCTGGTGGTAGCAGATGACCATCCTCTGGAAGCTGCTCAGAAGAGTTAGTGTAACCCATGGCCTGTGTATATCACGGGTCAGTCACTCCACCCAAGCCACAGAGAATCTGAATCTGTTACAGCCCTGAATACAGAGCTTTGGTTCCAGCAGGAGCTGTAGCAATTCATGCTTTTAACATTTAATGTCCCCCACTTTACTCCTTGGTATATTTGCAAAAAGGACAGCTCACACTAGTGTTAAAAGGATGGTTATTGTGAGGCTGGTGGATAGCTGAATAATAGATGGATGGCTTGGATGGTGAGCACCCATGGGAGAACAGCTCAGTGGGCATTTATCCCAAACAAGGAATGAATTCTTATGATAGTTCTTACCATATAGATTTTATAGTTTATATTTATAGTTCTTACCATACAGAGCTGGAACTGAAACAAGGACCTTGAGAAGTAAAACCAGAAGTTCTTATAGTTGGTGCTGTTATATACTCAGCACAGAGGGGGACCTATAACACACACTCACAGATTACTCCCTCAGCTCTTAACTTGGCTCATGGCACATCATCAGTCTCTAGACTCCCCTATAGAGGTCTTCCCTGGACCACATCTAAACTGAGTCCTCTCCACACCACTGCATTTATATCCATCATTTGTCAGTGCGATGGTGATATGTTGGTGGCGTTCTTGCAGCCATGGTGAAAAAATGCGTATGATTTTCCAAAATAACCAGTAGCAGCTTCTAATGCCAGCTACTGTAGAAGGAATACACAGGTTGCAATGTCTCACTGTAGTGGGAGCAGTTAGGATGGAACATTTTCTTTAGAGGTTATTTTTAAAAAAAATGGGGACTTCCCTGAAACTGGAGAACTTAGTGATTTTTGACAAGTTACTCAGCATGGATCAAAGCCTCATTCTTCTGAACTCTTATGGAAATTCACAGGCAATGGAAATATTGCATTCTAGAGACACAGATTTTTAAAGTATTTATTTAAGCATCTATTAGGATTTTTAAAAGCAATAACTTCTTGATTTCATTAAGAGTTAGGCACTTATAGCTCCCTTATTTGACTGTAATAAAATTTTTCCAATTTCATATATCATGTTTGGTTTAACAAGGTGACTTTTTTTTTTAGTAGTAGAAACATAGAATAAATTCCATTGAAAACATAAACTATCTTGTTAATTTTCCCCACTACAATTAAATAAATTTTTGAGCAAATTAATGCATCTAAAATGAAGTGAATGCAGGACACTTACTGTGCTGATGTGTCTGGATTTCTCCCAGGTACAGTGAATTCCCCAGCAAGCCAGACTGCCTCAGCAGCCATAAAGTGTGTAATTACCTACATTTAAATTACAACACAACCCATTATAAACAAGCACATTTATTCTTAAGGTAAAAACATTACAGAAAAAACACATTAGAAACAATAAAAGAACCTACTTGCATGTAATAAGCTTGCCAAAGGTTAGTTCAACTCCAGGAAGGACTCTGTCAGAAGGAAAGCTCTTCAGAACTGATTGAGTTTTTTGTTTTTTTCTGGGGTCACAAGTTAATACCAGCTGTTAGGTCAGAACAGGCATGCTCCTGAAAACTTCAGTCTATGCTTTAAACAGCCTGGCTGTTTGATCTGGGAGCAGGTGATTTGTAGCCACTGGGGCTCATTAGGGTGTCACTCCAGCTGGTTCAGTTAAACTGCCACAACTCCCACCTAGAAATTTAATGGGAAGCCCATGCAACTTCAGAAGTTAGCGTAGTGTCAAGTAGTCCTTTGATGTTTTTAAAACTTCTCAGGGTTCACAGTACTGTCAAGAAAAACAGCTGAACCCAGCTTGAGTGCAAACCAAACAGCTAATTGCTTTATTGACACACTGCAGCGGGGAGAGCAGTTAGGTGCTGGTCTCCGCCCCTGAGATGCATTACAGAAACTTTTATAGTTTAACAGCTACATTAACATACATGCATATACATAGGTAAATGTAATAAGACCTAACATTCTCTAATTGGTACAAACTAATACCAGTTCCCTAAAAGGAATCAGGGTCAAAAGGGAAAAATCTCATATAACAGTCAAGAAAAACAGTGTTAAAAGTTAGCACAATCTAGGCAGGTTTAATAAACAATAAGTCAAGGATGTCAGCAAAACATGTAGAGAGGGAAAAATAGGGACATGGTAGGCTGGCACAGAGAGGTATTGATTACATTCTTTAGGTCTGCAGTTCCTCACCATATCTCTAATGGCACTTTATTTGTCTTAGAGTGCATTCCTTCTAAATCCTCTCTCTTTCAGGCCTGTTAAGCCATTCATGTCTCAGCATGGTCAGTTCTCAGTTAAGGGATTCTTTCACAGTACTCAGGTCTCTCTCCTAGCAATGATCAAACCATTCCCCCACTAATATATAGGTGTTTGCATTTTAAGAAAATAATTCCTAAATACTTGAGCTAAGCCAGTCAGGTTTGGCCAGGGTATTGCAAGAAGTTGCCATAGTTGTCAGTAAGCCAATTTTCTTCCCCATTAGGTGTCAGGAGGCGTCTTGCATGCTCAGTTACTGTTCCAAAGTGATAGTTGCATTAGTCTAGTTCAGCAAAACAAACAAGGAGTCCTGTGGCACTATTAAAGACTAACAATTTATTTTTCACATGAGCTCTTGTGGGAGAATATCCCACTTTGTCAGATGCTTGATAAAGTGGGATTTTTCTCCCATGAAAGGTCAATAAATTTGTTAGTCTTTAAAAGTGCCACAGCATTCCTTGTTTGTTCAGCTACAGTTGCCACCATTAATTGTAATTCACTAGTGCCTAAGGCCCAGCCAGGAATGGGCACAGCACTAGGGTGAGCAGACATCATTTGTGAAAAATCGGGAGAGGGTGTGGGGAATAATAGGCACCTATATAAGAAAAGGCCCAAAATATGAGGTCTGTCCCTATCAAATCAGCACATCTTGTCACCCTATTAAGACACAGAGGCTGTGTTCACACGCACAGGGTTATTTCGAAACAAGTTGTGTCGAAACAACTTGTTTCGAAATAACACCTTATTTCGAAATATCTTATTTCGAATTAACAAAATGTTAATAGGCTTCCCCTTGTTTCGAAACAACTGTGTGTCATGTGAACATGTTTTTTTTTGTTTCGAAACAATGAGGTTGTTTCGAAACAAAAGTGTCGTGTGAACACAGCCAGAGTGGTGGAGCAGTCTGCCATGAGGAGGCAACAGTTTAAATAGCCCAGGGAGACAGGGATGCAGAAAGGGATAGAATACAGAAGCAGCATGAACAATGGGGTGGCAGCAAATGGCATTTAGTGTGAGGAATCTTTTGGGGGAGTTACTTAGGAGGGGTCCAGTTAAATGGCAAGAGAAGGGGGTGAGAGCACCAGACAGGGAGAAGAGGAGAGGGTGCACTGATGTTGGGGATGGGGAATCAGAATGTTGGTGCAAAGGACATTGGGCAGAGGAAAGCCAGTGACACCACATGAAGTTATTGGTGTCCAGGGGTTCCTGCTTTGATTGCCTCTGGCATTCACTAAACTTCATGGAAAACTACACCTGGGGAAAACATTTCATACTTCAAAAAACATCCCATCCCTGGTGATCTAATTAGGAGAAGATGCACAGGTCTCACAACATCTTGCTCTGTCAGCCAGGCCCTGCTGGAGGCTGAGCCAATCAGCTAGCCCTATATTTGACAGGAGACAGAATCATACTTCTAAGGACTTGGAACTAGCTGCAACAGGCAGAGGGTGGCCAGGTCAGGGTGTGGATCTGAGAGGAAACCCTGGAGATGCCAGGCCTGTCTGGTTCAGCAGGTAAATATACCATTTACAAAGGCAAAGGGCAGGGAACTGTAGCCAGCATAGGCCTTTGGCTTTGCTGTAATAAAGCAATGAAGTTGACAAGTAACGGGGGAGACGGTAAACATGGCAGCAGGCCCAGGACTTGCTGGGGTCCTGGGCTGCAAGTGGGGGTCCTGCGAGCCAGTCACCTCGGTGGCAGTACAGCTGCAGCCACCACCTGGCTCTCAGGAACCCCAGAGCAACTACTGCTGCCATAAGCTCTCCCCTGCTGCTCAGCAAAGGAGCATGGCAAGGGGAGATGGTGGTAGCAGCTATGCTCAGGCTAGGGGTAGTACCAAGGCTTTTCTGTCCCCTCTGCCACCAAGAACCCCATGACTGCAGCCACATAGGATTTTCTGGGTTCCCGTGCTGGAGCAGTGGGGGAGGGAGGGGCTGAGGGGCAACGTCCCAGGACTCGCTGGGATCCCTGGTAGCAGAGGTGGGGCAGCTGCCAAGGACAGCAATGAGTGGGGCCGGATTTTGGTGTTCATAGGCCCTAGGCACTTTCATTCCAAAATCTGCAAAAAGAGGGGTAGACACCAATTGAATTATGTCAATTGACATGATGCACTTTAAACTATTCTAATGCTAAACCACGTGATTTTCCTTATTTTATTCTGCTTTTTTAATTTATTCCCTCCTTCGTAGGCTCTAAAAATTTTGTAGGCCCTAGGCATTGTGCCTACAGTGTCTAATGGGAAATTCAGCACTGCTGATGGGCCCCAGGCAGCTGCAAGGCCCCTGCTGATGCTGGGGACCTTGGGAAGCACTGTTGGCTGTCCCTGAGCTTTTACCTCCTAGACCCACAGCTGCAGCCTCTGTGCTGGGACTCTGGCAAGAGAAAGAGGGGGCGCTTAGGTTGGTAGAAGTGGGCCTGGTGAGGACAATCTCCACTGACCGCAGTACAGCTTTGTAGATGTCAGCCACCACTACAAATATATCAGTGGCGGTCTGCCTTTTGCAGGCAGAACTTCCTCGTGTAGACACAGTCTGTGTCCTTTACCTGCCTTTGTGCACTGGGCTTAGGCTAGCTGGTGGGGAAATTGTCGTTGACCCCCTACTAGAAGGGCCACAGCCCTGCTAAATTGGAGTGAGTCTAGCATGGCTGAGGAGGCTTTCCATGTGCAGGACACAAAGCACTTTTGATTTCACCAGGAGCAGTGCTGACAGAGCAGCTGAGGATTTGTCCTAGCATGGGAGGGAATTGTGTGTCCAGCCTCTCCCAGCCTGTGGGAAAATCATTGCAGCTGTCACCTTCACCAGCATCCACTAACTGGGGGCGGGGAGTCTGAACTGGAGCATGGGCAGCCTGATGGTCAGACTCCCTGAGCCCTCTCCAGCAAGAGAGAAGCTGCTCATCCTTTAGGGTGTCCTCCTCTGTCAGCCTGCTTCACACAAGGGTTCAGGTGAGGATTTTCCCACAGTCCTGCCTCCCTAACTCCAGCTCCTCAGAAATCTCAGCCTAGGTAGTCAAGGATGCTTTGCTGGAACAGGTGCTAGAGGTAGATGAGTCACTGCAGGCTGCTGACTCCAGTGTGTCCACACTGAGTCACACAAGACAGGATCTGCTCACATCAGCGTAGTCCTGTGCAGTAGGTTTTGCTAATCTTCATAAGGAGAAGAACAGAGAGGTTGGTTCCCTAGTAAGGATCTTACATTTGAGGGAGTTTCAGTACTTTTTCAGGAAAACTCAGGGTCATCAAAAGTCCTTGAGCAGAGACTCGAACTGTCTGTTGTCTTTGTTTAACAGGAGCATGAATGTGTGGAAACTTCTGGCAGTGTTTTGGTTTCCTCAGCTGATCTCTGCACTAGATCAGGTAAATCCCCCTATCTCAAGGCAAACTGTACCATGGCAGAATTACTGGACTGGGGCCAGAGGCCCCGCTCTGTCATGTTGGAAACACAGCATCTTTCTGGGACAAGTTGGGCATTATTTTACTCTCTTTTGCTGCCTGCTGGTATCTGAAAGAGAAACAAGGAAGTGAATATTCATTTGCAATAAACTCTGAACACAGGAGCTCCCCAGGAGAGATAGGAAAGCAGTAATATGATCATACAAGGCACTGGTGAGACATCATCTGGAATAGTGTCCAAACATGGTCAAGAAAGAGCGAAACCACTCTAATGAGTATAGAGAATGGCAACTAAGATGTCCAGGGAGGAGAGAGCTGATTTTATGAGAAAAGATTCAAAGAGCTTGACTTGTTAGCTTAGCAAAACAAAGACAGAGAATGGATCTTCTTGCTCTCTGTAAATACTACCAAAGAGTTCCAGAGACAAAGAAGAGCTACTGAAGCGAAAGGACAGTGTTGTCACAAGAACAAATGGTAATAAACTGACCATGAACAAATTTGATTTGAGATGAGGTTTCTAAATGCCAGAGGAGAGAAATTCTGGGACAACAGCCCAGTGGGCAGAGTGGGGCAAAGACCCGCTCTGATTTTAAGAAGGAGTTTGATATATTTATTAATGGGATTATATGACATGGTTGCTTTTAATAGCAGAATGGACTCAGGACCCTTCCAGTCCTTTCTCCCTGCATTCTGGATATTCTGAGTTCCTTCATCTGAGTGCATCTTCTAAAGGAACAGAGATTTTTAAAAAAGCCCCAGATTTAGAGCCCCAAAAGGACCATTTGATCTCCTTGTCTCACCTCCAGCTTATGTCAGGGCAGAAGGTTTTGCCCAGAGTTTCTTGTGGTGGAGTGAAAAACTCCCACTTCCATTACTGCAACCAAAAGCTTGAGTTGACCTAGAGCTCTGATATTATAAAGCTTTTGGTTAGGTTTGGGAGGATTAGTTTTTTTTTGGTCAGTAAGTGTCAGTAAACATTGATTTAACTGTGTACACAAAGCAACAAAAATCTTCCCTTTGATAAATTTGACAGCTAACGTAAGAAAAATGCTGTGTGGGACTATATTAGAGATTAATTTGGGATATTTACTTTGTATACTCTGATGTGATAGTGAAAATTTGTATTTTAAGGATTAAAAAGCTTACCTTTTTATAGCACAGTGTGAAATAATTGTCTAACACCTCTACAATGTCCGACAGCTTTCAAGAGCTACAATGTTTAAAAATAAAATGTGGATTATTTTCTGCTGAAATGATTAATCTAATTTTACTTTGTGGTTGCTCAGAGAAGGGAATTTCACTGTGGGATTCCTGAATTGAGTCCAATAATTTATTGAAATAGAGTGGATCTTTGAGAAAGTCATCTAATATTGATTTACAAATTCCAGTGGCGGAGAATCCACCATGTTTTTGGGGAAATTGTCTCAGTGGTTATTTCCCCTTCCTGTTAATTTTTTTGAAACTCCTCTTTCCAATCTGAATGTGCCTAATTTCAGTCCCCATTCTCTGGATAGAGTGTTGCCTTTGTCCACTAAAGGGCAGAGCCCTCTGCTGTCAGAGATCAAATCAAATCAAATCAAATCAAGTCATAGGGCTGGAAGGGTCGCTATATCAAGAAAAAGTTTATAGACTGGGGTCAAGGTACCAAAATGGAAATGCCTATATCTAAGAGCTCAGGCCAAATGTACAGTATAGGGGACTCTCTCCTGGGAAGCAGGAACTCTGAAATAGACTTTGGGATCATGGCCAATAATGACCTCAATGTGAGCTCCTAATGCAACACTATGGCCAAAAGAGCTAATGTGATCCTGGGATACATAAAAAGGGGAATTTTGAGAAGGAGGAGAGAGGTGGTTTTGCCTCTGCATTTGGTGCTGGTGCAGTGCCTCCCAGCAGTGGTTAAAGTATAATTGGTTGGGTCCTAGAACCCTCCTAATCAGCAGGCTCCCTTCCTCTATCATCTGGGCCCCCTTTATGCATGTGCACCCCCCAGGCCAGGTAGACATTTGCATATGGTACTGAGAAGTGGTTGCATCAGTTATCACTCCACTCCACACAAACACACACAGAGCTACACACTCCCCTCACACCCCCCACAACACCCAGCAGCATTCCCTGTCCCCTAGCAACTCCATGCCCCCTGGATCCCAAATGCTAGAGAACCCCCGCCCCACTGAAAGCCCGGTGGCGAGGACCATCCCTGTCCCCAGGGATCTGCTCTGAGGCACAGTGGCTCTGTCCACAGCTCAGGGAGTGCCAGTTGTGCTGCTTCTCCCAACCCTACCATAGGGCTCCCCTGGGCCGAGCTGCGGCCATACGTCTGCTGTTTCTATGTGTCTCTGCAGTGGTGTATCTGTGCTGGACTCAGTGCTAGATAGAAGCAGGGAGATGGCAGGCTGGCTGGTGAAGTTTCGGGCATGGTGGACCACTTTTTAAAGCAGAGTAGGCACACCTTCACTCTGCTTGCAGCATAGCCAGCCCTGCACAAGTGCAGGGGAGCCGGCCAGCAGGTTTTAGAGCAGGGAAGATGCGCCTCTACTCTGCTTGTAGCGCTGCCTGCCCTGCCAGAACACACTCGAACACAGCATTCTGACTCAATTTTTCTATTTTTAGGGGCCCCATAATGCTGGCTATTAAAAATAGCAGGTCCCAGAATGGCGTTCTGGCACATCGCAGCCTACTTTAACTCCTGAGTGCCAGAATATGGTGCCCAGTTCTGAGCTCCAAATTCAAGAAGGATGTTGATAAATTGGGGAGGGTGGTGCTTTAGAAGATGGGCATGAGAATGAGTAAAGGACTAGACAACCTACTTTACTATAAGAGTTTCCAGAAGCAGGATCTATTCAATTTGACACAGAGATGATCACAGTTTATGAGCATCCACATTCAGAACAAATATTTCTAATTTCAAAAGGATAGCTGTGTTAGTCTAGTCCAGTAAAAAAACAACAAGGAGTTACTAACGGCTCTTTACTCTAGCAGAGGAATGTCTAAGAAGATCCAGTGATGGGAGTTGGAACTAGATGAGTTCAGACTAGAAATAAGGTGTAGATTTTGAACAATGACAAGGATTGACCATTAAAGCAACTTAACAAGGATCACGGTAGATTCTTCATGAATGGCAATTTTAAAATCAAGTTTGGATGTTTTCCTAAAATTATTTGGGTAAGTCCTACAGTTTGCATTATTCCAGGGGTCAAAGCAGATAATCACAGTAGTGTCTTACGGCCTTGGAACCTATGAATCTGTAAACATTTTCATCTTCTCTTCAGCAAGCTAACCAGATCTGGCACTCCATTTTCCCTCTCTCCGTGAACCAGAAAGAGGCTCTTTTCTGAAGCCTGGGTGAGGAGGGCTGAGATGGATGTGTTCTCTGTGTGGCCTGAGTTGTTGGGTATAATGACTTCATTCATACAAATCTTTTGCTTTTTTAAGCCGTATTTCCAGTGAGAATTAGTCTGCACCCAGCTGCCTTTGACTGTACTTCAGCTCCCATAACAGCTTTATCACACTAATGATTTCTTTCTTTCTTCTGCATTTACAGGCTGGGATTTCCAAGGCAGACCACAGGCCTGAGGAACTCCAAACATCAAGGGGATTTGGGCACGCTCTTTGAAAAGTCCATCTTCAGATGGAGTGTTTCGGGTCCCAGTCAGGGATGCAGGTGCCCACTATCCACTAATTTCAAGTGTCCAAATCCCCTAGTTGACTTTGCACCTTCCTGATCCAGAGCCCTGAACTCTTTACACCCAGATCCCTTTGTTGGCACAGATCCCAGCAAAGATCTCCATTCAGCACACATCCCCATTGTTGCCTCCCTAATTGCATTGAGGGAACATCCCTCTGCAGAGTTTGCTGAATGGATGAGAACATCACTGTGGTGACACACTTCATATTGCTTGGCCTCACCAAGAACCAGGAGCTGCAGTTGGCCCTCTTCCCTCTCTTCTTCATCACTTACCTGCTGATTCTGGTGGGGAACATCCTCATCATGGTGACGGTGGTCAATGACCAGCACCTCCACACCCCCATGTACTTTTTCCTGGGGAACCTCTCCTTCATTGATGTTTGCCATGCCTCGGTCACAGCCCCTAAGATGCTGGTGGACCTCCTCTCAGAGAAGAAGACGATCTCCTTTGTGGGCTGTGTGGCCCAGCTTTTCTTCCTTCACCTCTGTGCCTGTGCTGAGATCTTCCTCCTGACCATCATGGCTTATGACCGCTATGTGGCCATTTGTCATCCATTGCAGTATCCTATGGTCATGAGCATGAAAGTCTGCACCTGGCTGATGGGTGCACTATGGTCTGGAGCTACTGTCCACTCCCTGGTGCAAATGGTGCTAACTCTCCAGCTGCCTTACTGTGGTCCCAACATCATTGACAGCTTCTTCTGTGATGTGCCACCCATCATCAAGCTGGCCTGCACTGACACCTACCTGACAGGGATGCTGATTGTCTCCAATAGTGGCATGATTTCTCTCACCTGCTTCCTGGCCCTGGTGGGCTCCTACCTGGTGATCCTGGTCTCTCTGAGGAGCCGGAGTGCTGAGGAGCAGCGCAAAGCGCTCTCCACCTGTGCTGCCCACTTGGTTGTGGTGGCACTGTTCTTTGGACCATGCATTTTCATCTACACACGCCCCACCACCAGCTTCTCACTGGACAAGGTGGTGTCCATCTTCTACACGGTGGTAACACCAGTGCTTAACCCCGTGATCTATACCCTGAGGAACCAAGAGGTGAAGGGAGCCATGAGAAAACTGAAGGGGAGACAGGTCTTCTTCCAGGGGAAATAGGATGGGTTCTAAATGGAAGAGACCCCTCCAAGGGAGCAATGGACCAGTATATGGGGCAATAGGGTACAAAGAGACAAACTGGAAGACACAAACATACACACAAATATATTTTTTCTTTACTGTGGTCACAAACAAACAATAAAGCTGAGATAGCATAAGTCCAAGGGAACAGAACAACAAGGCAAGAAGGAAAGTTTGTTACCTGTTAGCTCTGTGTTCTTGAGGAATCAGAGCATAGTATCCAGCCTGTGCCTCCCCTGCATCCCCCCACCCTCTGCTTGAACAGGAAACCAAAATCAGTAAGAAGGCAGTGAGTAGGGTTACCAGATGTCAGGCCAAAGGAGGACATGTCCTCCTTTTTTACCTTCACGTTCTCTGTCTGGCAGGCATTTTAAATGATTTTGTCTGACTTTTACTTACAGGGATTAAAGTATGCTGGAATGCCCCAGAACATGCTATTTTTAGAGGGAAGCCTTCTAGGGCCCCCTAAAAACAGAAGAATATTACATTAATACTACATTTTCTCCATGTGTCCTCCAATGTTCCCTCTAAGGGGAGAGAGCAGCTTAGCAACTCCTGTTGCTCGCTGTGATCTCCCCCCCCCACGGGGCCTGCTGCGCAGCCCCCCCCCTGCTCCCACTCACCCCCCCAGCATCGCCCCCCCTGCTCCCGGCATCGCCACCCAGCCCCGGCATTGCCCCCCTGCTCCCGGCATTGGCCCCCCCCGCCCCAGCATCGCCCCCCTGCCCCGCTCCTGCTAGCCCCCGCTCCCGGCATCGCCCCCGGCCCCGGCATCGCCCCCCCCCCGCTCCCAGCAGCACGCCCCCACAAACTTACCTCCGGGCTGGACTGGAGGGGCAGAGCCCAGCCCTGACTCCTGGGCCAGAGAAGTTCGACGGAGCATGCCCAGAATTTCTGGGCATGCTCCGTTAGAGCTTTTCTGGGTGGGAGTTTTCAAAACTCCCTGCTCCACAAGGAGCTCTAACCAGGGACTCTGGCTGCCGGCAGTGTGCTGCCGGCTGCCTTCCCTGCCTGGTGGCTGCAGCGGGCTGTGCTGCAGCGCGCCAGCGCAGCTTACAGGGAACATTGCTAATGTCCTCCTTTTTGTACTTCCCTGTCCTCCTTTCCATGCTTTGGTGTGTGGTAACCCTAGCTGTAGGAGACATCCTTATCTACCCATATCCAAAAGCCATCAGCACAGTAAATGGAGCTTCATTTGCACTGACTATGGAAAACCAAGCTCCAAAGCAAGAACTGCAATGAAATTTGGGATTGAAGAAGCAGGAACCACACTGGACTCTGGGACTGAAGAAGCAGGGAAGCATTGCATAATGGGGGATCTCACACCAAAATAAACAAACTCAGCAGTTATCAGACCATTCTAGTCATAGGCATGATAATTGATACCAAAAATTCTGAATCTCCCTGATTGTACTGTGAGCTTCCCCGAACCGTTACACCCCAGCCAGCAATGTGTATTGACCACTTAAACAAGTCCTTATAAAAACCTTTACCTAAATCCAAGAGTAAGTACTGTGAGTCCCGTGTAAGTCCTGATTAAATCCTGACTGAATCCTGTGGGAGTCCTGGTTCTGTCCTGGTGCCTGGATCTAAAGCTGTACCATTTTCACTCTGGGGCTTTGCCTTTTCTGTTCTTTGCTGATTGCTGTGAGAGTGTTGTTTCCATCCAGCTTCTGACTCTGATCTGCACACCCTGGGAAATTTTCTGCTACACAGAGTGGTGAGACCCCTACCCCCCAACTCTCTTTCTCTCTTCCTCTTCCTCTTTGTTTAATTGTGACTCTTTCTGTCTAGGCCTGATACAATAGAATCTAGGTAATAATGCAGCTGGGTGTTCTTCTTTCCTTGTATGTTTATTAATGCTGTAACTGGATATTTTGGGGTATTTTTCTTTCCTTTTGTAATTATTACTATTAGAGCAAGTTTTAGATACCTAGCAATAAAGTACCTTTTGTAATCAAGGCAGTTTCCAGACTCTTTTAAGACATCATTCCCTCTCCTTTGTGGTCTTGGTTTCTTTATATTGCTTTGCAGCAATGCTTCTATTACCTAGCCAAAGATCCTTTAGTGCCCACAACCTTGTAAGGTTTGCTCATTGATGGGGGTATTAGCCTCCAGGGGCATATAAGGGTGACAGCTGAAAAGTGCTGGTCTGACCCAGTCTGATTGAGTCCAGGGGCATATAAGGGTAGCAGCTGAAAAGTGCTGTGTGACCCAGCCTGCTCAAGATCCATAATCAAGCCTAGTCTGATGCGGTACAGGGACACATAAGGGCAGCTGTAGAGAAGTGCTGTGTGACTCAGCCTGCTGAGTTCAGGGACATATAAGGGGTCAGCTGAGAGTGCTGATAGACCCGGTCCACTCAGACACACCTTGTTAATTGATGAACGTATATATTGGGTGGTTATTTGGATTTGGGGGTTGGAAGAATCCAGTCCTGGGAAACTGAGGTCCTGCAAGTGTTGCTCCATTGGGAGAGAGCTTGCAGAAGGGAGAAGTGAGCTCCATATAGAAACACAAGTGACCCAAGCAGTACACTAATAGAATTACCATCTCCCCCAGTTTCCCCAAGAGAAAATAACTCTAATGAATGAGCATACCCTGAGTTGGTGGGCAAAGTTGGTAACAAGTTCACACGGGCCCCAGCTGGACACAACATCCCATGCACTGAACATGTGCTCCCAGATGATATTATCTCTCTGCATAGCTGATCCAAAGGCCCGGACCACCTGATTAAAGTCACTTTCAAAGAGTTCCTTTTTCCTTTAAACTTGTTCTTTAAAGTTCTGGGGATCCAGGAAACGCCAGCTGTGGAATTCGCATTAGGTTATTCTCTGCTCTGTGCCATATTTCATAAGGATTAGAAGATACTTTACAATGGGATCGCACATGCAATTTGGTCAGGGTTTCAGGATTTGCTGGTTGGAGTATGTGGGGAGCCCAGGGCTGGGACAGCAATGTAGGCCAGAGAGGCAGGACTGAAGGACATCAGCAGAGATGTCTTTAGGACATTTTGAACTAGTTACATGTGACCATAAGATATTTGAGCTCACTGAGGGTCAGCCAGTGGACTGATGGAATATTTAGCAATAGAACCCAGGCATCCTCTCCCCCATCCTCCCTGCTCTTACCTACTAGACTCTGTTTCTCTCCCTGATCTGGGCAGGAACCCAGGAATTCTTCCACCCCAGAAACCTGACTCCAGCATTCCTGCTTAACTCATTTGACCTCACTATACCACCCCCAAAGACTGGGATTAGAATACCGCTGTCCCAAATCATTGCCCTTGCTCAACCAATTTGATTTCACTATGTCCCCATGTTCTGGAGGTGTTGGGGGGTTTCTGCTGAGGGGTGAGAAGCTTACTAGGTGAAGAGTTTATGGGTAGGTCCCTAACGTTACCACAGACCATTGATGACTAACGGGCACACAGTGAGCAGTTAGACTGTCCAATGGTCCTATTGCAACATGCTGAGATCATTGCATCACATCTCACACCGACAGGCTGGTGCAACCTCTCCTGCTGATTCTGATTACATCTCTTCCATGTTTCTCATCAGCCTGCTGTTGATGCTTTTAATTAGATCCCAAGCAACTCCTTCAGCAGCAGGCAAGCTGGGCTTCCTTCTGAAGCTTGTAATGGGACCCAGCGGATTTGTTAGTAGGACGCAGACTTGCACAGAGACTTTGCAATGGCATGGGACAGAAATAAGGGGACAGATCCCCAAATGGTGTAAGTCTGCCATAACTGCACTGGAGTCAATGGGGCCAGATTCCAAATTGGTGTAAATTACCCATAGCTCTTTTATGGAGTTCGGGGATTGATCTGCAGTTACTGTAAATTATCCACTTCTTCATTCATCAAGGGCTTAGACCTGTCAAGATAGGAATAGAAACACTGGATCAAGAGCAGGGCTCATTCACAGGGATGAATTAAACAGCCCAGAGGCTCCAGGCTTTCCACCTCCATGTTGGGGGGGCCTCCAGCCTGGGGACCCACTGTGGATTCTCCCCACCTGAAGCCCCATCGCCACACATAGCAACCTGGTACTGTGGGCTGGCTGTCACTGGAGGTGTGTGTGTCTGGGCTAGAGGACAAGTCTGCCCTGGACCTGGTCTGTTTGGTCTGCTTGTGGTGGTGGTGGGGCAGTTGATGTGTAGCGCAGCCACCAGTGTGGCCCTGCAGGGCTACGAACACATCTGCACCAAGCACCAGCCAGTCCCACCTCCAGAGTGGAGTGACCATGCATTGGCCCACCCTGCCCCTGGAGGTGAATCAGTCTGCCCAGGGGTGGGACGGGAGCATCCAGAGCCTAGCCTCTGGCCCCAGGGCCTCACCACCTTCCCCCCCCCACCAAAAAAAACCCCCAGCAGGGCAGGGCAGGGCTGTAACTACAGATTTTCATATCTTCTGGTGGTGGGAATGGAGCTGGATCCCTGCTGCCTTCTCATGGTAGCTAGGGCAGGATCCAGATCCCTGCTGCCTTCCCGCGGCAGCTGGGGATGGATCCAGTTCCCCACTGCTCCAGGCACTGGCGGAAGGCAGTGGGGATCCAGATCCATCTGCATCCACCACAAGAAGGTGTCAGGGATCTGGATCCATTCCCAGCCACTGTGGGAAGGCGGCAGGGAGCTGGATATGCCCCCAGCCACTGCCAGAAGGTGGCTGGGGAACGGATCCTGCTCCTCATCACCCCAGCTGCCGCCAGAAGGTGTTGGAGAGCCCCAACCGGTGGTGGGGAGCTGGATCCAACCCCAGCTGCCATAGGGAGCCAGATCAATCCTGGCATACTCTAAATTCAGTGCTTGCGGCTTTGCCTTGCTTGCCCCGGCCTAGTTATGGTCCTGGGGCAAGGGCTTTTCCCATGCCCCCTTTGAGCAAGCCCTGCTAGTGCTGAAGCAGGTTGGCAGTGGGGGGCAGATCAGCAAGGGCCTTAAGGGCTGGAGCCCAGGGCCCCACTTTAGGCTTGAGCCTGGGCCTTCATCCCCTATAGCCCCTGCATTGATCCTGCTCTGCTCATTCAGCCCAGTTTTCTGTTCTAACAGTGCTTACTGCCAGATGCTTCAGTGGAAGGAGATGGAAACCAGCTAGAGGAATGTTTCTCTTTAGTGTCGGGTTTATGCTCTGAGCCCAGAGAGTTTATGGCCCTTCCAAACTATCTAGCTGTTTGCATTACTCCTCTAGAGAAGTATGTTAAACAAGAGATGCAAGTCAGACCAGACTAGATGAGGCTTAAAGAGCTGTAAGAAACAGCTAAACTCATCCATGGAAGACAAAGGAGCTGTTTGGGTCTGTTAAGGCTGTTTCCCCACTCTGGCACTCTGAGTGCAGCAGGCCTTAAAAGCCACTGGTCTTAAAGCCTAGTCTTAAAATTCTCCAAGGCCTCTAATTCCTGGCCTTGGAGTGGTATCGCTGCCAACACCCAAATGCAAAAATCTCTTGAAACCCAGGAAGGCACACTTGGGAATTCCTTCCTGTAAGGTATATCCTCAATCACTTTTATTCCTCTCTCCAGAAAGAGACTTAATCACAGCTGGAATATCAGCTGAAACTGGAACAGAATCCCTTTTTAGCTGCCTGTGCAATCTGAGGCTTGTGCACACAAACCTCTTGCCCTTCCAGGACACAGAACCAGAGCTTGCTTAAAAGGTAAAATCTTTAATTAAAAAGAACAGATAAGAAACACAGAGAGTTGCTTCTCTGGGATTTAATTTAGGTAGTTACAGGGTAGTGGGGGTGGGGGGGTACATGTGCTCAGCATAGAGAAATCCAGAAACAAAGAAAATACCCTGACTGTGTCTAAATAAACATTCCCTGTTCTACTCACACCTGGTCAATAACAAACAGCTTATCTTTGGAAAGGCTGTCGCTGGATCCTTCCTCAGGCTCCTCTGGCCTCCTCCTGATCCTTCCAGGAGCTCTACTGCATCCATACAGGACCAGGCAAGCCTGCCGCTCCAATTCAAAAACCTGCACTTTGTTCCTATTGGTTGTCCTGGGACCCACTGACCAGAGTGTTAACCTCTTCCTCCCCAAGGGTTACTACAGGGTCCACCTAGTAGTTTAGACCAGTGGGTTTCAAACTTAGGTTAGGTACTGGGTTGAGGAGCCCCCCTGCTGCCACTGTCAAAACACTGAAACTCATTGCTGAAAGATGTAATTGGTGGGTTGTGGGCATAAATGATTTTTTTCTAATGGGTTGCAAGAAAAAAAGTTTGAAAACTATGGGTTATTTATCAGTAACCATCCTTCGAGATGGGCTGCTTGGATACATTCAGTATTAGGTGTCTACATGCTGCAGCACACTATTGGTCGGAAACTTTTTAGCTCTAGCCTGTCAGGACAGGGTTGGCGGGCAACACCCCCTCTGACCACACCATGGCTAAATATATGACCCCGACCCTGCCCCTCCTCCATCTCTACTAGTCACCAACTCCGAGTAGCGGGGCTGGTGGGAGGGTCCTGAATGTATCCAAGCAGTCCATCTCCAAGAAGGACGGTTACTGGTAAGTAACCCACCGTTTTTCTCTTAGCGCTGCTTGGATACATTCAGTATTAAGTGACTGCTAGCTGTACTGTGGGTGGTGGGTGGAGTCGGTTTTTCCCACAGTAAGCACGACTACCCCCATAATGGCCAAACCAACACAGAAAGATGCCTGAATAGTAGGCATCTTGGCGTAGCTGGGGAGAATGCCTGTTTCCCCCCTCTGTGAAGTAAGAGGGATGGGAAGGGGAGGCTGTATGTCATCCTACCACGCATGTGGGAGAACAAAGCCGATCATCTCCGATACTTCGGATAGAAACAACTGAAAGGCAGCTTGGGGAGGGTTGATGCTACATATCTTTCCCCTTTGTGAGGTGAATGACCATATGGCCTTAGGAATGGAGAAGGGATGTGTGTGTGTCCATTGCACCCAGGTGAAAAAAATGACACCTCAGTATGAGTGGGGATAGTGTGGGTCCGCCGGACGATTACTGAAAAAACAGCTGGGGACCTTGTTGTGCAGTCCTGTTCAGACTGTGGGTTAGGTGGTGGCAGGAGAGAAGAAGATTCCCACTTGGTGAGGAGGTGCTCTTGCTGGGCAACTGTCAGCCAAGTAGAGAGAGTGTACCAGTGCCATAACCCAGGATGCAGGAGTAGATTGTGAGGGGAAGGGAAGGTAACATGGGAGTTCATAGGAAATTTTGTACCAGGCTCGTGATTTCTGGGGCCCACCTGATCGACTTGACTGAAAAAAGAGTTGATGTGCACCATTTCTTTTGGATCAGTAGGTGAGACTTAAACCACGCTTGGTTAGTGAGTAGGGAACGGCCTCGAGGTGAATCCTTTGTCCCATCATGCATGGCCGCTCCACATGAAAGATAGAATCCACCTCATTCAATCAAATAGGTGACAGGTGGGAAAAAATATTGCATGTAGGTTTGTTCACCACACCTCAGTTTGAGTGCATTGCCCCCATCTCCCCCAAGGGCCGGAAAGTAAAAACCCTTTTCTAGGGTGACAATGGGGAAGAAAAGGTCACTATGATGAAGGGTGTAATAAGTTCATTATCCTGAACTGGTAGGGAGTGAATGGATCCCGAAACGGCCGCCAACACTTTAGGTCTTCCTTGGCACTGCTAGATCAGTGTCTGGGAGTTTTCAAAACAACAGGTGAGAGGAGGGAAGGGGCAGGATATGGTAGTCTTAGGCACCATGGCCTACTGTAGTGTTCGGGTGAAAAATCCCTAGCTTCATGTCCCCGTGAGGTCATTATATCAGCAGCCATGAGGGTTTTCTCGCACCTAAGGACGGTATGGGTCCAGAAACACAGGTAGCATCCAGAATTATCAGCTGGTCCCTTTAGCTTCATCACTACCCTGTGGGAGATGTAAGCTTTGGAGCAGCAGGAATTCCCTTAGATGGGTCGAACAGGCACACAGGCTCGATTGGGATGCTGTGGGCCACCCAGGTGCGAATGGATGGGAGCAGAAAAGAGCTGAACATTGGAAAAAACCTCAAGTTAAGTATTCCACCTTGTCAAGATAGTCAAGCATGGGATGCCGAGGGATATTACCCCTTGGGTGGGGGAGGTTCAGGCCCAGGCAAAGCCTAACAGAATAATGACCCTTTACTGAGGGTCTTCTGATAAGAATCATTGCCAGGCGGGTTGTCTGCCAGATGCGGACTTTAGCCAAGAGGCTAACTGACATGAGTGCCTGTGGGAACAAAAGGGACCCTTGTGCAGGTGGACTTGTTTTGCACCTGGGAGGGAGTTTTTGCATGGCTTGAAGTCATCGATCCCATCTGGGGGATCAGAGGCCACGGTTGGGAAAGTGTGGGAAGGGCTTTGGGCCCCTTAACAGGTGGATGCCAGTCTATAGGGCTGGAGAGAAGACCCACACAGGTTGACTTACAGGAGACAGTGGTCGCTGGCTCAAAAATAACTTGTGGGATGAGGAAGTCACCCAGTCCCAGCTTGCTGTATAATCTAAGGGTAATCGTCCCTTCCTAAGGTCCAAGGTTCGTAATTGAGGGAGGGAAGAAGAGAAGAGGGTAGGGCTTTCTGTGACCCATCCCAGTGGGCTAAGTGGGTTAAAGACCAAGCCCATGTCTTTGCCCCACTTTGTAAGGTCAGGCAGTAGGCAAGCTGAGGTGTTATCTCACCTCCTCTGCATGATGTCTTTTATAGGATGATAGGTTGCCTTGGACATAAAAGGATAAGGTAAACCAGGGAGCTGTAAGGTGGGGAGGAGGGGGGAAAAAGACAACTTGGGGATTCCTTGTCTCTGACCTGGAGAGGCCTAAAGGTTCTCAGGTGACATGACCCCTAGCTGTTGACCCCATTCCCAGTTGGCATGGAGTTGAAGTGCAAGCTCCACCTTTCCCAGGAAGCATAAACTACCAGGACCTGATCTGGCAGCAGTCGCATGACTGTGTGGGATACATTTCAGGGCCCATTTTTAAATGAGCATCTTGTGGTGTGTGGTGTAGTGGGTCCTGCTAACCCCGGGCCCACTCAGGGGGAATGGTAGCCCATATGAGGTAGCGAGAGGAGGAAGACCAGGCAAATTTCCCCCACCCTCAGAGCAGTGGGGGTAGCTCTAGAGGAACACTCTAGAGCCGATGGGTGTGCTATGGAAGAGAATGTGATATTTGAGGATGCCTTAGGAGCCTCATGCAAGGAATGTACAGCCCAAGGAGCAGGCAATTTTGAGTCAGGTGCCAGGTCTGGTGGGTGCCGGACAGTCTGTGGCCACATGAAGGAAAAGGGATAACAAAAACAAAGGGGGAAAGGTTTAGACCCCCAAAGCAACCCCTCCTTTCCATAGGCAAGGTCTGAATCAGGCCTGTGTCGCTACTGACCTGTAGGGGTATGCGGTATCCTTGAAGGGATTCACAGGGCAACCACCATGGGTGAGACCCATGTGACCTTGGGAAAAAAGGGGGAAGAAGACCCCCTGGGATATGGAGTGAGAACAATAGGCAGGATCAGGCCTAGCATCATTGCCCTTAAGATTACTGAGGGCTAGGAGGGTGTCTGTGGGGCAGCGAGGGCAGCATGCCCAGTGATCTAAGGACTAGCCTGGGATCCTGGGCACCATGGAGCATGCAGTCTGTCCCCTCTGCAAATAGGGACCTTCCATCAAAGGAAAGGTCCTGAATGGCTTGTTGGGTAAGAGGAGGCAAGCCTGCCTCCTGTAGCCATGCAGCCTGCCTCATGATGATGGCTGAGGCCATGCTATGGCTAGCCATGTCAGAGGAGTCCCAAGCTGCATGTCTTGGGAAGCCAGCCTACCCTCTTCTATGAGGGCATTGTAATCCTCTCTGTTCTCCTGAGGAAGGAGGTCCCTAAATCTATTTATGGGCTCCCAAACTTCCATGGTACATTTAGCCATGAGCGCCTGATGGTTTGAGATGCGGAGCTGGAAGGCTGATGTGGAATAAGCTTTTCGACCCATCAGGTCTAGCTCCCTTGCTTCCCTGGACCTAGATAAAGGGTCCTGGGGGTATTGCCCATGGCCTAGGGCAGCTTCCATCACCCCTGGAGTCAGTACCAGGGGGTGGAGTAAGAAGGAGAAGTCCCTGCTGGGGCCTGATACTTATGGCCCACTGTATCAGAGAACAGAAGAATGAATGCAGGGGTTTGCCAGCAGATCCTGGCTATGTCCGGCATAGTACGGTGCAATGGTACTGCTATGAGCTCTGATGGGGATGTGAGCCCAGGGTTAAATAGAATTGTCATTCTAGGCCTGAGAAGGCAAAGCCACTTTGTAAAATATATGACCCGACTCTAACCTTTAAAGACATATTATAGTGGTAGTGTTCTAATTAGGCTAGGGATTTGAAATGCATGTGTATCAATAGTGGTTTCTTAATGAAATTTATTTATCCTTTTAGAAGATAGCAAGGTAAATAAACTGCTTCCCTGTCTGTCACTATTGTTCTGTTGGAAGGGGTTGAAAGGAAACATTAACATCTAGATCAGGGGTACTCAAACTTTTTGCAAGCCGGTCCACATTCAGCCTTCCACCATTCATTGGGGTCCACAAGCAACTAGGGTAGGCCTACTGCCCTACCTTGCCACCTTGGCCACAGCTGCCAGGTCCCAGATCCCCTGTCATCATGGTGCCTGAGTGACAGTCTTTTACAGGCTATCAGTTGAGGAGGTACCATACAAGCAGGCACATCTATATACACTTTTTTAGAACAGTGGAAGAACACCGTTAAATACATTTTAAACTTACTGCGCATTCCTCCCTGCATTGTTTCTCCAGTCATTTCTTGTACTCTAACAATTTTCCAATGCCTTGTTCTTTCTATCTCATTTCTTATTTGTTCCTTATCTTCACATTAATTTCTTCTCTTCTTTTAATTAAAGCCAAAGAAAACATTAAGAAGAATGCTGTTCTTCCTAGATAGGTTTGGATCAGACCCTATTTATTTTGAACTACTTTGATGTGATTTATATCTTTGCTAGCCTGCCTTCTTAGACACTTGACAGGGCAGGAAATGTATATTTATCTGCCTGTAAATCCATGGTGCTACATAAAAAGACCTATCCTGCAAAAATGCTGGCTAGTAACTAACTCAATGAGTAGACATCACTACAGTACCATAATTGTAAAGTGTTTACACTGAATGAACCCATTCTTCAACCTGGGAAAGTGCCCTAATTAAGAGAGTCCAATTAAACAGATTAGAAAATTCTAAAAAGATTTTGTTGGTAATTGTGCTGAATTTACTAAAGCTTCCCACAGATTTCTATCTCTACTGATCACGGATCTTGTGGCAGGAGACAGAAGGATAACTCCACGAGATGGAGGGTGTGAGGAGCCAAGCATAGGGTTACCAGATACCAAAGCATGGAAAGGAGGACAGGGAAGTAGGAAAAGGAGGATGTTGGAGGACACATGGAGAAAATGTTATATTAATGCAATATTCTTCCATTTTTAGGGACCCCTGGAATGTTTCTGTCTAAAAATAGGGTGTTCTGTTCCAGCATACTTTAACCCCTGTAAGTAAAAAGCCAGACAAAATCATATATTTTTAAAGTGCCTGCTGGATGGCAGACATGTCCTCCTTTTGCCTGACATCTGGTAACCCTAGCCAAGCAAGGCATTAGTGACCAGTGAGGCCAGGTGCATGCAGTTATTACAATGCCATAAACTTAGAAAAGCATGCACACAAACCACCCTTGCCCTGAAGAGCTGGCTGTGAAGCTGCAGTGAGCAGAGCACATAGCCTTCCCACTTCCACCCTCTCCCCAGCCGAGGGGCCACCCCAGTAATTGCACTGCACTGGAGGGCGTGACAGTAAATGCAGGGGCAGAAATCACAGCTGCCCCCCTCCCCGCAAGGGGCAGGCACGGACTGCCCCCCCTTCCCTACAGACTCCAGCTGAGGTGGGCCCCAGCTCCCTGAATGCTCCTGCCCCCCTGCAAGCTGGCAGCCCCCTCCCATGAGTTCCTCAAAAGAAAGAGGTATATCCCTATCCCACCTAGAAAATGGATCTAGAGCTGCAGCAATAGATGAATCTGAAGAGCTTACATTAGAACAGACAACCTGGGAATTCAAGGACTTAGCACACCAGCCTGTGACCTCAGACCACTGAGACTCAAACTTGGACTCACCACCGAGCATGCAGATTGGCTGGACAGGTGGCAAAAAAGGCCCTCCCCTCTGCTCACTTCCCATTGGCCGCTGCCGCCCGTCAATCAAATCCGTCTCACCTTCCTATTGGCCTGAGCTGTGTCCATCCCGCCAAGAGGCTGTAGGACGCGCCCAATCGCTCAAGCCTGCTCCGCCGCTGGAGCCGCTTCAAAGCGGAGGGGGCTCCGCCGGCGGCAGAGGCTCTGGCTGGGGGCGGTCCACCAGAAAGGTCTTTGTGGTCCGGATTGTGGACCGCGGGCCGCCATTTGAGTACCCCTGATCTAGATGAACTTCTGATGTACCAATGTAAACTATCTGTTGATGGTGCTAATACAGCTAATTACTTTTTGCGCCCAGGAGGTGAAGGTTTTACTTCAAAGGACAATGCACATTACAATTCTCTACTTAAATACCTGAGAACTGTCATCAAAGCCCATGTAGGAGGGAGGGCAGTCAGGATGTGCCTCCCTCCTCCAGACCAGTTGTTCAGGGGGGTTAAGCGCTCCCCCTGCTGGCCAGAGGAGGGCTCTGCAGGGACCTGGACTGGGACCCGGAACTCAGGAGGCGGGTCCAGGGGAGGGGAGGACAATATAAAGAGACGGACCAGGCAGAGAAAGGGGAGGCTGAGTGGGAGAGACATTTCAGTTCCTGAGAGTGCTCAACCATGGCCTGCAGATAAGCAGCCTGAGTGCTGGCTGGACTTCCTGGTCTACTCCCTGCCCCAATGGGAGGACCTGGAAGAACTGCCTCCTGTTGAAGACACTGCAGGCCTGGGGGTTCATCCCCTAATGATCTGGAGGAGCTGCCTTCTGTAGAAGACCTGATGGGCTGGGCAGGCCCTGACAGTAATGACCTGGAGGAGCTACCCTTTGTGGAAACCCTGGATGACCTACCAGCCCTGCTGCCCCTGGGGGAAGAAGGTTTGATGGGGATCCCTCTGGCATTTTATCCTGAGGACTTGGTAGGGGAGGGAAAAGGGGGAACCCTAGGGAAAGTAGACCAGGGAAGGGGGGGCCTGTCCTGCTGGGGATGCAGTTAAAGCTGATGTGTTCTGGTGGGAGCACTGCTGGCTTACTGGTGACCTTACAACCACCAGATAGGGCCCTGGGCTGAGATGCAGTGGTGTGGGAGGGCCTGTGTCTCCTTCCCCTGCCAACCTTGTGATATTGAATTCTGCTTTAAACCCCCACCATAAATCCTCTTATACAGCTTTGCCCAGAGAAAGGGCTGAAGGCATAGACTCTGCTTGGCTGCCTTGCCCTGCTAGGTGGGCTTGCAGCAGGGACTCTTACACAGCCTTGCCTGGAGTATTACTGAAAATTTTCTTGATTGGGACCCCCTCAGGTGGTCTACCTGAGTGGTAACTGGGTCTTGAGGAAGTTCATGCCCATGGCAGGTATCTTTCACCTTGTCACCTGAGCTATTTCTGTGAGGTTGCCACACCAGAGGCAGGGAATCAGTTAAATCACAAAGTTTATTGGCAGGGGAAGGATACTTTAACTTGGACAGGTATGAACAATGCAATGAGGTAAGTACTATTAGAATAGGTATAGGATTCAGATTTTTTTATAAACTCTTTGCCCAGGTTCTAAGACTTATACCCTTTAAATTCACCACCAGTGCTCCCCTTCTGATAACACCCTCTTCTCTTGTTTTATAGGATGGGGTTAAGGTATCCAGGAGCCCTTTTAGTTCTCAACCAGGTAAGTGGGTAACTCCCCAGTCCCTTCCCTTCTCCTTGCAGAGAGTTGAGTGATCTCCACTCTGAGGATTTTGTGTGTACCGCCCCCTTCAGGTGGGTCTAACACCCACCCCTTGCACCTTTGGATACTATCTGTGACTTGTCCCTGTGGATACTTATGCCCACAAACCCCTTCTTAGTTACAATTGGGTCTTTGGCTCAAGTAGCTGCTTTTCTGACCACACTTGATGTCATTCCCCTGTTGTCCTCCATCCTCTGGTCTGGACTTGGGCTGTCTGCTTTAGGGCTCTTCCACCCCTGGGGTCTTATCACAAAAGTCCTTTGCCCCTAGACTGTCTCTTAGGCAGGGTGCTTCAAAAACAATGCCCTGACCCCTGCCTCTTTGGGGTCTTCCTCATCGGTTGTGGCAAAGCCTCTTCTGTCTGCAGTCTGGGGAATTAGTGTCCAAGGCTCTGACTCTAAGAGCGAGATACTTGGGCAGGCTTCAGTCCCTAATTCCTCAGAGAGGCTTCAATGGAGTCAGGGCTGTCCTCCTCAAGGAGTTTAGAACCTGGATCTCTCTGGTGCAGGGTGAAGCACTGAGCCCAGGCAGGAAACCCCCTTAAATATGGGACCCCCAGCCAATCCAGAGGGCTTGTTGTGCATCCCTTTTTCACATGCTTATTCAGTCTTGTGGCCTCTCACAAGATGAGCTCTGGAAAGTTCTTGTCAGCCATAACCTGTCTCTAGGCAGATCTCTCTGCCTTGGCTGACTGCCAAGAGTTCTAAGTTGTTACTTAATGTAACCTCTATTCACAGCCTAAGCTGTGCTAGCCTAGGCAAACCTACTAAACAAACCAGCTGCTGCTGGGGGGCTGCAGAACAAGTATTTAACAGTGAACACAAACAGTACAAATTAACATAATCAAACCAAATCATTACACCAACCTTACCTACATAATTTTAACATTTACCATATTCATATAAAGGTAAGTACAACCTAGACTTCTAAAATTTCTCTCTTCAGGAGGAAGGGCTGAAGGCATAGAGTGTTTTGGCTGCCTCACCCCTCTAAAGGGGGTTTGCAGATGGGAACTCAGGTGTGGCCTCTCCTGACGAGGTAGCTGGAGGTCGCCCACTGGGTGGATCGCTTGGCCACCAACAACCTGTGACTTACAGCCCACATAAAGAAATGACCTTCGAATGCTCACCTTGCTACAACTATAAAAGGGAGTAAGGAACATAATACTTTTATCTCACATTTGTCTAAGCTTCTCAGAGAAAGTTTGGTCCCCAGGATTGAGATCCCAGCCAGCACTGGCCTGGAAACAGCCCTGCTACTTATCATGGGAGAATTAGAACCAACTTTATACCTGGACTGTTTGGTCTCTCTTCCTTAAAACTGGATTTCTAATAACTGAAGCAGTGACACAAGGACTTATCTTCTACGGTCTCTAAATCATTAGTATATATGTGATCCACTTTGACCATATAACATCTTTCATTTTGTTTTTTACTTTTGTATTAAACCTTTAGTTTTAGTTACTAAAGGATTGGCTAGCTGCATGGTATTTTGGGTAAGATCCAAGCCTATATTGTTCTGGGTGATGTGGCTGGCCCTTTGGGGTCAGGAGAACCTATTTCTTAGAGACCCAGTGGCTAGAGGGGACCATAGAAACTGATGTGCAGTAAAGGAGCTGTTTTTTCTTTTGTTATGCTTGGTTATGACCAGACTGGGGAATCAGCAAGTTTTGTTACTGACTGGGAAACTGGTTTAAGTACCCCCCCCCCCATCAGTGGTTTGGGAGTTTATCCCTTGGTTCTGCGGCTTGCCCTGATTTTTGGCACATTCAGATGATTATTGCAGGAGGTCCAGGTCACATGAGTGTCCCTGCTGACCCTGATGGTCTCAACCTCCAGGCCCCGTGTATGATTACATGATACAGGAGATCAAAGTGGGCTGTGCTGTCTGCCGTATATGACCACGGCCTGGGGTTGAGGGCCCTGTCTGGTGCCAGCAAGGTGGAGTGGTTTGGGACCTTTTGGTACCACAGGCACATGTTTGTGATTGGGCCTCTTGTGGGGACAACTCCTGGGGTTGGTACCAGTAGCGAGTTGGTACTGAGGGCACAGTCTGGGGTCATCTGCTCCCATCCGACATGCCCTCCTTGGGGCTTGGGGAAAGAGAGATTCCCTGGCATTGAGCTGTTGGGCTCATTCCCTGAGCCATGGTGGGAGCTGGTGCTAGAGGTGAAATGATGCTATGGTGCTGAGGGGAGGTAGAGTGTGATCTACAGTGCCTTTCTGTAGGCCCTATGGCAGTACCAGTGGGCCACTCAGGAAATGAGACTTCCTCCAGCTGTGGTAGTGGGGAGCTTGGTACTGAAATGGGAGACGGAGATTGGTACCACTTAGGGACATGGCCTGCCTTTGAGAGGAATGATGGCTTTCCCCTGTTTTTGGGAGGCATGAGGGTGGGAGGTATGGGCAGCAAGAGGAGGGCCTTCACTGCCTCAAAGGCGTCCAGGGGCAGGGGATTCTCCACAGCCTCCTGATCTCAATCCCGAGGGTCCCCCGGGTGGGGAGACCTGGACCGGTGCCTGTGTTTTGATACCAATGTTGGTACCAAGTGCGTCTCCTCATTCTCCTGACACATGGTGCCAAAGGCTCCATTGTTAACCTCGATTCTTCAGGGGTAGGCTGCTATACTTGCTCCAAGACCAACGTATGGCACCCATCCTCGGCTTAAAGGACCAATAAATGGAGCAATTGGTAGCCTGGTGGGTCTCACCAAGGCACTTCTCAGGGGGGATATCCCGTGGGAAGGCCTTGCCGCAAGCAGTACAGGGCTTGAAACCTGGCATGGTGGGTGGCAGGTGAGAGCGATCTTCCGTCTGGATCTGAGCACTCAGTGAGAGTAGTGCTTTTCAGTGGAACTATGTCCATGAAGAGGTTCTTCCAGCTGTGTGGACGGGTCATATACTGAAGGTGAAGACAGGCTTTTGCAAGGAGCGGGCTGTTCTGATATCATTGCTGATGGCAGAAAAAAGGAACTGAAGTGGAGCAGGGTCAGGGTCATATATAGCCATGGTGTGGCCAGAGGGGGTGTTGGCCACTGACCCTGTTCTGACAGGCTAGGGCTAAAATGTATCTAACCAATCGTGCTGTGGCATATGGACACCTAGTACTGAATGTATCCAAGCATTGCTCGAAGAAGAACCTCTGTTTAGACTGTGGGGGCAGAGAGCACCACAGAATTTCATCTTTGTATGTAGGTGGTACAATGTGAGCAAGGAGACACAGGGATATAGAGAGACTGCGATAAGGGAAAAGCATAAGAACAGTAACATACTCACACTGAACAATGAATTTGGGGGTGGTAGCTGTCTTGTTTTATTGTCTTTTCAGCTGCAGTCCAATAGAGATACACAAATTAAGTAAAATAATTGTGGTTGATTTCCTTACTACCAGCATGTCCACTGCTCTGAATAGAAGGGAGTGGGTCTCCCTTAGCCTCAACACTACAGTTACTAGGGTAGTGTTCCAGATCAGGTCTTCAAATTTACTGATTGACTGCTCAGATCTGTGAACTGACGGTGGCAAATTTGTCACCATCAGTGAAGATGAGCCCTTTGTATATACAGCCATAGGTGGTCTTGATGGGTGGGCAGTGCAGACAGTTGCCTGGTGCCCCTTCATACGCTCCCACTAGCAGCTTTCAATATCCTGGTAGCTGGCAAGGCGCTGCAGAGCCGCAGCAGCTGGTAGCTAAGAGGTGGGTGGTGGGAAGCCACAGGGGACAGTTGGCAGCTGGGTGGTGCCAGTGAGGATCTGAGGGGGAGGCAGCACCCCCACTTCCCTTCCCCAAGGGATCATGGTCATCTGACTGGTCCAGGATCACTGGCCAGCTGTAGAACCCTGAGCAGGTATAAAAATGTGGATCCACATCTGATCCTTATCTGCTCCTTGTTGACTGTACCCAGTCCTGGATATACATGCCAGGTTTTACATCCAGCTACCTAACCCCTGCACCACCTGGCCAGTAGCTCCTGTTATTTCCAGTCATCTGGTTGGTTGGTTGGCAGTGGGGCAGGAGTAGCTGTCACTCACCAGCTAATTGGTGGAGTATTGGAATGGGCCGTTGGGGCTGTTAGACTCAGAGGCAAGACTAACCCATAAATCTAGCTCCCGTGACTGACTGTCTCTGATTAGCTGGCGCAATGTTCCCACTAAGGGGCCAACACAGCTGAGCAACAGATGTTGCTCATTGTGTGCTCCCCCCACCCACTGCGTGGGCCCGATCCTGGCCCCTAGTGGGCCTGATTCTGTGCCCCCAAGCTCCACTGGCTGCCCAGCCTCCTGGCAGCAGGGACGGAGCAGCCAGCTAACCTACCCCCAGCTGGCCATGCCTCCCAGAGGTGGGGGGCAGAGGGGACCGGCGCTGAGCTCTGGCTGCAGGCTTGGGGTCCTGGAGTGGCCTGCCCTGCTCCCAAAGAGTTTGGGCCTCTTTGCCCCCACGACCCCCTGGCCTGAACAGGGCTGCTCCATGGCCAGGGGAGGGGCTGGGAGTGAAGTGGCTCAAACTTTTTGGGAGCAGGGCAGGTCACTCCAGGGCCCCGACTCAGCATGCTGGAGCTCAGTGCCGGTCCCCTCCACCCCCTGGGGAGGTGTGGCCGGCTGGGGGTAGACTGGCTGCACCACTCCATTGCGATAAGGCTGGGCAGGCGGGTCGGTGGGCGGAGCAGCCTCTGGCCCTGATGGCGCCCCCCCCCCCCAGTTGGAAGGGGGCGGTTAGGGCCCTCTCATGTGGGCAGAAGCGGTGTGGCCTGGCCTCTAGCGCTGCCTCTGGCCAGAGGAGCTCTTACTGAGCCTGTGCAGGGAGTCTATGCAGGCTCAGTGAGAGCTAACTCTGAGCGGGAGTCTTTAAAACTGCCTGCTCGGAGTCGCTCTCAGCAGGGACTGTAGCTGCTGGCCGTGAGCGGCCGGCAGACTTCCCCACACCAGGCAGCACCAGTGGCTGCGGGGCCACTTGGCTGCGCAGCTTAGAGGTCACATTGGCTGGCAGAGATGAGCAGAGCTGAGTTGGTATTGGTTGGAGCACTTCCTTTGTTCCCTGCTGTGCTGTTTAACGTTGGTCACTGCTCTTCACAGCTGTGCTAAGGGCAGCTGAAGCAGTTAATACACTGGGGCAGATAAAAATAGAATCTGCATCTGAGCTTCCCAACCACAGAGTGGATCTGTGGATATTGGATGTGGATGCCCATTGATCTGCAGGGTTCTAGCTACATGAATCAATCCCAGGGTTGGAAGGGACCTCATAGGTCATCTAGTCCAACCCCCTGCCAGAGGCAGGACCACTCCCACTAAACCATCCCAGTCATGGTTTTGTCCAGCCGGGCCTTAAACACCTCCAAAGATGGAGACTCCACCACCTCCCTTGGCAGCTCATTCCAATGCTTCACCACTCACCTAGTAAAGTTTTTTTCTAATATCCAGCCTCGACCTCCCTAACTGCAACTTGAGACCGTTGCTCCTTGTTCTGTCCTCTGTTACCACTGAGAACACTTGAGCTCCATCTTCCTTAGAGCATCCCTTCAAGTAGTTGAAGGTTGCTATTAAATCCCCCCTCAATCTTCTCTTCTGCAGACTAAATAAGCCTAATGCTTTCAGTCTATCCTCATAGGGCTTGTGCTCCAGCCCTTTGATCATTTTGGTTGCTCTCCTCTGAACTCTCTAGCATGTCCCTGTCCTTTTTGTAGTGGGGAGCCCAAAACTGAACACAGTATTCTAGATGTGGTCTCACTAGTGCAGAATAGAGGGGAATGATCACATCCCTTGATCTGCTGGTAATACTTCTTTTGATGCAGCCCAGTATGCCATTGGCCTTTTTGGCAGCAAGAACACACTGCTGACTCGTATCTAGCTTCCCATCCACCATGCCCCCCAGGTCCTTTTCTACACTGCTGCTACTTAACTGAATGTTTCCCAGCCTGTAGCAGTGCATGGGGTTTCCCAGTCTGTAGCAGGCACCAACACAGGCATGGCTCTGTTGTCATGAGAGGAGGAGAAGCCACTGAGGTAGCACCAGAGAGCCAACAGAGCAGCTGTCAAGCCAGGAATGCACTGACTCCAGCAACTGGAAGCGGCGACAGCTGAAGTTCCCAGCACAGGGAGAAAAGGGGACTTGGAGGGAGATGGCCTCTGTGGGAAGTGGTGGGGAGGCTGGGGGCAAGCAAAAATCAAGGTGAAAGAGGAGGGTCCCATCACTGACTTTTGCTGAGGACCCCAAAAACTCTAAGACTTCCCCTGTATACAAGAGTCCATCAGAGGAAATATTGGAATCAGTAGTCAATTTTTGATTCCTGCTGGAACACCCCTAATGCTCAAAACTTTGAATAGCCACACTAGTCAACTGAGATAACCATAAATGTGGCACTGTATAAAGCCCTGCTTCGTGCAACTAGGCAAAACTCAAAATTTCAGTCTCATGGGAGAACTGAATGTTTTGAAATTTGATTTAATTCCAATTCAGAACCAAAAGAGTAAAGTTCAAGCTTTCCCACTGTCATGTCATTAAAAATGTTCTGTTCTGATTTCAATTTTTTAAAATAGTGCATATCATAATTTGTACTATAATGTACAAGGAAGGACATTTGAAATAAAAAGTAATTTCAAAGTGAAAGGAATTAAAGTATGACAAGGAAAGTTTAAGTTGTATATTAGGAGAAAATTCCTGACTGTCAGGGTGACTAACAATGGGAATAAGTTGCCTAGGCAGATTGTGGAATATCCATCACTGGAATTTTTTAAGAACAGGTTATATAAGCACCACTCAGTGATGATTTAAGATGGTACTTGGTCCTGCCATGAGTGCAGGGGATTGGACTCAATGACCTCTCATGGTGCCTTCCAGCTTCTACGACTATGTCCACACGTAGCTTTTAAAACAAAACAATGGCGGTTGTTTTGATTTAAAAGTTGTCATGTCCGAACAACGTTTCGTTATTTTGAAATGACGAGTCCCATCATTTCAAAATAACGACCCTTATTTTGAAATAGTAAAACCTAGGCTGAAATCAAAATAGCCATTATTTTGAAATGGTTGTTTCGAAATAACGCCGTTTGGACTTATTTCAAAATAACCATTATTTTGAATTAACACTTTTGTCCTTCTTCTTCCCAGGGTGCCCTCCTTTTTCTATATATTGGGTGGGGGTATGGCCCAGGGAGGAGGCCGTGTTGCCAAACCTCTCATGCTGGCCCTCTCCAGATTCGGAATAGCAAGTCCTGTATTCGGACTTGCTATTTCAATTTGAGGTTTTTGCTTATTTCAATTTAAGTTAATTCAAAATAATTTTATTTCAAATTAACTTATTTTGAAATAAGCGTCTATGTGTGAACATAGCCTATGATTCTATGAAATATCCAATGGTAGAATACTGTCTCAGAATACTTCCTCTTTGCCCCTTTTTGTGTCCCAAAAGGGGAGGTTGGTTTGTGGATTCACCAGACACAGACAAAGACCACTTAAAAGAAGGCTGATATTTATTAAATGCCAGGGTAGTATACTGAGTAGGTCACCCTAAGCAAAGCAAAGCAAAATGTAAAGTGGTGAGAGCTTACATCCCTTCAGCAGCCGGGGACCCCTTGCATGGCTGTGGATGATCCTAAGGAGGTTTCCGAGGCACCTTTCACATAAGGCCCATTTGGTGAAGTCCAGCAATCATAGGGGCTGTGCTAAAATATAGAACAATTCAGAGGGGGCGGAGGGATCAGGCCCGCCCTCCCTTAGGGGCTTGGACCAGCCATGCTGGCTTTGAAGGTCACAAAAATGCAAAAGCACAAAATACTATACAATGAGCAAAAACGGGCCTAAACACCTGTTAAAACAAAAACATAGGCAGACCCTGCTACAGTCTTTCTGGGCAGACAGTCTAGAAAACAGTTCATGGGATGGTCATGCCCATGGGAAAGGCTGCAAGCATCAATACACTGTCCATTACAAACATCTTCTGCAAAGTTCCCTATAACACTCCACCCCTTCATGCTCACAGCCTGCCCAAATGGGTGACAAAAACCTAATTCAGGGCCTTCACCTGCATCTACACTTTGCATAGCTTGCAAAGCATTTTTACAATTAAACAAATGGCTGCTGGGTGCGCAGGTGCAGCTGCCGCAGCATTTGGTGATATTGGCCAGGAAAAAGAAAAACACATTCCCTTTACAACCCAAAAAGGGAGGCTAGGAATATTGCTGATTGTTCCATAGGACCTTGGTGGAGATGGATAAGCACACCAGTTTTTTACTCCATCTAGCACTATTATTTTATTAGGGAGCTATTTGTGCTATGCACAGGCACTAGTGAAGTGACAACAGGTGCTCAGCTTGGCTAGAGGGGTTGTTGGTGGGGCACACCCAAACTTTGTGGCCATGTCTTGCTGTCTTGAGGGGTATTGCTGGTGTGAGGATTCACCCACGTCCCATAAAAGTGGGGCTTCCAAAATCTACACCCCATTAGTTGGGGTGGCACTGCAAATTGGCACCAGGTGTGGGGGCTTGTCTAATTATGGGCATATAAAAGGGTGTGTTGTGTTGTTCTGCTGCAGGTTAAATGGCTGTGGCTCCAGCCAGGCACTGGGCAGCAGGCCCAGGAACCTGCCAAGCAAAACACAATTACTGATGACAAGCCCTAAAATCAGTGTAGGTACCAGTTGTATAGCCAGGAGCTGTGCTCCTATGCAGGTGGTGCAATTACTTAGTCATTGTGTGATGACTTGGGAGTTTAAGAGGGTGGCCCAGGCCATTTGAGTAAACAGTCTTGACACCAGCCACACCCCTTGGAGGCTGAAAAAACTATTTTTGGGACCCTGGGGGAGCCAGTGGTTGGCATCAGTCAGCACTGCACAGTTTTAGCTGACACAACATGTGCAGCTTATTTTGCAGTATTTTAATATCATATAACTTAAACTTATAGCTACCATTGCAACGTGCTACAGGCTTTGTTATTCCAACCAATATGGTTCAGGGCCCACCACATCTGCCATTGTTTTTTTCAATCTTGGATCAAGGCCCCCAAAGAAAGGGAAGCCAGGCAATCTACAATTTAATTACTTCCTTATGAGGGCCTACTTAGGGTCTTAATATTAACAAAATGCCAAAGGTTTGTTTCCATTTCTATTTTATCCCCAGGATGGTGTTTATTACTTTATGCTTTTTTTGTTACCCTGAGGTGAGGGGAACAACAGATGCTCTCCACTATTCCCACAATTCACTTGCTCAAAAGCAACAGCTTACATGACAAAACCCAACCCAAACTGCACCAATATCAAGGTTTACACTAATTACATCAATTTTCAGTCCCAAAACAAATAGATTGCTTGTGTCAGGTAAAGTCATTACAGGTGGTACTTGTTAACCGGCATCTCAAAAGGCCAAACAAGTAAGGCCGTGCGGAACTGCTTGTGACCCGGGCCTCGTGGGATAACCTTCTGAATGTGCCAAAATCAGGGCAAGTTGCAAAACCAGGGGACAAACCCCCAAACTGCTGACGGGTGGTACTTAAACCAGTTTCCCAGTCAGTAACAAAACGTGCTTCTGACTAACCACTCTGGTCATCACTAAGCATAATAAAATAGAAACAGTCCCCTTGCTGCACATCAGATCCTATGGTCCCCTCTAGCCACTGCGTCTCTTTAAGAAAAAGGTTCTCCTGACCCCAAAGGGCCAGCCACATCACCCAGAACAATACAGGTTTGGATCTTATCCAAAATACCACACTGCCAGCCAATCCTTTAGTAACTACAACTAAAGATTCAATATAAACAGAAAACAAGCTACATATGAGAGGTGTTAAAGTGAATCACATACATACAAATGATTTAGAGTCCATAGAAAACAAATCTTTGAAGATCCTGTAGTTTGCAGATTAGTCCCACTCCTCTGGTGTGCACCCAGCAGCAGCAGCAGCTGGGTGGGTCTCAGTCTTTTGTTCAGTCCCAGAATAATAGTTCCAGAGGCAGATGTTGGTTGCAGACAGACTGGAGACTAATGACAAGACAAAATGGAGAATGGGCGATGGCCTTTTATCTCAGAGTCCTTGCCAGATCAAAATGGAGGTGGGCCACATGGTCAGTCTAGGTAACTAGTCAAACAGGTTTCTTCTTGGGCCCACTGTAGCTGGGAGTCCCCTCCTGATGGGCCATTAACAGGACAATAGATTGCAGAGGCCCAGTCTGGGATTGCCTCAGCTCAAACAACTTAGAACACACATAAAACAAATAAGATTCCTAGATTGCAATCCCAATATGATACCTACATATCAATCATATAATGATTCCTAGTATATTACAACTTTTCTATTGATACCAAACATGGCATATCACATATGGATTATTGCAAATATGAAATATCAATCTGAAAAATAATCATACACAGTCCCCTAGACCCAGACAGTATCACACTGGTGGTACCCCTTGAAGGTGGGGGTCAGATTTCCGGAGCCCCAAAGTTGTCCATGGCATAGGCAAGGCAGGCCAGTAAAGTTGGTGCACTTGTCTATGTTCATCAGGGCCTCCAAAATAACTTGCCCATACGATTTGGTGCCATTGGATGTGGCCCAGCACCACAGGGTGGTGTCATCCAACAGTCATTTTAAAATGGAATCCCCAAGCATAATGAAGGTCACGGTGCCCGGGATGAAGCCAAAACGCTGCATGCAGGGCTGGGTGCAAATTGCCATGACTTCACAGGGTTGGTTGGCAGGACAGCGAAGGCTTCCAATGGTTTGGCTGGCTGCACTGGTTCTCTGTGTAGGAGTATCCTGTACACACCAAGCATGGCTACCTCTGTATTAGTTTGCCCCATCAAGACAAACAAAATTATTAAGTCTATTAACCCTGCCCCAATAGGTGTCCTTGGGTCCCCTGGCAATGACCTCCTCTGACTGGAGGCACTGCCTAGGGCAGGGCTTTCAAACTCAAATCACCACGAGGGCCACATGAGGACTAGGATACTGGCTCTAGGGCTGCACCCCAAAAAGTGCCCCCCCCCCACAAGCTTGGGACCTGATCTGTCTGTGGCCAGGGATTGGATCCATCCCCAGCTGCCTTCCTGCAGTGGCTAGGGATGGATCCAGTTCCTCCCCACCCTGCTGCCAGCTTCCCGTGAATCACCTTGAGCCCTTCCCTAACTGCCCCCCCACACTGCCGCCAGCTCCCCACGGCCCTTCCCTAATCTCCCCTACATCTACAGGCAGCTCCCCCTGCTCCTCCAGGCCCTGGCAGGGGGGAGGCAAACCCCCCACCAGGCCCTGCTTGATATGGGGAAAGCACCCCCACCAGTAAAATTCTCCCCCTTGCCCGGCCCTGCTCTGGCCAGCAGCAGAAGCGAAAGTACCCCTCCCCCACTAGCCCAGCCCTGGTGGCTGTGCTGTGTGGTGGGGAAACTCCCCCCGCCCCAACAGTGCCAGTGGCAGGAACTCCCCCCTCAACACCCTGCTCTGGCCACAGGGCCATCTCTGGGGGGGAAGCGGGACCCCAGGCAAAAAGCCCTTTGCAGGGGCTCCCACTCCCTCCCCCCTGCTTTGGGGGGGTGGGACCGGCCAGCCCAGGGAAGGGGCAGGCTCCTTCACCTGCTCCCCCCATGCCGGGAACCGGGTGAGCCAGTGAAAAGCGGCACCCTGCTCAGATCTCCTGGTCTACACTCTCCCCGCCACCCCCAACATGCTGCTTCCAGCTCCGCACCGGAGCAGCGGGGAGGAGGCAGGAGGCAGTGTGGGACTGGCCCTGTGCTGCCTCCTTCCCATTGCTCCAGCATGGAGCTGGAAGCAGCGTGTGTTGGGGAGGAGGGGGAGTGGAGACCGGGAGAGCTGAGCTGGGCACTGCTTTTTGCCGGCTTGCCCGGTTCCTGGCATGGGGGGGCAGTGGTGCGGGCCCCACACTGTCCTCCTTGGCCGGATAGCATGGGGTTCCCAGAATCTTGGGGCCCAGGGTGATCACCCCCCTCCAGGGATGGACCTGTCTGGCAGCGGTGGTGGGAAAAGTATCCCCCGCCCATCCCTGTTGGCCAGAAAAGGCGGGAAAGGCTCTCCCCTGCCGGGCCCTGGTTGCCAGGCTATGCAGAAGGGAAATCACACCACCCCGCTGCCTGGATCCGCCAGCACCCTGTGTTTCCTGGGTCAGCTCCCCCCCCCCCCCCAGCCTGTCACAGGAGGCTGCCTCTCCTCAACCCCCTCCCATGGTCCCCTTACCTGGCCACCAGAGCAGCCATGCCACAGGCAGTTCTCCCCCTCTGCCCTGAGCATGCTGAGGGCAGCAGCTTAGGCCCACCCTGCCCTGGAAGTAATACTAATGCCAGGTTCCCAGCCAACAGAGGAGCTTGGCACTTCAAAGGCCCTGCGGGTCACTTTTGGGTTAGGAGCCCTTGGATTCTTGGGGATCATCATGGGCCACATGAGGTAATTCCAAGGGGTGCATGCGGCCTGCGGGCTGCATGTTTGAGACCCCGTAGCCTAGGGTATCATCTTCAAACCCAGTTAGTGGATCTGGTTGCTCTGTGGACTCCAGCTCTTCTGAGCCCCATGTGGTCTTTGGCCTCTCAGTCTTCTTTAAACTTAGCACCTCTGGAAAGGGCAAGTTGCTTACTGATTAATTAGGCCACTCAGTTGCCAGGCTGCACCTGCACAGAGTCTATTTCAGAATTAAACAACATTACTGCATCTCTTTCCAGTAATTAAGGTACATCACTCCTCCCTGTATGTATACCCCTGCATGTAATGCCAGCCCCAGGGGTGTTACTGGGGTGGGGAGGGACCCGGGGCATGGGCCCAGGCCCTGCCCCCAGCCAGCAGGCTCCACCCCCTGGCCAGGGATAGGGCCAGGCAGGGCCGGGCCAGAAGTGGCCGCAAGAGCCTGGGCCCATGGCTGCAATGCTGTGGCCACAGCCGGCCAGGCCCCTGATCCCTGCCCAGGGACGGGGCCACCACAGCCACGGGTGGCTGGGTCCTGGATCCCCAGCGGGGGATGGGGCTGCCGTGGCCGCGGGCAGGCGGCCGGGCCCCGGATCCCTGGCCCAATTGGGCTGGAGAGCCGGGGCACTGGAACTGGGACTCGGGGCACGTGCCCCAGGATGCCCAGCGCCAGCGATGCCCCTGGCCAGCCCAGAAGGAGCGGTGGGTGGGCTACCATCCTATAACATTTCTTAGGTAGCTGTACTGTGTTCCAGTGTGATCGATTTTTGCGTGCTGGAATCAGTGATATCCAGGCTGACTGCATGCAAGTCCACCCCTGCTGGCTCAGGTGTTTCCCGGTCAGGAGGCATACAGCACACTCACAGCAAGTCAGGGTCTGGCTGTTTTGGGTTCTTCACAGTACTTGGCTCCTCAGTCACTGGCTGCACACTCACTCTGCCATGCTTGCATTCCATTGGTGTCAGGCCATAGCACTGGTGAAAATTCAACTGAAAGACACCGTTCATTAATGCCCCATACCCCTACCCCTGAGCATGTGGTCAGGTGATAGAAGCCTTGCTGCTTCAGCAGCCAGCTGTAGCAGTCCACTGCACCTGCTCTGTGAGAGGTAACAGGGGCTATGGAACGCCCAACAAATGCCTAAACCTGCCACCCAATTCTGCACAGTGTTGCTGGCAAGGGGGGATCATTATTTAACTGTAGCTGAGAAAAAAACCCCATGGTAAAATAATGCAATTTGTAAATCCAGAAGTCATAGTCTCTGGTGAACCTAAAAGGTGGAAAATGTCCCAAGCTTGTGCCCAGTAGCATACTCCCTCTGGACCTAAGTGTCCTGAATGGGTGTGCACCCAGGAGGCAAAGAGGGAGAGGCTCTCCCCCTTCTCAGCAGGGGCTGTGGTGCATTTGGCAACATGGGCCAAATGGTTTGCTGCAAAAGTCTAGTGGTGCTCCTGGGTGCAATTCTAATGGGCTTCTACATGGGGTACACAAAACAAAACAAAACAAAAATCTATGCAGCAGAGCCGTCTGGTTAAGCCGGGGTGCTGCAGACGGGCTTGCCTTGGATAGTCCAGTCCTGGGTGTTCCAGTACCCTATCCAAGTGGCCAAACTCTGAGCCACGGGTCAAAAATCAGTATGCAATATAGGGGCATTGCTGGCATTAGGCATACAGGGCAAGAGCCCTGTGCATTCCCTTCTAGTGCCTTTAAATCAAGATCTAAGCAGCAGTGCAGACACACAGAACCTTTCTGCCTGAAGCAGTAATAGCAGCTGGCAGCCCCCTTTATCCCCCGTGGCACTCAGCTATGTACGGCTGTTCTCGGGGGGGCTCATCTCAGAAGTGAGGAGGTCGGAGGGGGGACTGAAAAAATTCATGTCCAGGGTCTTAAATCTCCTAAATCCACCTCTGAACATAATGGCTGGGGGTCACTCAGGGAATCAAACAAAACACCCTAGTAAAAAGAGAAGAAAGAGGGTTTGGTGGGGATGGACCTCTGGAACAGCTGCTCTGTCATCCCCCTGAATCGATGAAGCAGGGCCCCAGCCTCATTACTTTCTTTGGGACCAGGTGCACTATGTCAGCCTCTAGGTTCCAACAGTAAAACTGCCAGGACTTCACGCTGTCAACCACCCTCCGCTTGTACTGCATGCGGAACCCCTGGAGCTCCGTCTGTGTATAATCTTGCATGATCTGTACCTGTTGAGGGGCCACCCCAGGTGGTCCCTTGGCTTCATCTGTAACTAGGGGTTGAATGTCCTTTCCAGAACCATCCCCTGACTTAGCTTTTTCCTTCTTCCACCCCCCTCCCCCCACTGTTATTGCTGGAATCCTACACATTCCCATCTCAAGTTTCATGGTCCCCATCTGATGCTATCAGGGCCTAAACCTTCACTTGGGACATGGTGGGATGATGGTTCTGTAGATGGCAGCGAATGTGGATTGTTACTGTCACCATCTCCTTTTTGCCGGCTCTCTGCTGGACAGCTCCCAAAGGCTTAGTCAGTATGTTTCTTTTCAAAAGAGCTCTGATAACAGCCTTGCATGGCTGCGGATGATTCCAAGGAAGTTTCCAAGACACCTTTCTCATAAGGCCCATTTGGTGAGGTCCAGCAATCATAGGGGCTGTGCTAACATATAGAACAATTTGGAGGGGGTGGGGAGATCAGGTCTGCTCTCCCTGAAGAGGCTTGGACCTGCCAAGCTGGCTCTGAAGGTCACAAAAATGCAAAAGCACAAAATAACATACAAAGAGCAAAAACAGACAGCCTAGAAAACAGTTCATGTGAACGACGTTACCATGGGAAAGGCTGTGAGCATCACTACACTATCCGTTACAAACATGTTCAGAAAGTTCCCTATAATACCCCTCAAAATGGACACATTCCCATGAAAAGTTTCAGTTTCAGCAAAGTACCTTTAGGGCAGAAAATGTTCATGTGTATAACATTTGAGCTGCTGCCCTGCTAAATCTTATCTAGATGCATATTCTGTCTTCTGACAGAGGCCTTCTGAAAGAATGACCAGGTCAGGGCAATTATTAGCTTATCTTTCACCTGTTGTCCTTCAGAGGCTTAGTCATCTCGCCTAATAGTCATTGGTGGACCATGAACATTCACCAAGCATTTGTGTCCATTTTGCTGAATTGTTTTGATGGGAAGAGGGGGATAAATAATAAAAATGTTTCAGTTTGATATCTAAAAGTGACATGTTTTGATTGGGTTTTTTTTTGTTTCAATGTTCACTTTGATTTTAAAAAATCACAAAAAAGAAACAAAATATTCAGTTTCAGATTGAAGGAAATAGTTCATTCTATCCAAAAAGTTTCAAAGGGTCAGCTGTGTTAGTCTAGTTCAGCAGAAGAAGCGAGGAGTCCTGTGGTACTTAAAGACTAGCAGATTTATTTACTGCATGTGGGATTTTTCTCCCACGAAAGCTCATGTGATAAATAAATCTGTTAGTCTTTAAGTGCCACAGGACTCCTTGCTTATTCTATCCAAAAGGATTCCTCCCTCCTCCCTTGTCTACAACTTACTAGAACTGCCAAAGAACCAAAGAATAATTTATTTTTTCAGCTTGGATAACATCCCCACTGGGCCAGCTAGCTTGACCTTAAAATGTCACTTAACTTGAGCTAGAAATTTGCACATGTGACTGGGAGTAGGATTAGGGGTGATTCTTGTTATTCTTTGAGCAATCACAACAGTGGAAGCAATCCCTAAAGTCAGACAGATGTTGAGATAAAACAGCGATGACTGGTGGTGGACAGAAATTTTCAAAGCATCATAGATTCAAAGGCCAGAATTAAATGCTGTGATCATCCTGTCTGACATCCTGCATCATGCAGGCCAGAGAATTTTCCCAGAATGGTTCTTGGGTCATGCATTCCTACTGGGTGTCATTTGTTTCTGGAATTGACCTGCCTCCTGCCCAGCTTGCACAGTGCATTCTGCATGTCCTTGTTTCTCAGGGTGTAGATGATAGGGTTGAGTAACGGAGCCACAGCTGTGAAGAACACAGACACCACCTTGTCTGCAGCCAGACTCTTAGCTGGCCTGAGGTAGATGAAGATGCAGTGTCCCAGGAAGAAAGTCACCACTGTCAGATGGGCAGCACAGGTGGAGAGAGCTTTGTGCTCCCCCTCAGAGAAATGGTTCCTCAGAGAGATGAGGATGATGACATAGGAGACCACCAGCACTGCAAAGCATACCACGGAAATCAGCCCCGAGTTGGAGATGATGAGCACCTCGAAAACATAGGTGTCAGTGCAAGCCAGCTTGATGACCAAAGGGACATCACAGAAGAAGTTGTCGATGGTGTTAGGGCCACAGTATGGGAGGTTTAGGGTCAGGGCAGTCAGGGTGATGGAGTGAACTACCCCGCCTATCCACATAGCTGTGGCCAGCTTCAAGCAGACTCTGTGACTCATGATGGTGTTATAGCGCATGGGATTGCAGATGGCGGCATAGCGATCATAGGCCATGACCGTGAGGAGGAAGATCTCTGTGCAGGCGAAGAGGTGGAGGAAGAACATCTGGGCAATGCATTTGCCAAAGGAGATGGTTTTCTTCTCCACCAGGAAGTCAGCCAGCATCTTAGGTATCACCACTGAGGAATGGCAGACATCAATAAAAGAGAGGTTACTGAGGAAGAAGTACATGGGGGTATGGAGGCCATGGTTGTAGGCAATCGTGAAGATGATGAGCATGTTCCCCAGGAGGATGAAGACATAGATGACTGTGAAGAAGGCAAACAGGGCCAGCTCTACGGCATGGTTGCTGCTGAGGCCAGAGAGGATGAATTCATTCACATTGCTGTCATTCAGCACCACCATTTTCTGTCTTGGTTTTATTGCCCCTAGAAGAATGGACACTGTGGAAGAAGCAGGTGGTTACCCCCTCCATATCCCCCCTTCTGTGTTTTTTTCACTAGAAAAATGACAAAAGTTGTAAACTCTAGGGGACAGATGTTAGTTACATCACTTAATGCAGATCTGGAAGAAGTTCAGATGCTGTCCAAATGAGATTCATATACAATTTATTTAGCACAGAACACAGCTGAGAAAATTGTAATACAACAAAGCAAATTAGAAAAGAAGTGAAAATAATGATAGCTTTTCACTGAAAGGTGACACTTTTTCATGAATATTTTGGTAAAATAAATAAGAAGTGTCTGGATTTTTCCACACGATCTTTTCTCACTGATATTAAGGCGAGGAGGGAGCATTAAGATTATCTAACCCAGTGGTTCTCAACTGTTTGCAGGTTGTGGCACACATTACAGCAGTTGTGACCCTACAGGACACTCCACCTCCCCACCATGAGGTCGAATCCAGCCATCTCCACAGCTTTCCATGATACACTTAACACCATTTGACAACACAGTAATGTGTCCTGACACAGTGGTTGAGCAGTACTGTTCAAACCTAACCTTCTCCCTCAGACAGACCAGAAAACTTCCCTCAGTTATTTCTGCATCAGCACTGTAACTTCTGTTTGAGCTAGAGAGTATCTGTAGGAGAGTAATCTAGTCTTGATTTAAAGACTTCAAGTGATGGGGAATCTATGATGTTGCTGTGTAAATTGCTCCAATGGCTTCATACCATTCACTGTTAAAACTTTGTGACTTGTATCTTGTCTGTGTTTTTTGTTGCTTCAGTTTTGATCAATTGGATCTCATTGTACCTTTTTTCTGCTAAAGTAGAGCTGATTGCGGTCAGAAAATATTTCCACACATATGCATATCTACCAAAACAAGATGTATCTTGAGTGTGGAGTGGTGGTCCTAGGTGGGGAAGTGGAAACAAGGTTATAATGAGACAGGATCGAAGAGAGGCTGAATGTGATTCAGTAGGTTGCTTGCTCACTCGCTTACACACAAACACATGTGCCTTTCCAGCAGAAGCAGGAGACAGACAAACATTACAGATGGATAGACAGCTTTCTCTCTCCTAAACCAGCGTTCATTCAGTCAGCAGGGTGCAACAGGGATGGATGGACAGACAGATGGACACACAATCTAATCTTTCTTCAAATAAAGAGATATTTTCCAAATTTAGTCAAGTGCTTGAAAAGGCTAACTGAAGAGATTGTAACATCCTCCGGTATAATTAGGCAGGCCAAAAAGGAATTTGAAGAGAAATTAGCAAAGATAAAAAAACTGGCAGCATTTTGTTTAAAGTACATCAAAAGCAAGAAGCTGCCAGTCAGTGGTGCCACTGGATGATCAAGGAGCTAACTGAGCACCCAAAGAAGATAAGACCATTGCAGGGAGCTAAATTAATTCTTTGCATTGGCCTTCACCGCAGAGGATGTAAGGGGGCTTTGCACCCTGAAACACTCTTTTCAGGTGACAAAACAGAGGAGCTGTCCATGATCGAGGTCAGCAGAGGAGGTTTTGCAACAAGAAGATAATTTAAAGCAGCAATTTTTAACCACTGTTTCAGGACCCATTGCTGTGTGGCACTTTACTGTGTCCCAACACAGTGGTAAGTGTGTTGTGGAGGGTGGGCTGGTGTGTCGTGTAGAGTTGCAACATGTCACCAAGTGTGTAACAACTCACAGAAGGTTGAGAACCACTGGTTTAAAGCGTAACAAGTCACCAGGACCAGATGGCATCCACCCAAGAATTCTAAAGGAACTCAGATGCAAGATTACAGGACTGCAAACTGTGGCCTGCAACCTATCATTTAAATCAGACTCTGCAGCAGGTGACTGGAGGCTAGCTAGCATAATGCCAATTTTTGAAAAGGTTTCAGAGGCAAACCTGGCAATTACAAGCAGATAAGTCTAACTTTAGCACCAGGAAAAGAGATTGAAACTATAGTAAAGAGCAAACAAATAGTCTGGTGGCACTGTTAAAGACTAACAAATTTATCACATGAGCTATAGTAAGAACAGAATTATTTAGATAGATAGATGAACATAATACACTGGGGAGGAGTCAATGAGCTTTTGTAAAGGGAAAACTTGCTGTACCCATCTACTAGACTGCTTGGAGGGTACCAACAAGCATGTAGGCAAGTGAGATCCAGTGGATATAGTGAACTTATGATTTCCAGAAAAACTTTGACAGGGTCCCATACCAAAGTCTCTCAAGCAGAGTAAGTGGTCATGAGATAAAAGAGAAGGCCCTCTCATGGATCAGTAATAGGTTAAAAATAGGAGAGAAAGGGTAGGTCTCACAATGGAGAAAGGCACATAGCAAGGTCTCCCTAGGATTGGTACTGGGAGTGTGTTAGTTATTGTATTCATAAATGATCCAGAAAAACAGAAGAACAATGATGTGACAAAATTCTCAGATGATGTGAAAATTACTCAGGATGGTGAAGTGAAAAAAAGACTGTGAAGTGTTACAAAGGAGTCACAAAATTGGGTGACTGGGCAACAAAACAGCAGATGAACGGCAATTTCAATAAATGCAAAGTAATGCACAGTGAAAAACAATCCCACCATATAAACAAAATGATGGGATCCAAACTAGCTGTTACCACCCAAGAAAGATTTTGGCATTGTTGTGAATAGTTCTCTGAAAATATTTGCCAAATGTAGAGTGTCCTTCAAAAAGCCTATCAGAATGCTTTAAACTATTAGGAAAGGGCTAGATAAGAAGACAGAATATATCTTAATGCTGATATGTAAATCCATGATACACCCACACTGTGAACACTGCTTGCAGTTCTACTCGCTCCATCTCAAACAAAATGTATTGTAATTGGAAAAGGTGCAGAGAAGGGCAACAAAAATGATGAGGGGATGGAATTGCTTTGTATTAGGAGAGCTTGAAAGGACTGAAACTTTTCAGCTGAGAAAAGAGAAAATTGGGGGGGTGTAAGACAGTGTCTGTAACAGAGTTGTTCAAACTTACTGACCTTCTGAGACATGTATGACAATCTTGAGAAGTCCGAGAGTCAAGATGAACCTGCCAGGGCTCCAGCCTTGCTGAGCGTGCTCTTGCTGAAGCCCTGAACTACTGCAGACACATCCTGTGGGGCTAAAGCCCCGCGGCCCCCCTCCCCCACTGGGCAGAAGCCCCTAGCACAGCCACTCTGCTGCAGGAAATAATTCTTGAGCTCCCCCCAGGAGGTGGAGAATGTATCTGAAATTGAACAAATTAAAAAAGAAAACTTACTCTAGTGGTAGGTTCCAAAGCTCTGGACTCTCTGGACTGTAACTGAAACTAGGCTAACTCCTTATACTTCAGTTCCCTAAAACAAATGAAGAGAAATTTGGGACTTCTTTGTCTAGAGCACAGAATTGTCCTTTGTGCCAGTCTCTGATTATTTTAGTTTATCTGAGTAAATCAATCATAATTTGTATTTAACAGGTAGTTTCAGCTATGCTGCCAATACTAACAGACCCACTGTGTGCATGTAAACTCTTTGTTCCTGTTCTTAGGGCTCAGTATGAAAGAAATAGTTGGGGGTTCTCCTGGGGAAGCTTTTAATAAACAAGTTTTCTTGATAAAGTTTGTTAGAAAATTAGCTACGTAAATAGGAACCTAATGGTACAATTTTTCAGTCTGTTTCCTCAGAAAGCAGTGACTCCTGCACTAACCTAAATCTGGATCACTAATCCTAGGCCTTTATGTTCAATTCTCTTATAGTAAAAACGATTTCTAAGTGAATTGTATCTGCAGCATTTCCCCTTGATATATAGCCACAAAATCCCAGATCTTTCACAATTCATTGTTCTCAAGCTCAAATATATCACCTTTCACACTGTTGTAAATTCACTGTGATGTGACATCAATTTGTGCTGACTAAACAGGAAAAGATTCGTGCTCCAGGGACTGGCAGTCATGTGACTTGCAGCTAAGTTACCAGGGGAGCGGTTAAGTTGTTCAAGTTTCTGAAGGTACAAACTTTGTGAGAGTTTAACAGCTGCCAGTGGGACTAGAGTCCTAGCATGATTCCACAGTTGGTGTTAATCAAGAGAATTCTATCTGAGCCAATGGACCAGAACCCCAGCTGATTTCAGTTGGCAGCGCTTCGTTGGAGTCCATGAGTCAGATCACCTGTGGCAATGGCATACTGAGATGGTCTGGCACCCAGGGGCCAAATCAAATTTGTGCACATACGCTGAGTGCCTTGTGCCCCACTGCAGCTTGCAGTCCCCCATGCAGGGCAAAAGGGGTCCCAGCATCACCCCTCGGCTGTCTCAGGGAGGGGGGCTGGTCATAGAGGCCAGGTCCCCAGGTGAGGCTGTCCAGCTGAAGGGGTCTGCCAGGCTGACCCCATTCTAGGGCTAAATTAAGGGACCTTGGGGCCCCAGGCTGCCCAATTTTTGGAGCCCTGCACCCCGCCCCCCGGTCAGCCTGATGGTAGGGTGGCTCTCAGCATTGGAGAGACCCACCCAACAGTGAGAGAAAATGGGGCCCTGGGTCCAGAGGACGCCATCATCCACGGCACTCCCATGTCAAGTCTATGAGTTACTCCAGATTTACACCAGTGTAAGAGAAATGAGACTTTGTCTGTGAGTACCCTTGGCCCTGAGCATAGTACTACTTCAGGTTTACGCTGGAAGAAACCAGTTGCTTTCAGTTGTGGTGTAACAGTGGAAGGGGGCAAATCTGTGCTGTGGTCTTAAAAGCTTTTTCTGCAGCTACGGGAAACATCTTTCTGATAACATTACCAACACTGCTCTGTGACACAGCACTTTTTATTCATGTTACAGCTGGGGAAACTGAGTAACACAGCAGTGAGGTGACTTGCTCAAGGTCAACCACTAGGCCAGTGGCAGAGCCAGAATAAAACCCAGATCTCCTAAACCCTAGTCCATTGCTCTATCCAGTTGGCAACAGTGCCTCTACTTGAAACTAACACCTGTAAGGTCACTTTTACCTCAGTTGTTTGGCAGGATTGAAAATGCACAGAGGTATTAAAGGACAATTATTTAGTATTAATTAAGGCTTAACGTTGTATTTATCCAATAAGCCCAGTTCATTTGGAGACATCCACAGTTGGATTATTGTAGGGGCTTTAGGAGCTGCAGCCCTGGGCCGTGGAATAAAAAGGGATCCCATCACCCAACAACAATCTGGCCCTTGGCCAAGCGGCACTCTGCTGCTGCCTACCTTTGGCCTGCCCATGTCACACCTAGGTGGCTGGTCTGCTCCAGCAGGGACAGATCAGCTGGTCCAGGGTCAGGGCAGGAGTGCTGTGGGCTTCAGGGCACTGGCTCCGCAGTGCTGGCTGCCCCCTCCCCTGGGGCTGGCTTGGCTGTGGGCCCTCCTGCAATGCTGGACCCCCAAGTGCCAGCCAGGTTGTGAGTCCCAGAGCCCCCCAATGCCAGCCGGACTGTGAGCTCCCTGCAGTGCTGGACCCCTCAGCAGTGCCTGCTGGACCATGGACCTGGTTCCTTTCCCCCAGACTGGGCTGGGCTGACATGCCCTGAGCCTGGGCATGGGGCCCACAAAATGTGGGCAGTGCTGGGCCCCCTGGGCCTTAATCTGGTACTAGCAACATCCTGGTTTTTAAATTCTGATAACTGTAACACACTAGGCACAGGCCAGACCTATGTCATATATTTCTTCAAAATAATGTTTAACTGAATTTTTACAAACAGAAATATTGTAGCTGGGATTTCCAAAAAGGAAAAGCTAGCTGAAAACCATAACACAAGTGAACAGATAGAGCAACCAAAATGTTGAGGTTATTCCTCTTTTGCAGGGGTCAAAAATGGAAAAATAAATTGAATAAACTGAACAAAATCCAGACTTGCAATCCCATCCTCTGTTATTTATTCTTGCATTTCCCCCTTTGCCACTGCATTCACTTTTCCAAAGCTGAAGAAGTTTTGAAAAATGTCTTTCATTTTACTGTATATGCAGGCAGAAAAGATGAGGGAAAAAAGAGGACGAAGTGGAATAACCCATTTTTTTTACTGCCTCCCCCCTTAACTGGAAAAGTGTATGGGGCAGAAATAAATAAGACAAATGTTTCCAGTTTCCTTCAGGTTTTTCTCCTCTCCCCACTTTGTCTAAAGCAAGATATATTGGCAGAAGCTGAGAACTGTACATTGATTTCAACATTAAAATGCAAATATTTAAATTATTTTAGTTTAATGTTGTTTTGAAAAATGAAAATTTTTGTTGAATACAATCTTTTTTGCCAGCATAACTGACAAAAATTTGAACAGCTGTAGGTGTTCAGCACTGAGCAACAGTTTTGTAAAAGTACATTAAGATCTAGACAGGCACAGAAGTGTCTTGATATGAATCAGTTTGGTGTCCATGTGCTTTTGAAAGTTCCATTAGGCATCTAAATACTCTAAAAACCCTGCAAAATTCAGAACAAAGAAAACTTTCACTTCACTTAAAATTTCCCATCAATACCCAAAGTTTGAAAAAATCATTTTCCCATTTTTTGATAGGATAATTATCTGGCTGAGAAAAGGTCCATTAGTCCCATCTTAGTGGGTTCAATGGTCACCTGATGAGTCCTGCAGAGGCCTGAGAGCCAATGTTCATGACATCAGGCCTCTAACTATTAACACATGAAGAGAAGTAGCAGACAGTGACTGCCATGATAAATTAGCTCCACTGAGGAGCATGATGCAAATCACGGAACTTCTAGAACACATCCCCATTTCCCCTCCTGAAGTCCAGGCTCTATTTCTTCTCTACATCCACCTTCCTCCCCCCTAGTTTGCTGAGTGCCCGCTTCATGTCCTCGTTCCTCAGGGTGTAGATGATAGGGTTCAGCAATAGAATAATGGCTGTGAAGATCACTGACACCACCTTGTCCTCAGAGAAGCTGATGGAAGGGTGTGAGTAGATGAAGATGCAGTGGCCCAGAAAGAGTGTCAACATTGTCAGGTGGGCAGCGCAGTTGGAGAGAGCCTTGTGCTTCCTTTCAGAGAATCAAACCAAACCATAAAGCAAACGAGAGATGAGCCCTGAGTTGGAGATGATGAGTACCTCGATGATGTAGGTGTTGGTGAAGGCCAGCCTAATGACTGGTGGCACATCACAGAAGAAGTTGGCTATGTCACATGGGCAACAGTATGGCAGCTTCATGGTCATGCTGGTCAGAGCTAAGGAGTGCATATGTAACCTGCTAGGGTGGGCTCAAATGCCTTCACCTGACCCTCTCCAGTGCCTCACAGAGAAAACCCCTGCAGAAAGCAGCTGGAGAGCCAGGATCCAGTCTGTTCAGGACTCACAGCGAAGACTGCTCAGAGTTCCCATCCCACATTGAACTACCACTCAGCATAAACATAACAATGAACTTTATTAACTAACTAAACACACCTTATTCTAAGAAAACATGATGAATTTAAACAAAACTGTAAGAAACCCAAGAGTCCTAAAGTTCAGGTGGAGTCACCCTTATCTCAATTGCAGTCTTTTAAGTCCTTGAGGGTTGAATGTGTGGGGGACAAATTAATCAGGGCTCTCAACCTGGAAAGAGAGACCACCGATCGTTCCCAGCTGAGACTCAAATTAGCAGAGAATGAGGTGTGGTTCAG
>ML682027.1:324157-372639 GCA_007922195.1 Podocnemis expansa
GGAAGGAACAACAAGTCCAAGGAAGGAACACCATCACCTACGATAAACGATATGACGTTCCTGTCAGTAAGCACCACATCGACACCATCGCCATTGAAATAAAGACCAGCCAGAACAGACACGTCTCATTTCGCTTTGGTAAGGTGGTTTCTGAAAGGTAAAACAAAAACAATGCCATGGTGATCCTAAAAAATTACAGTGACCCCACCATCTACAGCAATTATTACAAAGACCAGGCTGGATACGGCTTTTCCAGTTACCACGGGTCCCCCATGTTGTATGGAGCAGGCGTGACCAGGATATTTCGCAGCCTCTTTAGAAAAGCTGTACCGCTTCTGAGGAGGGGGCTAGACATTATCAAGCTTCAGATAAAAACCACTGCTCAAAATATAGCTAGAGACGTGGTAGGCAACGTCTCCCACGCTGTTTTGGAGAAGGTAGTAAAGGCGCCGAAACAGGAGGGGTCAGGGTTGGTGTATGTTAAAATGAGGAAGAGAAAGAGAAACCTGTCACACCCATGATGCATTGGCCCACACAGACCTTTTAAAAGAAAAGCTGCAGTATGCAAGACTAGTCATCAGCAAAAGACCAAGGGGAAGCGTAGGAGTTGCTCAACACCTGGCAAAAGAGATATATTTTAATCAGCGTGGCTTTTGTTCACTGCGGGGTCTGAAGAGTGCACTAAGTTGGAATTAGACTTGTTTCAAATAGCCCCCACGCAGACCAGTATCGAGAAAAGCATCTACATTGAAGTACCACTGCTATCGGCCATTATGGAGGCTGCACCCCTGGATTTCTTTATAGTGGGGAATGTCATAGATTATATGGACTTAAACAGTACCCTTTTGTACCTTTGTTGCAAGATTGTCAAAGCAGATGGAACTGCGATCACCAGGGATGCCGAGGTGGGTCTGGTGAACTATCCTGTGGCATCTATTTTCAGTCAGCTGGGGGACCACCTCATAAGTCAAAGCAACAACTGTTACCCCTACAGGGAACTTTATAGAGTCGGTGCTCAATGACAGCGAAGACACTCTCACCATGCGATTTTCCGCCGGCCTGTTTTATAAAGACACCTCCGGAAAACATGAAGCTGTGCAGCTGGATGGTGAGAATCTAGGGTTTGTGAAGTGTGCAAACCTGACCGCCCAAAGCAGGACAATAGAGCTGCTGGGCCATCTATACAGCGATCTGTTTTTTCAAGAAAAGCTTTTGTTGAATGGTGTGGATGTGAAAACCAAACTGACGTGCAGTAAGGACGCCTTCTGCTTAATGGGCGATGCAGCCCAAGGCTGTAAACTGTGCGTTGTATCAGCGTCCCTTTTTGTGAAGAAAGTGCGGGTAGCCACAGCCGTACGTCTGGGGCATGTGGAGACCCTGCTCACGGCTAATGTTAAATACCCTGTGGACCGTGTGGGAATGAAAGTGTTTAGCATCCCTGTGGGAAGCAGGGTCAGTAACCAGGAAAACCTGTTCTTGGGACAGCTACCCAAAGTGGTTGTCCTGGGGTTTGTGGATAACGAAGCTTTCAGCGGGAGTTATGCTAAAAACCCCTTTAACTTTAAACATTACGATATTAATTTTTTGGCTTTGTACATGGACGGGGAACAGATACCCACCAAGCCTCTCCAACTGGCCTTTGAGGCCGGGCTCTGCAGGAGGCAGTATATGAATCTGGTGCAGACGGCTTGTAAGTACATGGAAGATCATGCACTGCTCATTGACCGTGTTGAGTTTGCTCAGGGTTATACCTTGTTTGCCTTTGACATCTCCCCTGATCAGGCATGCGCCAATCACTGTTCCTTGATTAAAATGCGAAACCTGAGAGAAGAAATACGTTTTGCAAATGCTTTGATGACCACCGTCAACATGATTGTGTTTTTGACAATGTGATAGAGATAAATCAGAGGAGAAACGTCCTCTTCGACTACATGTGAACAGGGACACTGTGCAGCTCTCGCATGTTTTACTGGCAGACCCTGCCACGCAAGAGACTTTCTTAGATGTGTTTCCCAGTGACTGGCTCTCCGGCAGCAGGCTGATATGGAGACCCCTATGTTTAGTGGTCAACACGCATCCACACAACCAACCGGGTGAACACTGGCTAGCCTTGTACCTGGTGGAGCGCAAACATGGAGAGTTCTTTGACTTGTATGGGCACCCCCCAAACAGCGTGTTGTTCCCCAGAAGCATCATGAAATTTTTAAACAAAAACGCCACTGACATTGTGTTTCATACTAGACAATTACAGGACCCGAGTGCTGACGCTAGTGGCTACCACTGTGTGTTTTTCTTACATCACCGTAGCAAGGGTTTGCCATTTGACCAGCTTTTAAAATTGTATTCTGATGAGTTGGTGCAAAATGACCGAATGGTGGCGAGTTTTGTAAGAAAAATAAAAAGGAAGTTCTCAGGCTTGCCTGGGGTTGCTCACAACACGTTTCAACAAGCCCAGATGTGTATCTTGCAATGACTTTTACTTAATAAGGCACCCCAGGCGTGGGATTTAAAGACAACTGGTGTCTGGTATTTTTTTTCTTTTTAAAAAAATACATGTGACAAAAAGATTTTATAAACTACACAAAAATTTTATTCAAAGCAAAAAATTGTTTCAGAGCATGAAAAGAATATCACCCTTTAAAACATTTCGTTTACAGTGTGAAAAAAAAGCATTTGGTTCAGAGCATGAAAAAGAGAAACCATTACCATTTAAAACATTTGGTTTAGAGCATGAAAAAAAATCACAGTGAGCCATTCGGGTCTTTCAGCCAATTTTCATTTTTTGGGAGGGATCTGCTCTGGTATCAGCTGCAGGAGCCTTCAGGCGCTCCAAAAGATCTCTGTTCTCTGTGTTGCCCATGACAGAAGATGGCATGTTTAGCTCTGCCATGGCATTCATAAATGCATCCCAGCCTTTGGGCATGTGTTTGTTAGGAACAGAGCATGTCTGAGTGGCAGCCCTAACAAAGTTGAGTATGTTAGAGCCTTGAATCACCGGCCCTTTGTACACAAAAGCCCCTTTATCGTTCCACGTAGATATGTTTTTATTCTGTCCCAGCTTATTTAGTAGTACCTATGCATTTCTCTTATAACGCTTACTGATGCTAAACAACACTTCCTGAGCAACAGAGTCAAAGGTTTCTGGGGGGTTGGCAGGGGTGTTTTGTTCCTGTTCATGTAGAAAGGGGGTTGTTTTCCCTTGATCCAAATCACTGTGCTTCACATGTTAGGTACCTTCGAAGCACGGTGGCATATAGTTTAGCCTTTTCATGTTCATCTAAGTCAGTCCTTTGAAGAATAGACTTCATTTCGCCATCTAACAAATGAGTAGCGGTCTTTCTGATATTTTCCTCCAGTGGAGGGGGAGCCCTTAATTACTCCCAACTGGTGACCAGGCACCAGATACATTTTTTCCGCATACTCCATTATTGCTTAGTGAAAAGTCAGGTTATCAGAGGGATAGCAAAACTTAACTGAGGTCTGATAAACCCTCTGGACTGCTTCACCAGATGCTTTTTTTGTTTTAAATGAGATCCTTTTATTACACAGAGTTTTTATCAACGTGCATCTCTTTTTAAACACATGCACTTGATTCTGCATCAAAGGTATGTTTCCTTTTAAGGTGTTCAGCACTATTTCTGAGATGGTGGCTACTAAATCGTCAGAAGCCACATACAGTATAGCCTTCCTTTGTTGCAGGGATGATTTCCTCAGTAATTTTAGAAGGGGTAGGTTTCTTTTCACGCAGCTAGACATGTTTTCAGTCGGCAGTCTCCGCTGTTAAAAAGGACCAGCCGACAATTCATCTTTTTTTTACCTGGCTGATCTTTTTAAAGTGTAAGTGGCAGGCCAGTCTGGGGGGAAGAGACCGGTTCTCAGTCTATAAGCCTCTGGTGTGGAAGCATTTAAATCCACCACCAGGTAGCCGTAAGGTTTTTGGGTGGCATCCTCAAAATCTTCTAGAAAGAACTGCATCTTGCCTGGGTACATCTGCCGGGCAAGCATGGCGATTTGTAATTTATCCCTAGGGTTTTTTAACAGAACCATGTATTTGGCATTTAGGTTGATTGTGCGACTCTTTTTGCCCTGACGAAACACGTTCTGAACTATATACATACTGCTCAGGTTCCTGTGATGTACGTACTTGGTAAAGGCTTTTTCAATTTCATCGCTTTCACAAGCAGAGTTCATCAGATCGTCTATGATAACTATGTTTACTTTATCGGTAGGAAACAACTGGTCATCATCAAAAGCAGTGGGTAGCCCCTCTACAAAATTGATAAAGGGATATTTACAAAGGAGTTCTTTATACAGAGGCTGCCAGCAACTGTAACACCACATGATGTTCTTGGGCATAACAGATAACATTCGCTCAGCATTATCCAATACATGTTTTATGAAGTAACTTTTCCTGCAGTTGATAGGCCTTGTGAGAATGACAGAAAAGGGGTTTCCACCATGTGTCCACTTCTCAGTAACCGTAGGGCAGCGTTTTAAACCCTTCTACGAGGACCCTCTGTTGTAAACCACTTTTCGCATTTTCTTAAGGGTCTTGGTCTCTATTTCCCACTGTTTTTTGTTCCTCACAATAGAGGGTTGACATACCTCTATTTTTTTGGGAGCTGCTTTCCCCCAGGTCCTCCCTGTAGTTCAGGACCAGTTCTTTCAAACTGTCAAAGTTGATTTTTTTCAGTTTGCTACACTCAGGGTAATCCCTTTCACTTTCAGACAGGCCTTTCCCCCCGACAGCTTGTACCTGTACGTTTTCGGTCCAGCTGACACAAACTCGGTGATGTGCTCATCTGGTAGGATCTCGCTGGGGAAGTCCCCTAGAGGGGGATTCCAGTCACCCTTCCTTTGCTCAAATATCACCGAGTCAGTATCGTGGTACAGGCACCACTCTTGCAACCTGTCTAGCAGGTTGTATGGTTCCAAACAGGCATAAGTGGTAGTGAAACAGGCGATGAAAACATTACTGTTGCTGGGGGCTGAGTAATGGTCTTTGGTGTGCTTCCAAGACATGGAGGCAGTTTCATCATTGATAAACTCTTAGGATGAAACCTCGTAATTGGGGAAAAACAGGTACTGAAAGAGTTTTGGGCAAGTTTGTTCTTTGACCGAATTCACCCCAGAGACAATTTAAGAACAGCTTAGCGATTTGATGCTTAGCGGGGTTCAAAGTGATTTTGGAGGGGCATAAATGCACCTCTTCTTTCTGAAGAAAGTCTGCAAAGTACTTATCTTGTTTTTCCTTGTCCGTGCACCAGCTGGGATACCCCGAAGCCTCTTGTTTCTGACGGAGGTGCATTTTTATGTACTCTGAGAAGAGTTGGTCAGATTTTTTTTTCAAAATGCCAGATTTGTAGATTTTTAACACTGTGTACCCCTTCGCTACAGCAGCGTTTAGCTCCACAGTGCACCAAGTTTCCAGGAGGGCCCGCTCCTCGTCAGTGTGGGTGCATGCATCCCGCTGCTCAATCTCCGTGCAGGTTTGACACAGTGGGAACATAAGCTTGCTGCCCAGTCTGACAGGCAACAAGGGGAAATATAGCTCTCTTGGGGGGGGGGGGGTACACTTTAACTTTTGTGATGCCAAAGTAATTTGAGAGAAGTCGAAAATTGTCTGAAATTTATCAGGGTGCCTGATGAGGTATTCTTTGATTTTGTTTATGAAAGAACACAGGCTGGTAAAATCATAATAGTGGATTTCTTCACTGGGCTTGGGTTTGTAATACAGATGGATGGCGTTCATCCTACCCCCAAAAAGAGCGTCCCTTGGGACCAAAGGCTGGGGTAACTGGGCTTCCTTTAAAAAATCCGCAAGCTCCCTATCCGTTTCTATCATGGCCTCCCACGCATGTCCCCAGAGAGTCCTGACTGCATACCCCTGGCTTCTCAGATAGTTGGCATTGTACTGTGTCTTATAATAAAGAAACCCAAAAGTTGTCCCCGTCATAGGGTTTAGGGCTTTTTCACAGTAACAGGTGATACAGCCGTGGAAAAAACAACCGTTAAAATCAAAGACCGTGGGCGCCCCCTCAATGACAGCATAACCATCTAGAAAGTAGGGTTTTACCTGAGCCTCCCCACCCTGCAACGCGTGACGTATCTCTATCTTTTCTTTGTGAGCGGTGTAGATCAACCACTGATAGAGGGGGTCGAATATCTCTTTTGCTGCCTGTGATAGTTGTCTGTGTGGAGAAGGGCTATCATGTTATTCTCTAAAAACATAAAACTGTACATGGCCCTGCGGACAGGTGCCAGAATTATGTACTGGAAAAGATCTATGCACAATTTCACCTCCACAACTCCACCAGGGCCTCTCTCTACACCATCTGACTTTGCCGTTATTTTCATGATCTCCTCTCTGTACAGCATATAGGCCCACCTCAAAATTTTCACATCCTGTTGGCAGTAATACACGAGCTCTTTCTGTAAGTCCAAGGTCTCATTTTGATTGTCCTGGTAACCAGTCAAGAAAGCTTGCTTTCTCCTGGGGCATCATGCTGTCAGTGTTCCCTGTAAGCTGCGCTGGTGGGCAGGGGCACAGTGGCCCCCACTCACTGGTGCAGGCAGCATGTCCGACAGTGCAGGGCAGGCAGCCATATTGCTCCCCAGGCCGGAGGAGCCCTGTGTGTTAGTCAGGGCCGTCTCAGCTCCAGCAGCAGCAAAAGCTTGTGCAAAGGCTGCCTGCCGGGAGCAGTGAGAGCTGACGGCCCCACCCGCTCCTGCACATAGCCAGGGAAGGAGCAGAGGGGGAGGGAAATTTAAATCTCTCCCTCTCTTCAGCACCAGGCTGCTTGTGCAGAGATGGTGGCATCTTTGGGGCCTGTGTGGGCCCTAGGAGGTAAGCAGCCCTAAGCCTGGGCAAGGGGGGGGGGCGCGCTGAGAAATGGGCAGGGCTAAGTCGTGGGGCTCCCAGAAGCAGCCATGTAGTGGCCGCAGGGATGCAGAGCTCTCTGTAGGGGCAGGGGATGGGAGCTGGCCTGCAGGCAAAGGAGTCAGGCTGGAGCTGGAGGAGGGTGCTTAGCTCGAAAGGCCTGTAAACTACTCTGATTTGCCGTTACTTTATGACCTGATCCTATGTTTTACACCCCCTTGCATTTAGTTTCATTCCTTTCTGTAAGTTCACCCATCTTCGAAGCATCTGAGGAAGTGGGATCTTCTCCCACAAAAGCTCATGCAAAAAATAAATCTGTTAGTCTTAAAGTGCCACACAACTCCTTGTTTTTTTACTGGACTAGACTAACACGGCTATCCCTTTTGAAACTAAGCAAAATTGTATTGAGCCATTTAGCCTCTCTATCAAGGGTGAATGCTTTGCTTTTCACTTGCTAAAAGGCTTGAATATACAAAAGCTTCTGAAAGAAAAGCGATCCTTTAAAATAAGCAAAAACAAGTTGGGTTAATTTCAGATTCATTTTCTTTTCTGTGAGAGATTCTAATGCAATCAGTTTGTCAAGGTGGGGCTTTACAATGTAACTTTGTATAGACTCCTGTAGTGGAAGGAAACAAATCCTATTGATTAGGAAAATTAAATGAAAAACTGAAAGGATAAAAAGTCATTTAAGGCAGAAGGAAAAAAATATTGCCAGCGGTGCAATAATTAAAAAAAAAGGCTTTGTATTTCTATTTCCCCAAGAATTTGTTAGAAAAATAATCATTTTCTTTCAGAAATCCATATATACTCTTGCTTCTTGCAGCTTTGATTAGGTTTGCTTTAACTGTCAAAAATGAAAAATTATTAAACTACTTTTATTATATTTTACTACCAGACACATAAATCTCAATTGTACCTCATTTTGCTTATTTTAGTTCTGAGAGTATTTACATTCCAGGTGATTTGGATAAAAAAACCCCATAAACTCCAAACTGAGATGTTAGAGACGCTTTACATTAAAGGAAGATACTCACAATGTTTAAAGTTTCCTGCATGCCTAATTAATTTTTTGCCATTCACTTAGGGGATTGTTGTCCCATATGTAGCTTTTGAGAGGTATGTTTGGGCATGATAATATAACAGACTCTAACCTAGCTCTGTTTGATGCAAATTCTTTAGGCACAAAAAATGGCCCTGGTTACAGAGATGTGATGCTGTGAGAAACTGTCTTGAAACATGTTTTCTGCAGTTGCCACCTTTAAAAGTTTTGAAATTCTCAGATAACTTTACTTAAGGTATTGCCCCAAGGGAATCTGGGAAACAGTTGCTACCTAGTGATTGTGATTTGCAATGCATGGTAAGTTAATATGTTTACTAAGGGCAGAATAGGTGTATTTTTAAGGTTGATAGCTACATATTAAATATAATCCCCTCAACATGTCAGTCTCATGATCAGATCTGAAGCTTTCTATTTAACTTCAACCTACGTTTTGGACATTTAGGGCCTGATCCACTCTGAACCCCTTTTACCCCAGTTGGGCAGCATAACAGGGACTTAAATTTCAAAGGGGCAGCCGTGTTAGTCTAGTAAAGCAAAAAAAAGGCAAGGTCATACGGCTACAGCAAATCAGACAAGACTTAAATGAAACCCATTTTAAGGTCCTTTTGCACTGCCAGAGTGTTAAAAGAAGCTTCAGTGGAATTAAGACTCTAGCCCTCCATTTGTATTTTCTCTTAGTTTATTATACCCCATTCATTTAAAGGGGCTTGATCATTGATTCCAGAAATGTGAGGCTAAATTTTAAGCTAAAGGCTGATACACTACAAATTTTCTTAGACATTGTCACTTATACACTGACAGATGATAAGTTCACATTTCTGGCCCAGGTGGTTGATGTATGTGGTACATTTCAAGCATCTAGTACAGATGTTGAGTGAGGCTTCAGTCTAATGAGTAATATAAAGACAGTCTTGTAACAGGTTGGAAGTTTCTCATCGAGACATGATAATGCACAACAAAATCATACCTAATTGCTAGATCAAGGTTAACCTTGACTCTATATATGTTAAAACACGGAGTCAGGTGGCACTTAAAGACTAACAGATTTATTTTTTTTTTGAATAAGCTTTTGTTGAAGAAAATCCCACTTTGTCTATATATGTATTCTGGAAATCTGACAAAGACAGGCAACAAAAACTGAGCGGTGTAGATGATGGTAGAGGCTAGATAGGCAGCAATTGTCATTGTCTCACATTTGTTTAGTAAATTAATAAAACTTCAGTACTTCAGTTTAACATTTTTATTGACGTTTGAAAAGACATCTATGAATTTCTTTTGAATTACGGCACTTAGGCATGCTGATACTTTCAGCGCCAAAAAACTGTTGCCCAGGCCTAATAAATTGCTGCTCAGTAAATACCATAACTTGCTCAGTTGCATCATCAGCTTAGAGGGAACATTGCTGTCAACCCATAGTGCTCCACCCTGGGCACAAGTCCCACGTAAGTTTGGTTTTCCAAAGTGTTTAAATAAATGTGGAAAGTACCCTTTGGTGCCTTCAAACTCCATAGCCTGTGGGACCTTGCTAAGTTTTGTGGGTAGGAAGTTTAGAGATGCCCAGAGCCTTAACTTCCACACACATCAGTTTACTGCCCTGAATTGTCAATTCCACACCCATCTTTTCCTTCAGTAACTCCTTGACCACAAAGTAAGCATCGTAACCTTTGGAATTGTGTGCTATGAACGTGTACTTCTGAAACTTCTTGTCAATAAAGGTTTTAACAAAGTCAGAAAGGCACTCACCACCCTTAAATTCCCAAGATTCTTCTGGCTTTAGGGACATAGCAAAAATGTAACTGTGCACATGCACCACCGTCTCCTGCATGCACTCAAAATCATAAAACATATACTTTTCTGACTTTTCGGGCTTTCTGATGATGTCAAGAAAACACAAGAGGTCCTCTACCCTGCTTTCAAGGGGGATCTTACTGTGACGCTGCTCACAGTGTTGACCTTCACACTTATGCCCTTTGTCCACATAAGAGTCATAGTCCCCGCAGAAAGTTTTAGACCAACATTTGACTTGGTTTTTAGAGGCAGTTTCTAGATGGCCATCGAAACACTCTTTGGACCATCAGTACAGCCTGCAACTGAGGAATCTCTTGAGACCTCTTTGACCCACCCCTGTGTTTTCTGAGCACGTCACCCTCAGCAGAAGTGGCAACAGTATCTGCAAGAGTGGCTGTGACTGTACACTGTGTGGCAAAACTCGCAATAATTTTTGGCCCCAAACAACCTTTTCACATCCAAAACCCCGCAGTAATGCTCATCGTGCAGTAGGATGAAAAATGTCTCGGGGTACGCAGGACCTCCCATTTTAAAAAAACCCCACCAACCTTTTGCTATATAAAGCACCACCTGAATATTGACACGTAAATGCTGTTCAATCACTGCTACATCACAGAGCATCACCTTTTTTTGATCTGACCACCCCAGATCTTCATGCAGCTTTCTCGCCCCATCTAATAATTCCACGTCTGTAAGCCTACAGTCTGACATGATGGCCAAGAGTCCACCAGCAAAACACAGATTCGTGTCAGCGTAAGTCAGGTCTACCAAGCACCGCCTCTTTTTATGGAGAATTTCACTGTTGAGGATGGAATTCAAAACACTGTGGCCACCTCCGCCCATGTTTCTTACAACTGTCACAACGAGGTGTAACGTCGCATCGACATGCACCTCTCTATTGCTCTGTAACAGTTTAGAAGTGTGATTTAAGAAATCTTCACTGGAGAGCTCATCCCTATTCCTCCTGACCGAAAACATAGGGCTGGTTAAATTCTGACCCTCCAAGTGTAACTGAATGTAATCGTGTGGGTCTAACCTGCCGTTAATCTTATTGGGAACCGACTGTATACCCCTGTGCACAGCTTCAATGACCCATCCGGCTGAACTGATATTCTCGAGATTGACAAAACGAAATACATCACTGTATACCGTGCCCCTAAATCTAGGTCATTCCTGCTTCCAGCTCCTCACCTGCTCGATGTATGTATCAAGGTGGGGATCCGAATCTACCCCAGACTCTGAGGGTGCAGATGGGGACCTGCCTAAAGAGCTTTCTTGGGAATTTTCTAAACCGCCATCCCGTGGGTCAATTTCCACCTCCCCATTCTCAGACATGTTACTAGCATGCCTCTCTTTGTTTTTTCCTCCTCATCACCTCCTTAGCCTTTTTAAAAATCTTTACAATGACCCTGGCCTGTAACTTTTCGGCAGTCATCTGTTTATCCCTTAAAAGGCCTCCCCCTTTTTGATTAGGTTGGGTACTCCTTCCCATGACTAGCTGTGCAGATTCAAAAATGCCATGGGAAAAGCTAAAATATTTTTTAACATATTTATCGAGAGTGTTTGCCTTTTTTACATTGTTTTCAGTCATTCTTTCTCCCAGAACCCTGGAAAGTTCAGCATCCATCAGCTCTTTGAATGAAGCATTATGTTCACCTATCAGTTTTCCAAATGAAGCATCATGTTTTCCCCACAGCTGGTGAACTGCATCAAGCCTATCAAGGTGTGGACGTGGAATGTAATTATCATTGCTGGAGCTTTCACTTCGTGGTTTTTGATTCACAACCCCTAGAGTGCGTGCTCTGGGTTTGTGAATGCGTGTGTGTTTACCTTCAGCTCTCTCAGGGCTTGGTGTGGTGCTTACTGCTGAGGAACTGGAGGTGTGGTGCTTCGTACCAGAGTTTTTGGTTTTGTCCTTGGGCTTGATGTATCTGCGCTCGGGGGTTTCCTGCTGCTTCATCCTTTGCTGTTTCGCACAGGTGATATTAGGCTTGGGAGGGGTTTTCTGTTTCTTTGGTGATTTTCCTGGAGTTGTGACTACAATGACATCAGCAGAGCTGTTGGTGGCTGAGTAGGAAAAGAAAAGAAAAGATGTCAAATATAACATATTTAGAAAAAAAATAACTTTTCAAAACAGGCTCCCTATTTGCTTACTATAGAAACACACAAAGAAAATATATTTACAACACTCCATCTCTTTGTCAGTCATTAGTGGTGGTAAATTTTCCTTTTCAGCTGTTTCTTCCTTTTTTCTTTTGAGCTGGTTTACCAGCAGGGCGTCAGGAGGACTATCCGTGCCTAAGAAGGAAATCAGATGTTCAAATTTAGTATCAAATAAAATCCACTTAACTTTACAACCCCATCTAATTAAAAACACAGAAACAAATTATATTTACAGCACTCTGTTTCTTTGTCAGTCATTGGTGGTGGTGGATTTTTCTCTTTCCTTCTTCTTTTGAGCTTGTTAATCCATGGACTCGAAGATTTTTAATTTTTTGATAGGGCTGTAAAGCAGACAACATTATTATAAAAGGTTCTTATCAACTTTCAAATGGGTTTACATTTCTATCCTATTTAAAAATCCTCTATTTCAGGCCATACAACAGGCAAATGAGTGCCCCCTTAGGGTTAGTCCTGGTTCAGATCTGGTGATTTGAAGCCTAGCATGCCCTGTATGGAAGAGGTTAGTTCAGGCCCCACCAACAATTCAAGCCTTAAAAATACATTGCCATATGATCAGACTAAAAACAAAAAAATACAGCAAAAACTTGAAAAAAAAAAAAGGCCCCAGTAAATGTAAAAGCACTGCCATGTGGTAAAACTAAAAAATAAAATAAAATTGCAGTTTTAAATAAGCAAAATATGTAAAAAAAATAAGCCTAGACCCTAACCCTAACCTGTGTGGTCAACTAAGGAAAAAAAAGTGACAATTTTAAAGCCTGCTGCTTTGAAATACACCAAAACCAGCACCTTTTAAAACCATATACCTAGGCAGTCTTAATCAGAGCTTTTCTAAATAAATAAATAAATAAATAAATCCCTAAGCTCAACACAACCATTCAGAATTAAAAAGCAGTTTTAAATACTTTTAAAAATCAGTTTATAACACAATACTTTAACTTAAAAATCAATCTTGCCATGTTCTCATGTTAAAAAGCAGGGAAGACTTATATTCAGCAAAAGCCAGAGCCCAACAAATTTAAAAGCCCAAAACATTCCCTAAGCTCAACATGACCATTCAGAATTAAAAGCAGGGTTTTGTTGTTGTTGTTGTTGTAAATACTTTCCAAGAAACCCCATCATTTAAAAACCAATTGCATCTACTTACCTTCCAACACAGGGAAAAGACAAGCTGGGACATGATTTTTCTCATGTGTAGCTGTACCTTTGAATTAAAGAACAAGTATAATTTAGTTAGTAGGATTCTCCTAATGCATCAAACCCTGTTTTCCCCCCATAAACAGCATTAAGCCCAGCTGTAGTTCAAACAGGACTTTACCTTGCCCTGGTGAAACACAGCTTGAAGGTGATGTTTCCATGCTAAGCAGGGTCAGCCTGTGATAAAAAAGTGTATCCTCATTAATAAGGTCCACTTGGCCAAAAAAGTAACATTATATAATATATATATTTTTAAAGTTAAGAGGAAGCAGCTTACCTCCTGTTTGCAGTCCTGCTCAGGACAGCTTCTGGTAGGAAAAAGGGAGTCTTCCAAAAAAGCAGAGGTTTCTATACCTTTCCCAACCTTTTGTTTCAATGGGGTGTGGTACCACTCCTCTCTATTCATGAACACTTAAGGAATACAGATAAGAATCCCATTTTGATCTGAAAAACTGTGATGCTTTTTATAATTATTTTTTTTCCTATAGACTCTTTTTACAGTATTAAGTCATCTTTAATGATACTTTGTACCCCTCTCCTGACTGCAAAGGTTGCACAATGACTTAGGAGTTTTTGTTTGTTTGTTTGTTTGTTTGTTTGTTTGGCTTTTTTTACGCTTAAAAGTTTCTGAAATAAAATGGATGTGTCACACTCTGCTTTTAAATGGAATGGGAGCTTTGGCCAGGGGGGCAGTGGGGAGTCACGGGCATGGACTTGGAGTTAAGTTTCCCTTTTCTATCCCAAACTTAGGATGCTGTGGCCCTGGATTCCAGCTGACTAATGAACATTGACTGGCTTGCAAAGGCTGCTCCTCTGGTTCCATGCTTCCTGAAGGGGTGAAGGCATCCTTTAACATGGGCATGAACTAGTCTGGATGTGCTACACAGAAACAGAGGGCATAATCTCATTTTAGTGGAGGTGCATGGTCTGCCTTTGACAAAGATTGGTGGCCCAGGAAGAAGCCCCACCCCCAGAAAAGCTGCACAACTGGCAAGAGTTAAAGTATAATTTGGTGAGCCTCAGAACCCTCCTAAATTGGCAGCCTCCCCTCATGCCTGTATGGGTCCTCCTAGCGGTGGTGCAGGCCCACCTCATGCGAGTATGGGCCCCTTTATGTACCCCAGCTGCTGACCCCCAAATGCCTACCCCTACCCCAGCTCCTGTCCCTCCACACCCCCCCCCCCTTACTGGTCACCATGGGGAGGGGTCCCAACCCGGGCTGACACTTTGGCCTAAAGCATGGTCCCACTGAGCATGCTCAGAAGCTCTGAGCATGCTCAATGAGACCAGGCTGGGGGTGGAGTTTCTAGAACTCCCTGCATTGCCAGAACGGGGCAGAACCTGGTTCTGGGGCTTGCTATTTTTAGGGACTCAGCATTCTGGCCCCTAAAAATAGAAAATGGTGCCAGAACACTGCATTCCGGTGCCTATAATTTTTAAGTGGTGGGCCACAGAGTGGAGCATTCCAGCTCCATTTTCTATTTTTAGGGGGCTGGAATGCTCAGCCCCTAAAAATAGTGGGCCCTGGAAAGGCATTCCACTGCATTCTGGCTAACTGTAACCCCTGACAACTGGGAGGCTTATTCTGCCCTGTAGACAGGAATTATCAGAGGATTTGGTTGCCCAGATCCTGAAGCAATCTTAGCGTGGCACCTATAAAGGTGGCTGGAGTTGGGGCAGGGCCAGGGTATATTTTCATGGCAAACTGTTCTGATCCGCACTGAAGACAGGAACATCCAGAGGTAACAGGCAGAGCATCATGGTAACTATATCTTCCTCTGTGATGGAGTCACATGCTTTTATGAGGGCATCGGATATTCTCTCCTTTTGACATGAAACAGGAAGTTTGACTGTGGGGTCCAAGGGGCTGGGGGCAGATGTCAGGAGGAGGGAGGGAAAGAGAGATGAGAAAAGCAAAAAGTGCATGTGTGGAGAGAGAAGCTTCACTCTAAATTTTTGTCTGACCATGAGGACAGTCTTGGTTCTGTATACACAGGTGTACACATGGCTACCCCTCTGGAACTTGTCACTCTCAGTTCTACTTTGCATCCTTGGTGACTGGGATTTTCATGCTCTTTTTCTGTGTTTCCAGCCTGGATTTGAAAGCTAAGTTTCCCTGGAAGTCATAGGCTCTTCCTCTCTCACTTTTTCCCTCTCTTCCTGCGGTGTGTCAGAGATGGGCCCTCACCCTGGATTTCCAGGCCCCTCAGCTCTCATGTTTGGAAAGAGAAAGGAGCTTGATCCCATGCAGCCAAAATGCCACCTCCCTCAATGCAATATATTGGTACAAAGAGCCCCAGCAGGGCCCTGGCATGCTGAGCTTTCTGGGGATGGTGTATGAAGGCTCCTCTGTTGCTGGAGAATTCACCATGACTGTGGACAAGACCTCCTGCTCCACGAACCTCAGCTGAGATGGAGCCAGGGTGAGTGACACCAGCATCTATTACTGCGCTGTGAGAGACCCAGCAAGGGGAACCCAGCTGTCAGCCATGCAAAAAACCCTTCCTAAGGCTTCCTGCCAGGTTTGTTCACAGCACGGCTGCCGGTCCTCAGACAAGCTGTGTGCATCCACAGCAGCTGGGAGCTGCCCCATTGACTCCAGGGGAACTGTGGACCAATTTACACAGTGGGGGAGCTGGCACTGACTCCATGGGTACTACATGGATTTACAACAGCCAAGGATCTGGCCCATGTCCACTCACATGAATACATATGTATAGGTTCATGCATGCAGCTGACCACAAGGAACAGCATTTTACAATGTCCTTGTAGCTGGAATTTTCACAGGAGCTTAAGGGAGTGATGTACCCAACTGAATAGTATAGGAGCATCCCTGGACTTCAGAAAAGGAGGTTTTGGCTCCCTTAGGGGGCTGATGGAAAGGATCCCTTGAGAAGCTGATCTGAAGGGGAAAGACGTCCAAGAGAGCTGACTGTATTTTAAAGAAACCCTGCTAATGGCACAGGAAGATACTATTCCGATGAGCAGAAAGAACAGCAAATGTGGAAGGCACCCAATGTGGCTTAACAGAGAACTCTGCACTGAGCTCAGACATAAAAAGGAAGCTTACAGCAAGTGGAAAGTTGGACAGATGACTAGGGAGGCATACAAAGATACTGCTCAGGACTGCAAGGATAAAATCAGAAAGGCCAAAGGAGAACTGGTGTTGCAGCTAGCAAGGGATGTGAAGGATAACAGGAAGGGATTCTACAAGAATGTCAATACCAAGAAGAGGATCAGGGATGGTGTAGGTCCCTTGTTGAATGGGGCAGGTATCCTTGTGGCGGAAGATGCAGAAAAGGCTGAAGTGCTCATTGCTTATTTTACTTTGGTCTTCACAGGGAGGGCCAGCTTCCAGCCCATTACACTGGGCACAGCAGATTGGAGAGAAGAAGAGAGGCCCTTCATGATGGAAGGTCAGGTTAGGGACTACTTAAAGAAGTTGGAAGTGAACAAGTCTATGGGGCTGGATGAACTGCATCCAAGAGTGCTGTGGGAGTTGGACGATGAGGTAGCAATACTATTGGCCATTATCTTTGAAAACTTGTGGCTAACAGGGGAGGTGCCGGAGGACTGGAAAAAAGCAAGTATAGTGCCTATCTTTAAGAAAGGGAAAAAGGAGGATCTAGGGAATTACAGACCTGTCAACCTCACCTCAATCCCTGGAAAAATCATGGAACAGGTTCTCAAAGAATCCATCCTGAAACACTTGGAGTTAAATAGAGTGATCAGGAACAGTCAGCATGGATTCACCAAGGGTAACTTGTGCCTGACCAACCTCATTGCCTTTTATGATGAGATGCCTGGATTTATGGATGCAGGAAGAGCTGTTGGCGTGATATACCTGGATTTTAGCAAGGCTTTTGATATGGTTTCCCACAGCATTCTCACTGGCAAGTTAAGGAAGTATTGGTTGGATGTGTGGACAGTAAGGTGGATAGAAAACTGGCTAGATCACGGTTTCAGCGAATAGGAATCAATGATTCCATGTCTATCTGGCAACCAGTAATGAGTGGTGTGCCCCAACGGTCAGTCCTGGGGCTGGTTCTGTTCAACATTTTCATTAAGGATCTGGATGATGGGATAGATTGCACACTCAGTAAGTTTGCGGGTGACACTAAGCTGGGGGGAATGGTAGACATGCTGAAGGGCAGGGACAGGATTCAGGGAGACACAGGGGCATCGCTGGCACTGGGCTTGTGGGGCTTGACCCCTGAATCCCAGCACCTGAGCCCCGAGTCTGCTGCCAGGACGGCCATGATGGTGGCTGCAGCAGTAGCGCGTTAGCCCCAAATGTCAGAGTGCCGAGCCCTGGATCTTATTCCAGGCTAGTGGCGCTCCCAGGGAGACCTAGACAAATTGGAGCAGTGCGCCAAAAGAAATCTCATGAAGTTCAAGGACAAGTGCAAAGTCCTGCATTTGGGATGGAAAAACCCCATGCACTGCTACTGGCGGGGGAGCAATCAGCTAAGTAGCAGCACTGTAGAAAAGGACCTCGAGGTCATGGTGTATGGGAAGCTGGATACGAGTCAGCAGTGTGCTCTTGCTGCCAGGAAGGGCAATGGCATACGGGGCTGCATCAGTAGAAGTGTTGCCAGCAGCTTGAGGGATGTGATTGTTCCCCTCTATTTGGCACTGGTGAGGCTGCATCTGGAATACTGTGTCCAGTTTTGGGCACCTTGCTACAAAAAGGAAGTGGACAAATTAGAAAGAGTCCAGTGGAGGGCAACAAAAATGATCAAGGGGCTAGAGCACAAGACTTACAAAGAGAGACTGAAGGAACTAGGCTTATTTAGCCTGCAGAAGAGAAGCCGGGGGGGGGGGTTGATAGCAACCTTCAACTACTTGAAGGGGTGCTCCAAGGAGGATGGAGCTTGGCTGTTCTCAGTAGTAACAGAGGACAGAACAAGGAGCAATGGTTTCAAGTTACAGCTGGGAGGTTGAGGTTGGATATTAGGAAAAACTTTCTTACTAGGAGGGTGGTGAAGCATTGGAATGGGTTATCTAGGGTACTGGTTGAATCTCCATCCCCAGAGATATTTAAGGCTCGGTTAGACAAAACCCTGGCTGGGATGATTTGTGAGTGGTCCTGCTTTTGGGCAGGGGGCTGGACTAGATGACCTCATGCCATGCAGGTCTCATGTTCAATGGTTACTTGTTATTAAGAGATACCATCTCCTGCAAGTCAGAATGATGAACAGACTGGGCCCCTCCCAGGCGCACAGACAGTGGCACTCCTGCCACACACACCAGTGGTGCTCCTGCAGCGTGCGGGGGTCCCTCCCCTGTGCACAGCCAGCCCAGGGTCCTGCCGTGTGTGGGGGTTGGCACTGATGACAGCACAGCGTGGGTAGTGAAGAAGGGATTCCCCTGCTCCTGCACTGACAGCGCAGGCCAGGGGAATCTTTTCTCTCCCTGCTGTGCTGTGTGTGGGGGGTGTGCCCAGGGAAAACATCCCCTTCCAGGCTCCTGCCTTCTGAGCCTGGCATGGGAGAAAGCATCCCCTGCCCAGCTCTAGCCATGGTGGGGCTAGAGCTGAGCAGGGGATGCTGTTTCCTGTGCCAGCCTCAGAGGTCTGGAGCCTGGCAGGGGTTTGAGTGGTAGCATGGGCCATTTTGAGAGCCCTGCTGCCACAGCTCCCTTGGTGCCCCTCCTTCAATTCGAATTAGCAAGTCCAGTTCATGGACATGCGAGTTCAAATTGGAGTTTCTCGTGTGGCCACGTCAATTCGAATTGACTGAATTTGAACTAATAATTATTAGTTTGAATTGACGAGTTCAAATTCAGTCAATTTGAATTAACAGACTAAGTGCAGACATAGCCTTCCAGAGTCCCTGCTTGGATGGAAATCAATGCAGTTTTCCAGGGTTAATAAGGAAGACATTGATGTTTTCTTAGGGTTAGCGTTATGAGTAGGGAAAAGATCAAAGGGTATGTCTACACTTACAATTTAATTTGAATTATGGAGGCTTATTTCAAACTAAATTAGTGCATGTCCACACTTGCTTTCATTAGTTCGAACTAAGGAGTCCCCTTAGTTTGAACTAAGGAAAGCCTAGTTCGGATCTATAAAACCTCCCTTAAGTTCGAATCGATGGTTAAGTCGAACTTATTAGTTTGAACTAACCCAATGGAGCTGTGTTAATTCGACCTAACTGTTAATTCAAATTAACCACAGGTTGATTTTTTTCCCTATGCAATAGCGCCCCCTGCCTGATTCGAACTTGCTAGTCTTGTGCATGGACATGCTAGTTTGAATTAGGGTTTCTAGTGTGGCATTATTAATTCGAATTTACTTAATTCGAACTAATAATTATTAGTCCGAATTGATTAGTTCGAATTCAGTTAATTCGAACTAACCTTCTAAGTATAGACATCCCAAAGGAATCACACTCTGATTGAGGAGAGGCCTGACATCAGTCAGGTTATGTTAGGGGTCAGGTTATGCATGAAATTAATAAAACTATCCAGGGTTGGGCAAGACAGGAAATGTATATATTTATGCCAGGCTTAATATTAAGGTAGCCAGGAAGTTCGACAAATGACATAATTGCTTTGGGGCTCAGTTCCTGAGCTGAAGCATTCTGGGACATACCTTTCTTTTCTCCTAGACATTTCTCGTTAGCTCCTAGGGTCAGGGACTTTGTGTGCCTGGTGTCAGTACAGTGCCCATTATGCTCTTTGCCTTCTATAAACAAAAGAAAAACATATTTTTGGGATTTGTCATCAACTCTTATAAACAGGGTATTGCCTCTAAATGAAAAAATAATTAAAATGAAGGAAGGAAAGGAACCAGAGGCAGATAATGTGAGCCCTGCCCCTTTCTCTTTTCCTCACCAGATATTACACATTACCACAGCATCCTGGTATTACAAACACCAGTGAGTGAGGGGAGAAAGCCATCCTGCATTTCCTGCATCATAGCCCCCTTTGCACTTACTGGGTCTCAGCCTGGAATTTCTCTGTCATTTCATAGCAATTGCCCAAGAAACTGATTTCCAGAATGCCACAAACCCAGGAGAGTGTGAATGAGAAAAGAGAACTTGAAATGGAAGAGAGGAGACCACTCTACATATTGGCTTTAAAAAGGACTGTTGCTTTTAGTTGACAATGGGCAAGCTCCTGAACACTGGATGGCTATAGAGGGAGGAGGAGTGAAGGTGGTTGTAGTGTGTGGTGTAGGAGAAAGTAAAAGGTTAAGAAAGGTAAGTAGAAGCGTCTAGGTCAGGTGTAGGCAAACTGTGGCTTGGGAGCCACATGTGGCTCTTGAATGAAAAAGTGTGGCTCGCGGAAGAACGTCAGCAAATCAATTTAGGGAAGCAGCCCCAGGGTAGAAGTTTTAAATCTCCTGCCTTGAGCATGCTCAGAGGGGGATCCCCAGCCTATGCCTAGCCGCCAGAGCGGCCAGGTAAGGGGCTCAGCCCAGGGGAGACAGCATCAGGGCCTATGGGTTCGGGGGGGTCAGGACAGCAGAGAGAAGTGTGGCATGGTCAGAGACGGTGGGGAGAAGTGTGGCATGGTTGGGATTTTAGAAAACTCGTCACTAGCCGGCAGTCTCCTACATCAAGCGACAGCTAAATTTTTATTGTATAGGCCTAGTTTTCATAGTAACCTTGATGGATGGTGATGCCCAGGGACCTAACAAAAAAGGGATACACAGACCAATCAATGTAAAGGCAGATACGGTATACAAGCAGGAACCCTAGAGCTCAGACTTTGTGCAGCTGAGAGGGTGACAGAGATTCCTGCTGTCAGTTGAGCTGTTCTGTTGCATTGAGAGCACCAATGCTGCCAGCAAATCTGTTGATAGGAATTGCTTGCCATAGTGTTACATTGCAATAGAGACTAGCCTGGCACTTTCGCTTCTACAAAGATCCGTGATCTTGTTGGTTTCCTCGATCGTGAGTGTTGCCTCAGTTTACCTTTTGGACACAGGGTACGCCTAGGCTCTAGATCACTGGGCTAATAGCGTTCCCACTAGAGATCTGAGCCATGGATAATCCTGAGGGAGCACGCTTTCAGACACTCACACATGCATTCACACACACAGCCAAACTGATATCAGCGCCAGACAGAAAATAAGACTGATAAAAACACTGATAAAGAAACATCTTGCTCAACATGACTGATTGCACTCTGCCCGGTGTACCACATGTGGTAACTAAGAACTGTAAAAGCTCAAGACATCTATGTAAAAAGAGCCCATGGGAATTGTTTGCTGAGCATTATTTTGTGACTAAGAAAAAGGAGTGGAATACAGGAGATACGTTCTGAGTAGAAGATTACCTGTTGGCTGTTGAACAACCCACATAATGGTTTGGTGTCTCAGTCTCCCCATCTGTTAAAGCAAAGGTCATTAAACCCTTTGGCTATGTCTACACACAAGGCTTTATTTCGAAATAAGTCATTCTGAAATGACTTATTTTGAAATAAAACATTTATTTCAAAACAACTTATTTCGAACTAAAAAAAATTTAGTTTGAAATAAGGGAGACCCTGAAAGCGAAATAGCAGGTCCTATGTATGGACCTGCTCTTTCACTTCAGGAGACGGGCACCTTGGGAGGTGTGGCAACATGGCCCCTTGCTGGCCATGATGCCACCAACCAGGGCGGAGGGGGGGAGAGGGCATGCCAGGAGGCTGGGGGTGCTGTGGCTCCCCAAGCTGCTTGCCCAGGCAAGCGGCTTGGGGAGCCCCAGCACCCCCAGGCTCCCTCGCCCAGGTTGGGGAAGCTGCAAGGGGCCCAGGGTGGCCACAGCTGTGGCAGCTCACCCCGCACCCAGGTCCCCTGGGCTGCAGCTCTGGCGGAGTGAGCCGCAGCTGCGGCGGGCTGCACCCCTTGGAGGCGGTGGAGTACCAGGGCGCCCGGCTCTCCCCGCCGCTGGGGCTGTTCCCAAGCCCTGCAGCAGGGTGCGGGGGTGCCTGGCTCTCCCCACCGCCGGGGCTGGTGGCAACCCCCACAGCGGGGTATTGGGGCCCCGGCTTTTCTCCAATGCCAGGGCTGCAGCCTCAGGGAGCCGGTCCCGAGCCGGCTCCCCAGTACCCCGGGGGCTGTGCAGCTGCAGCCGTGGGGAGCCGGGTCCCACTGGGTCCCCAGGCCCCCAGGCTCAGCAGTGGCAGTGGCTGGGAGCCCCATGGCTCACCCCGCCGCCAGCTCGGGAGGCTGCAGCCCCTGGCGGGGTGGCCGCAGCCTGGGCGGCTCACCCTGCGCCCTGATGGGGGGGCTGCAGCCCCCAGCAGGGTGGCCACAGCCCGGGCAGCTCACCCCGCGCCCTGCTCAGCTGCCCAGGCTGCGGCCACCCTGCCAGGGGCTGTAGCCCCCCTCAGCAGAGCGTGGGGTGAGCCACGGGGCTTGTAGCCACTGCCGCCGCTGAGCCCGGGGGCCTGGGGAGCTGGTGGGACCCGGCTCTCCACGGCTACAGCCGCTCAGCCACCAGGGCACTGGGGAGCCGGGTCAGGACTGGCTCCCCACGGCTGCAGCCCTGGTGGCGAGGAAAAGCCGGGCCCTGGCACCCCGCCATGGGGGTTGCCACCGACCTTGGCAGCTGGGAGAGCCGGGCACCTGGCACCCCACTGCGGGCTCCCCACTGGGCTTGGGGGCAGCCCCCCATGCCCTGCAGTGGGTCACACCTCAGCACCCTGGCCAGGGTGCTGAGGGCTCCCTGGCCAGGGTGCTGAGGGGGTGGCTCTTCCTCCCAGGGTGCTAAGCACCTGGAAGGAAGGTCAAATCATGTTGTTTCGGAACCCGTTTGTTCCGAAACATGTCCAAATGGCCTTATTTCGAAACAACCGTTTCAAAATAAGGGCCATTTCGATCACAAATGAGGTTTAAGGTGTTCTGAAAGAACACCTCTGATTTCAAAATGACGGAGTCCATCATTTCAAAATAAGAAAACATTGTCTGGACATAATCTTTTTATTTCTAAGTAACCTGGGTTATTTCGAAATAAAAAGAGACATGGACAGAGCCTTTGTCTCTCTCAGCTGTAAAATGTATCCATGTGAGGCAGGGACAATCTCTTACTCTGTGTCTCTGCAGCATCCAGCAGAAAGGGGTCACCTCTCAGTTCCGGTCTGTATGTCCTACCATAACATCAATGACAATAATCGGGTGCCATGGCAGGGGCGGTCCATGAGCCTTCACTTGACCAGGGAGATTGCTGCCAGGGTTTGCTGGCTGGGTCCCTCCCTGTGCAGCAGCTTCTAGGACTGACAAGCTGCAAACTTCGGCTCTAGGAAAGAGAGCAGCAAACAGTGGGTATTGGCACTGAGGGGCACCTGAGAGAAAAGTGTAGGGCGCTCTAAAAGTGGGTGTGACTCCAGCTGCTCTGGTGCGGGGGGGATAAAATCTTTACTCCATGCCCTCCTTGCATTAAAGTAGGTGTCCATCACCTCAGAGAACAACAGCAACAGTACAAATACAAGGAGTAAAATGCAGCTCTAGCTCTGATGTTCGGCATCATGACACGTGGAACTCAGCTGGAGGTAAGGTGGGAGCTGGTACCCAGCCCAGCACCAACATCACCCTGGGTATTCACTGGAGTAACTACATTTTAATTAACCCCAGTGCACCTACTGATATGTTTTCACCAGGGTGGGAACATGTTATCTCCAGAGACCAATTATAACTTCTGCTTTCTGCCCTACTCTGGCTCCCAGAGCAGATGTCCACTAGGGGAATAGTACAAAATGACAGCAATTAGAAGAATTGCAAGGTGCCTTGTTAAAACTGCTCTGCTGTGACTCCAGCAAATGGATCAATGGACTCACTGTGCTGACAAACCCCTAATATAGTCTGGTACTCAGGCTCTGTCAGACAACCTGTGTTTAGGGTGGGTGGCCAGATTAAAGGATATCTCAGCGCTATATCTAACTGCTGCTAAGACTTTGCCATAGAAGCAGGGCTAGATCAATACATGGGCTTAGGGGCTGAAACCCTGGGCTCTGGCCTAAAGGGGGCACCCAGGCTACAGCTCCTAAGGCCCCTGCAAGATCTGGCCACCACAGCACTGATAGGGCTTCCTAGTGGGAGGGGGCTGCTGGGAGGACTCTTGCCCTGCTGGTGCTGTTGGGGGGCAAGGCCTTGGGGCCAGAGGCTGTGTTTTGGGTGCTCCTGCCCAGGCCCCAGACTGGCTCGTCCACCTCTAGGGGTGAGCTGGGATGGGGTGTGCTTGCTCTTCTTGAGGGGGTGGGGGGTGGGATGGATTGGTACATATCCTCATGAACCTGGAGGACCAAACTGGTGGCTGTACCACATGGCAGCTGACCCTGACCCATGGGGTTGACTGGCCGGAATGGGGCCCAGGTGGGAGTATCGTCTGGCCCCAGGACCCCTTCCAGTGATGGCCCATGTACAGGCCACCATAGTGTGGGGATGTGGCCTCAGGTGGGGGGGGGGCATAGTGGTGGGCAGCCCACAGTGGCGGCTTTAAGGGTAGGTGAAGCAGACCACTGCCTAGGGCCCTAAGCAATAAGGGGCCGCATCCTCAATTTGGTGGACAGAAATGAAAATATAGAAAAAAATATAGAAATTGTTCCCATCTAGCAGAGCCAGGGCTGAAAACTTTAGCACTTTTCAGTCTTGGCTCATCAAGGCAAACTATCATTAGGATCTATGCTTTGTCTGCATTGCAGAGTTCACCATTATCTGCCCATCACCTTCACAATCAGATGCTAAAAAAGCAGGAGCAAGCTCTTTGCCAATAGACACCACAATAGCAGGAATGGTCTCATCTTTTAGTTCCTCAGTGTGGCCATTTATTCTGCTATTTTTTAATCCCAATTGTGAAATTTTGCCTTTTCCTTTTCTTTTTTACCTGTTCTTCCTTTGCCTTTTCGACAATTTTTTCTTTGGCTTTGTTGAGTTCAGGGTTACCAGGTAGGTCCGTATGTAGGTCCGTATAGGCTGCTACATATAAACACAGTGCTGCTCTCACGCAATCATTACAGCTGTGTGTGATGTCTATGCTGTATGTCTTTCTTTTGGTAAATAATTTTTAGCTTCTTTTGTATTTACTTTTTAATATTTTTGAGAGAGCCAGAGTCTTATAAACTTGAGTACTTCAGAGAAGTTCATTGAAATTTGTTTGTCATTTATAGCTACACACTAAAAACCTTTTCACTTATTTTTACTTATTATAATTATTTGTTTTAAATTTCTAGTGCACATAATCCAAAGCCTCTATGAAAAATTTGTAAGATTTGACTGCCAAAATTTTAAATGTAGTATTTTAGTTATTTTTGAGCCATCATTAATTTTACTATTTTATATTTATTAATCAATGCACCAACTTTCTAAAAAACTTTTTCATTTTAACATTGTAGTTCAGCACTTGTAATTCATTTTTAAATTTTTTCATTTTAATGTTGTAGTTCAACATTAGCTCATTTATGTAAGGTGAAAGATGATAAACTTACAAGCTTCATGATGGAAAGATCTTTAAAAATATCATACCCAAGAATAATTTAGGAGTTCCAGAGGAATAGTCTTGTTAGTCTGGTTCAGCAAAATGAACAAGGAGTTGGGGGGGGGGGGGGGGGTTGGGGGGGCGGGGGGGGGGGGGGGGACGGGGGGGGGGGCAGTGGAAGTCTATAGAGGGTTCTTTAGGGGCCCCCACAATGGGCCTTTGCTTAGGGCCCCCAATTGCCAAAGGCCAACTCTGGCAGCCCAGGACCCTGGGACTGCTTAATTCAGCCCTGCATAGAGGCACAATAGTGGTGCAAAGATAAGGCTCACCTCACTGGTCAAGGAGCAACTCTGCTTATGTGAAATAAACAAGGAGTCTGGTGGCACTTTCAAACACTGATAAATTTATTTATCGCATGAGCTTTCATGGGAGAAAATTCCACTTTGGCATATGGAGAATTTACAGAATGGGAAGAAAATAAGCATCTGACAAATTAGTATTTTGTCCCACAAAAGCTCATGCAATAAATAAATTTGTTAATCTTTAAAAGTGACACAAGACTCCTTGTTTGTTCTGTTGAACTAGAGAGACATGGCTACCCCTTTGGAATTTGGTTATGTCAGATCAGCATCGATCCTCTAAATATCCTTTCCCCGAACACTGGGTGTGCAGAGGGTGTGTAACAGAACGTGTCCAAGACCCAGAAAGATGCAGACTGATGTTCATCCCAATGCCAAGAGAAGGGACGGTGTTGTGGGTAGCACTTGAGCTGGGGTCCAGGTAAATCTGGGTCAGATTCTCAACTGTTCCACAGACTCCTTTTGTGATCATAGACAAGTCACTCAGGTGAAGATTTTCCACACAGCCAATAGAAGTTAGGACTCCAATGCCATTGAACTGGAGTGAGTTTTTAAAATTGCTTTGAAAATCTCACCCTTAAATTCTTTGTGACTCAGCTGCCCCTGAGGAAATGAGGCTGGGAGTCCTTCTTATGTTAATGAACTCTTGAAGCAGGTACTGTCCCACTTGGTCTGGGCAGCACACAGAACAATGAGGCCATGACTTTTCTGGAGTTGCTAGGGATGACTATGCTGCAAAAATGATGCAATGTTTTTCTTGGAATCACTACTGGAGTTCAAAAAAGTGATGCCAAGTAGTACATGTCCACAGTGGTGTCATTCACACAGATAATCATACAACAGCATGAGCACATCCATGTGCACAAACAGACACACAGAAGGGGCCAAAGGAAAAGTAGCTTTGACAATCCAAGAGAAAACTCTGTTGACTTCAGAGCCCACAAGCTGGATACCTGGCCTAGTTCATGCCTATCTTGCCCCAGTGGGTGTAATTCACTGGCTTTTCCTACACAGTGAGAGAGACTTGTTGACTATTAGCATCCCATGTTCCCTTATTATTTATGGGTTAGAGTTTCAGCTGGCATAAATCTGCATGCCTTCTTTGAATGTAGAGGAGTTAGTCCTGATTTACACCACCAGGTTGAGTCACAGAGGGGAATCAGTCCCACTGAATGCAATGGAGTTACTAAGGATTCCTATGTAGTGTATGAGAGGAGAATCCGCACTCTGCAGGAGCTGGGATTTGGCCCTTTTACTATAGTGGTGCTACACTAATTTGTCCCAATTGAGCAGCTGGTCCTGGGCCTCCAGGAGCATTCAGTAACATGATGTAAAGTATCTGTTAATTGGTGACTCTGCCGAGGTCTCAGACATGGAGTGTGCCGGGGAGTCAGAGACCTGGGCCCAAAGGGACCTTAGATGATTTAAAGAGCCTGGAAAGTCCACAGCCTGCAGGAAGCTGTGAAAAAACTCTGAGGACCTACAGCAGCATGTGACAACATGGTGTGGATATCCCTGGCTAGCTTCATAGCTGAGTAGGCTAAAAGGAAAAAATTCATTCAACTGGATCATCCTCTCCCAATGCTGTCAGTGTAAGACTTCTGCTTTTGTAAAGATTTTCTCTCTGTCCTTCAGTCTCTTCCCATCTCTAAATCTGCCAGTCTGCCTCTCTCAAGGAAGATTCACCAAAATAGAGAAAAATCTGTTTATCCATCTGTCTCTTCCAACTTTCTCTCTACACTGCCTGTCTCTCTGTTGCCGAACTGTATTATTTATCTCCTTCTCTCCACCTCTCTCTCTCTGGCTATGGACACACTACAGCTTAGCTCAGTGTAAGTTGTGTTGCTGAGGGGGTTGAATAAGCCACTATAGCTTACAGCAATTTAAGTGCTGGTGCGGACAATGTCTGGTCAGCAGGTGTGCTTCTCCCATTGATTTACACACCACTGTATGCAGGGGCTGGAGTAATGAAGTTGATGGGAGATCTCTCTCCCATTGGCTTTGTGCATCTGGAACAGCAGCACCACAGTGACGCTTTTGTAAGCTGTGTAGTGCCACCAGGATGTGATAACCCAACCCACCAGCTTCTGCCTTTCAACAGGGTCTCTCATGCATGGGGAAACTCCCTGATAAAATACCCCTTGTTGTCTGTCGTATCTGACCCAAGAATTCCCCTCTGTCATGATATTTAAAGAACCCAACTTGCTGATTGTAGATGAAACGCTCTGGCTATAGCTCTCCTTCCTTCTCTTTTCCCCTCCCTCTCTCTTCCCACCAAAAGAATCATACCATGAACAAAGCTGGGGCAATTCTTTTCCACATTCATTTGTTCACGTGTTGCATCCTCACCCTCTCTTTTAACACAAACACATGCAGAGGAACACCTAGATATATAAAAGTGAGTTGCACCCAAAGCAAACTGCTCCATTGTACATACTATAATCCCTCTACAGAGAGGATGAGAGGAAGAACAAACTAAACATGCCATATGTTAGTCATATCACTCCATACTCAAATGAGAGGCTCTTAGATACTGTAATGATTAAGCTGAGGTAAAAGCCTGTATAGAATAGAGTCGAAGAAATTACAACAGGATTGGAGAGGAGAATAAATTAGATAGACTAGACTAGACTAGACCCTTCCCTTTGTCTATTCATGTTTGGATTGTAAGATCTACAAGGTAGACATTTTCTCTTTCTATGTCCAGCACCAGTACAATGAGGGCCTGACACCAACTGGCATGATAATGACATAAATATATGATACAATTAACAAAAAGAATTAATAGGGTGATAAGAAGTAAGGAGGGGACAATGGAAGGATGGGTAACCATAGCAGAGATAGGATGGTATTTTTTTGTTTCACTAATTCACTTGCATTATTTCTCTCTCCCACCCCAGAAATCAAACCCACATGGGGCTGGTCAACCACACTGTGGTGTCTCATTTCATCCTCTTAGGAATCCCCAACACGGATGGACTTCACACCATACTCTTCATCATTTTCCTAGCTTTCTACCTCTGCACCCTGCTAGGCAACCTCATCATCTTATTAGCCATCCTCACTGACTCCCACCTGCACACTCCAATGTACTTCTTCCTATGCAATCTCTCCATACTGGACATAGGTTTCTCTTCCATTAGCACTCCCAAGATGCTGGCCATCCTCTGGGTTCAGAGTAGTGTCATCTCGCCAGGCGGGTGCATGTCCCAGGTCTTCTTCTACCACTTCCTAGGCAGCACCGAATGCCTGCTCTACACCGTTATGGCATACGACAGGTACGTGGCCATCTGCCACCCACTGCGCTATCTGATTATCATGAACTGGAAAGTTTGTGCAATGTTGGCTGCCGGCACCTGGATCACCAGCTCCTTCCATGCCACCATTCTTACCAGCCTGACCTTCACACTGCCTTATTGCAGGTCCAATGTAGTGGACTATTTCTTCTGTGACATCTTCCCCGTGGTCAAGCTGGCCTGCGCGGACACATACATTATTGAGACTGTTAGTTTCACCAATATTGGCATGGTGCCCATGACCTGCTTCCTCCTCATCCTCCTGTCCTACAGCCGCATTGTCTACTCGATCCTGAGGATGAACTCAGCCGAAGGGCGGCAAAAAGCAGCCTCTACTTGCATGTCACACCTAATGGTGGTGACACTGTTTTTTGGGCCCTGTGCTCTGATCTACACACAGCCACAGCTGAGCAAAGTTCTGGTGACCCCTGTGCAGATCTTCGGCAACATTGTCACGCCCATGCTGAACCCAGTCATTTACACGCTGAGGAACAAGGAGGTGAAAGCGGCTCTGAGAAAACTGACGGGGGGTCAAACAACAGCATGTTGACTTGCTGCATCTGCAGAAGCAGCAGGTGGGTCTGCACTGAAATATGTCTACACAGTCATCCACGTAGCTCTTCAGTGGCTTGTGTCTCTCTCCTTCTCTTTGCAGCCCCACCTGTCTATCTGGAGGAGTTCTATAAATCAGAAAAGCTCTTCAAAAAGTGTCTAGCTGTCCTGGATGTGCTTTAAGAGTGACGTTTTCAAAGGCACACTCAGTCTGCATTGAAAGTAATCAAACTGAAAAGCCAAATCTCGTAGCTGACTTTGAAAATCTCAGTCTTCATACACATGGGGCTGGCCCAAGGTTTTTTGGTGCCCTAGGCAAATTGTGATTTTGGTGCCCCCCAATCACCAGCAATGGGCTGGGCCAAGCCACACCCCACCAAGCTGGCTGAGTGGGGGCTGGTCCCAAACTGAGGCAGCAGGCTGAGCAGTAGGCAGAGCAGCCCTCTGCCCCCAGCCGGCCAAGCTGGCTGAAGAGTAGGTGGGCCAGCTGGGCCTGGAGCTGGCTGAGCTTGTGGGCCGAACACCCCTTCCAGCAAAGCCAGCTGAGTCCCCGAGTTTCTGGGCTGGGCCAAGACCCTGAGTAAGGTGGGGCTGGGCTGGGGCCCAAGCTGGCAGGCCAAGTGCTGGGAAGACCAGCCACAACCCCTTCCATGCAGCGGCTGGGCTGGGCCGGGCCCCATGCAAGCCCAGCCCTGAACCAGTGAGCGAGGCTCAGCCTGCCGCCAAACTCCCCCAAAGCTGGCTGAGTCCCTGAGCCAGGGGCCAATCTGGCAGGCTGGGCGGCAGGCAGAATTGGCCAAACAGTGGGCTGGGTCAGGCCCCAAGCGAGCACCGAGGGCCAGATGAGTGGCAGGTCAGGCTGGGCTGGGCCAAGCCGAGCAAGGCCCCCAAGTGGTGGGCTGGGCCAGGCCACAAGCTGGCAAACTGTCAGGGCATGCCCCAGGCTGGTAGAGTGGCAGGGCAGCCTGTGCCCACCCTCCCTCTCACTTCTCCCAGCTCCCTGCATAAGCCTGTCCCTCTTCTCCCCTCCGTCCCTGCCACTTACTTTTTCTGGAGTGGGGAGCTGAGGTGCAGAGCCAGCTGAAACAGCTGGTTTCAATTTCCCCACTTGCTGTGGCCCGACAGGGTACATGCCTGTGTGCAGCAGGGCAAGAAATTTAAAATAGCTACTCTGGCCACACTGCAGCAGCCCATAGTGCCCCCAGTGACCATCTAGGTAGCCTCTATATTAGGACCAGGCCTGATTACACAATTGTACAGAGGCAAGGACAATGTATTCTGCAAACTCATAAAAGGGAAGAAAGAAATTCTCTGGCATGAACCCCATCACTAGCAACCCATGCTAGGCAGCTGCCTGACCTTCTTGGGAGAATGGCTGGGCTTTTAGCCCCCAAAATCAAATTGTACTAATTTTTTCAGAACCACTTAACTGATTTAGGAACTTGTAGACCATTTTTCTGAAGTGAGGGAGGCATTTTGGATTCTAATTCTCACCAATCACACTTCTGAGGATCAGATGTTGAAGGCATTTATTCACCTAATAAAGATCTAAAGAGCACCTTGAGTGAGTCAAGCACTGGCCTACCATGGACTTCTAATGCAAGTTGAGAACCTGACCTATTTGGAGGTTTTAGTAAATCCCACTAGGCACATAAATCCCTTTGTAAATATAGGCCTCAGGCCAGCTTTAAAAAAGAAAAAAAAAAGTGTCATCTAATGAGATTTTCAAAAGTACATAGGTGCCTAGCCCCTCTAGAAATCAATGAGAGTTAGATGCCTAGTGCCAGATTTTTAAAGGGGACACAGGCACCGCAATTTCCTGCAATATCCATGATAAACCTTATAGAATGTGCTTTAATACCTTGGAGGTCAATTGTTTTAAAAATACAGATGTGTGTGTCAGGGGCCTTGCTGCCCTAAAAAACCAGCCGGCCATAGGACCCACCCCCCGCTGCCCCAGTTCCCAGACCTGAGCCAGCACCTGGGCCCAAGCTGGACTGCCACTGCTGCCCACCAAATTTGCCTGCCACCACTGGCAGTGGGTCACAGCTGGGCCAAGGTTAGCTGCTGCTGCAGGCCCCAAGTTCTGGCTAGGCCAGGGCCAGCTGCTGCTTCTGGCCCCAGGCCTGGACAGCTAATCTCTACCTCTGCTGCCAGGGCTCAGGACATGGGGTACTGGGTGGGACACCCTTTGTTCTCAGCACCAGTGATGCCCCAGTATGTGTGTCCTATGGTGAAGAGAAGAGACCCCATTGGGGAGAGGGATGGAACGACTAATCACCTGACAGAGGCCATACTGGACCTGGAATAGTCTCTGCTAAGGTTATTAGCATGCCTGAAGGCTCCTTTATTGGTTTTGTTAGGTATTCTCTGTAGTGCTTTTACTGTAAGAATAAATAGTGGTTGTTTAGAAAGAACTGTGTGGTAACTTGGAACTCAGGTAATTACGCTGGGCAGCACTTTGGGTGGGTGGAGGATGGGAGGGGAAAAAACAGGACTACTTTGTTTGTAGTGGCTAGCACCTCTGCTTAATATGCAGCAGTTCCTGGGTTCAATTCCCAGGGGGTTGGACTCGATGATCTCACGAGGTCCCTTCCAGCCCTATGATTTGATTGATTGATTGATTGAACACAATGAAAGGGCCATTCACACTGAAAATATCCCAATAAGGAGAGAGAGAGATGTGGGTTTCCATGCAAGAAAGGCAATGGTTTGAGGGCAGGAAACCTGAGACCAGGTGTCCTTGCTGGACCATTGAGGGGAAGTGCAGGTGGGCTTATCCAAAAATGTAACAAAAATCTGAGCTAAAATTCCAAGGTCTGTTTGACAATCCCACTATCTGCCTGTCTCAACCTCGGAAAATCCGCTCATTGGGAGCCTATGTCCCACTGAATGACAGTTAGAACTGGGGGCTTTAAAGGCTTGACCCTTAAATGAAAAATAATTAATATGAAGGAAGGAGAAGAACCAGAGGCAAATAGAGTGATCCCTGCCCCATACCCTTCTCTCTGCAGGACACTCCACACTACCACAGCGTCCTGTTGTTACAAACAGCAAAGCCTGAGGGCAGAGCACTTCTCCTGTGTAGCCTGCATCACAGATAGGGCTGTGACGCTGTCTGGGTCTAGGGGACTGTTTATGATGATTTTTCATATTGATATCTCATATTTACAAGAATCCATATGTGATATGTCATGTGTGGTATCATTAGAAAGGCTGTAATTTGCTAGGAATGATTATATGATTTGTATGTAGGTATCATGCCTGTGTTGGAGATTGGAAACCTATTTGTTTTTATGTGTGTTCCAAGTTGTTTAAGTGAAAGCAATCCCAGACTGGGTGTGTGCAAACTATTATCATATTGATGGCTCATCAGGAGGGGACTCCCAGTTACAGTGGGCCCAAGAGGAAACCTGTTTGACCAGGTAAGGGTGGCCTCAGGGGTTGGGGCAGCTGGAAGGGTAAGCATGTGGGGGGTGAGGGGGAAGAAAGGGTCAGGATGGGGGCTGAGAAGAACATGGGGGAAGAGTCAGATGAGGGGCAGTAGCTGGGATGGGGGTCAGTGTGGTGGGAGCAGTAGCTGGGGTTGGAGGGCAGGAGATTAGGGAGCAATAGGTAGGGTGGGGGGGTAGGTGTGTGGGTGGCAGTAGCTGGGGTGGTGGGATAGGCTTTTGGGGAGCAGTAGCTGGGGTGGGTGAAGGGGGGCCTGGACTTGCATAAGGAGGCCCAGACCTGTGGGAAGGGGGTGTGGACCTGCAGAAAGGGGGCCTGGAAATCTCAGAGGGCTCCAGGGCCCACCAAATTATACTTCAACCCCTGGCAGTGTTGCCAGGATGTGACCACCCCAACCCATCAGCTTCTATCTTTCAACAGGGCCTCTCATACATTGGAAAACTCCCTGACAATATGCAAACAGAGACTTCATTATTGTCCATCAGTTCTGACTCAAAAATCCCTTTTCTTTTATCCACAGAACCCAGCCTACTGATCTTGGCTGAGCAGATTAGAATCCCTGGGCATTTCTCTTCTTCATTACCTTTTCCTCTCTCCCTAACTCCCTTAACCCTGCAATGCAATCATAGCATGAACAAAGCTGGAACAGCTCTTCACCAAATTCATTTGTTCATGTGCTGCATCCTCACCCTCTCCCCCAGTGTAAACACACAGCAGCAGCTAGATTTATAAGAATTAATCTCTCCCAAACCAGACTATTCCACTGCACTCACAATAACCCCTTGACAGAGAGTCTGAGAGGAAGAATAAAGCACACATGACAAATGTTAGTCACACTGTCTAATATACAAGTGGGAATGCTGTAGATACTCTGGTGACAATGATGGGCAAGAAGCCTGTATAAAAGAGGTGAAAAAGAATAGGACAGGAGAGAAGAAAAGAAACAACTAGAATAGACTAGAACATTCACTTTGTTCATCTTTGGTTTGTAACTCTTCAAGGCAGATATTTTTTCTTTCTATGTTCAGCACCAGCACAATGAGGGCCTGATTCCAACTGGCATGATAAACTGGCAGGGAAAAGGGGGCAGTAGAAGGAAGGATGATGTGGCAGAGTAGAGGGAAAGCAAGCCCCTCAGGGCCTCTGCCAGCTGCCCCCCTGGCTGCCTGGGCTGGGGTAAAAGGCCCTAGCAGGGCCATAGAAAGTAAGGGAAGAGAGCCCCAACTGAAAGCACTAATTAGGCCATGACAGACTCTAGCCCAAGGAGACTGATAGGAAAGGGTGTTTCCCTGGCTGGGGTAGAACAATAAGCATGCTGGAGCAAAAACATGGAGATGTGGCCAGGAAGGAAGGTGGGAGCTTGGTAGTTCAGTGTGCCTCTTGGATAAGGAGTTCTATCCCCAGAAGCCTAGATGGTAATAAGTACTGTAGGCTGCAATGCATGATGCCTCAGAGCCCTGTTATTCATGGTGGGGAAGAACAATGAGACCAGGCAAAAGGCCAGAGGCAATGAGAGACTGCCTACAACTGAGCATTGATGCAGTAGGATGATCTCTTTTTCTTTCACTAACTCATTGGTATAATTCATTTTCCCTACCCCAGGAATAAGTCCCAACTGGGGTAGGTCAACCACACTGTGCTGGCTCATTTCATCCTCTTAGGAATCCCCAGCAGTGATGGCCTCTAAACCACACTTTTTGTCAGTTTCTACCTCTGCAGCCTTGGAGGCAACCTGCTCATCTTATCAGCCATCCTTGCAAACTCCCACCTGCATAACCCTTTGTACTTCTCGCTAGGATAGTCAAGTCATCTACAGGAACTGAATAGAATAGAATATAGCTGAACGAAAAAGAGGAAAGGAATTAAACTGGAATAGTCTGAAATAGAACTAATGAAGTACTGTATTTAAAGTGCTGATTCTCCAAGCACTTTCACCAAACTTATGTTGATTACAAAGATTTACTCTTTAAATTGTGGTGATCCAAGAAATAAAGAAATCAAGATTGAGATTGCTAATCTGGCTGCATTACATCTGTGCCTACAGCAATGACCCTGTCCAATGTAGAAATGGAGAATCATACTGCAGTGTCAGAATTCATCCTCTTAGGGATCCCCAACACCAAAGGCCATGAGACCATCCTCTTCATCAGCTTCTTAGTTTTCTATCTCTGCACGCTGCTGGGCAACCTGTTCATTTTATCAGCCATCCTCGTTGACTCCCACCTGCATACTCCCATGTACTTCTTCCTCTGCAATCTCTGTGGTGGATCTTGGATTCTCCTCCATCAGCACCCCTAAATTGCTGGTCAACCTATGGGCCAACAGTAAAACCATCTCACTTGATGGGTGCATGTCGCAAGTCTTCTTCTACCACTTCCTAGCTAGCACTGAATGCCTGCTCTGCACTGTCATGGCCTTTGACAGGTACGTGGCCATCTGCCACCCCCTGCGCTACCTGATCATCATGACCTGGAGAGTGTGTGCAATACTGGCTGCTGGCACCTGGATCTCCAGTTCCTTCCATGCCACCATTCTCACCAGCCTGACTTTCATGCTGCCTTACTGTGGGCCCAGTGAGGTGGATTATTTCTTGTGTGACATTTTCCCTGTGGTTAAGCTGGCCTGTGCAGACACGTACATCATTGAGACTGTCACCTTTACCAACACTGGAGTGGTACCAATGACCTGCTTCCTCCTCATCCTCCTCTCCTACATCTACATCGTCTACTCTATACTGAAGATGAACTGTGTTGAAGGACGGCGGAAAGCAGCCTCCACTTGCATCTTACACCTAACGGTGGTGACACTTTTCTTTGGGCCCTGCGCTGTGGTCTACACTCAGCCTCAGCTAAGCAAAGTGCTGGAGACTGCTGTGCAGCTCTTTGGCTACATAGCCACACCCATGTTGAATCCTGTCATTTACATGCTGAGGAACAAGGAGGTGAAAGATGCTCTGAGAAAACTGATGGGAGTCATATGACAGCATGGTGAAGTGTAGTATCTGCAGAAGTAGCATGGGGGCCTGCACTGAAATGGTCTAGTAGCTTATGAGAACCTCTGTGTCTCTCTCCATCCGCATACAGCCCCACCTATCGAACTGGAGTTCTATAATTCAGAAAAGTGCTCCGAAAAGATCTAGCTGTCTTGGAGGTGCTTCAAAGCTGACATTTTCAAAGGCACACTTAGTCTGCATTAAAATGATTAGGAATTGCAGATCCAATTCTTGTAGCTGACTTTGAAAAATCTTAGGCTTAATGCACAAATCTATAGGAGCCAGGCAAGCATCTTATGCAGACTCAAAGGGAAGAAAAATATTCCCTTCCAAGTCAGTGCTAGAGCTGCCTAATGTTCAGTGGAGCAATGTGCCTGTTCAGATGGGTGGAGGATGGGAGGATTTAGGGCACGCTGAAGTGCTGCCTGGTGTAATTAACCTGAGTTCCAAGTTACCCAGCAGTTCTTTCTAAAGAACCACACATTATTCTTAAGGTAAAAGCACTACCTAAGTCACATTTTCCAAAGTGAGGGAGGTACCTATGTATATAATTGTCACTGAAAAGATGTGGGAATAACACTTCTGAGCATCGGATCTCGAAGTCGTTTAATCACCTAATAAGGTTTTCAAGAGCACCTTGAGTGTGTCAGGCACCAACCTGCCATTTATTTATGAAGGACTAATCACTTGGCAGAGGCCATGCTAGACCTGGAGTGGTCTCTGCTAAGGTTATTAGCATAGCTGAAGGCTCCTGTATTGGTTCTCTTAGGTTTTCCCTGTAGTGCTTTCCCTTAACAATAAACTGTGTGGTAATTTGGAACTCAGGTAGATACACAGGGCACCCTTTTGGGGGAAGCAAAGCAGGACTGATCAGGGAGACTGTCTTTTAAGCATAAAAGCACAATGAGAGGAACCATTCCACCTGGAAATGCCCCAGCAAAGAAGGAGAGAGATGTGGGTTTCCGCCCAAGAAAGAAAATGGCTAGAGGACTGGAAGCCTGTGAGTGTGTGTCCGTGCTGGACCATTAAGGGTAAATGCAGCTGGGGTTACCCAGAAATATAACAAAAACCTGATCCAAAATACCAAGGTCCGTTTGACAATCGCACTATTTGCCTATTTGCACCTTTGAAAATCTGGTCATTGGGAGCCTATGTCCCATTGAATGTCAGTTACAACTGGGGGCCTAAATGGCTTTTGAAAATGTGACTGAATCTCCTCGGTCACTTAGTCACTTAGGTGGTTTTTGAAAATTTTATCCTCTACTCAGAGAGAGCGAGAGAGAGAAATGGCAAGAGAAATAAATATAAAGGAAGAAAAAATGCTAGTAAAGGTTCAAAGGATAGGAGAATTTTACGCTCGTCACATATAGTCTATATGTATTCTGTCTTCTGCATGTCACACTTAAAGTTTGAGTTACATGCCCTGTGTATAAACCCAAAACCTGGGAGTAAAATGAAGATGTTTTTGTGTTTCCTATCCTCAGCTCCAAAGGGGCAGCTGTGTTAGTCTAGTAAAGCAAAAAAAGCAAGGAGTCTTGTGGCACTTAAAGACTAACAGATTTATTTATCGCATGAGCTTTTGTGGGAGAATATCCCACTTTGTCAGACGCATTGCATAACTGCATTTGCTCTGATTCCTCAGACAGGGACAGACATCTTTAGGCTCTCTATCAAGCTTTCTTAAAACTATGGCACCCACCAGGAGAAGCTTGAGAGGGCCAGACAGATACCCCACAGTCAACTACTAGAGGAAAGGCCCAAAAAAGAAAACAATAGAATGCCATTGGTTACCACATACAACCCTCAAGTCAGACCTCTACAACAGATCATTAAGGACCTCCGGCCTATTTTAAAAGATGACCTCTCACTTTCTCTAGCCTTGGAAGACAGACCTCTCCTCACCTACAGACAACCCCTGAACCTTATCCATATACTCACCAGCAACTATAGACCTAACAAAAGAAACGTTAAAGCAGGCACATATCCCTGCAACAAACCACACTGCCAACTCTGTCCACATATTTGCACAAAAGACACCATCATGGGACCTGATCAAGACAACTACTCCATCAAAAGGTCTTTTACCTGCTCATCCACTAATGTTATTTATGCCATTATGTGCCAGAAATGCCCCCAAGCCTTATACATTGGACAAACAGGACAATTCCTATGCAGAAGAATAAATGCACACAAAACTGATATCAGAAAACACAACACACACACAGTTGCTGAGCACTTCCATCTTCCTAATCACTCCACTGATGATTTGTTAATGATGGCCGTCAAGAAAATCAACGGGACATCAAGACTTCAAAGAGAAACAGCCAAAATTGAACTAATATGCAAATTAAATTGTGTGAAAGAAGGAGTGAATTGTGACTATGGATTCTTTTCACATTGTAACAGGTAATTTGACTTCATCCTTCCTCTGTGTGCTGTCTCCTACAGTTTGAATCCTTACAAATGCTCTGATTTGCTGTTGCACTGTGACCTGATCCCCTGTCTTACACTCCCCTGCATTTATTTTCATCCAATTCTGCAAGTTCTCTCTTCAAAGCGTCTGACTAAGTGGGATATTCTCCCACGAAAGCTCATGTGATAAATAAATCTGTTAGCCATTAAGTGCCACAAGACTCCTCGCTTCTTTTGCTATCCTCAGCTGTTTTATTAGCATTTGTGTCTGCCCAATAAGTTGATTTTTTTTCTTTTGGAGGGCAAATTAGAAAGAAATATGAAAACCAGTGTGGAGGGGACTGGACCCATTTATGAGACTGGCAATTAAACAATAACATTCCAGAAAACTGTATAAACATGAAAGGAAAATAGTTGGAGTTTGAACTTCCTTGGCAATCCCAGCCACAATAGTCTGGCATAGCTGCCTTTAGATTCCCAACCTAAAGTGCAAGTGTGATATTAGAGGTTTGAAAAATGGTATAGTCTTTTTGGGATTCAGGTGCCTACCAGAGACAATGTGGGACAAATCATTCTCTTCTCTTACCCATTTCTCTTGTAAGCTCCTAGGGGCAGGGATGGTCTCTTACTGGTTTTGGAGCAGTGCCCATTACCCTCTAGACCTACAAATGAAAAATTGTAATGTTTTTGGGACTGGTTGACAACACTTAAGAGATGGCTTGGCCCTTGAATGAAAAATAATTAAAATGAATAAAGGAGAGGAACCCGAGGCACATAATGGGAGCCCTGCCCCTTGCCTTTCTCCCTGCAGGACACTTACACTACCACAGTATCCCAGCATTACAAACAGCAGTGACTGAGAGGAGAATGCCCCTCTTGCGCTGCCTGTGCCACAAGCCCCTTTGCATTCCTGGGGCTCAGGCTTAACTCTCTCTATTGTTTCTCTGTAGTTATCCAGGAAACTGAATTCCAGAGAGCCACAAACCGAAGAGAGGTTACTGAGAAAATAGAACTTGGAATGGAAGAGAGCAGATCACAGTGACTTGAGAAAGGACTGTAGCTTCTGATAGACAGTGGGAAAGTTCCATTGACCTCCAGCTCTGGGTCCTGGATGGATGTACTGTAGAGGAAGGAGGAAGAACAGGTGTCCATAGTGTTTAGTAATTGAGAAATGTATCAACTCAACACACTTACATGTAAAGAGCCCACAAGAATTGTTTGCAAAGTATTATTTTGAGGCTAAGGCAAATAAGTAGGAAACAGGAGATCAGGTTCAGTGTACACAATTTCCTATTTGACCTGAAATAACCCACTTAATCACTCACTGCTTCAGTTTCCTCGTCTGTTAAAGATGGACCATTGAACCCTTTGTCTCTCTTAGCCATTAAATGAGTATACATATCAGTCAAGGACAGTTTCTTACTCTCTCCTAGCAGAAAGGGCCCATGTCTTAATTCTAGTCTGTAGGTCCTACCACAATATCAATGACAATAAACAGAGGTGATGGGGTGGTGGCACTAGGGGTCATGTGACCATGCAGCTTTCTGCCAGGATTTGCTGACCAGGCCCCTCCCTGTGCAGTGGCTCCTGGGCCTGGGGAGCTGCAAGCTGCAGCCCTGAGGAAAAGGAGCTGCCAGGAGGGGGTAGCTAAGAGGAGACCATGGGCACCCTGTGTATGTGTGTGTGACACTCCAGCTATTTGGGGGCGGGGGAGACTGAACTTTCACACTGTATCCTTCCCAGCTCCCCCTACTACTAGGAAGTGCCTGTCACTTCTAAGAACAACAGTGACAGTATGAATGCAGCTCCAGCTCTTCATGGTAATGACATGTGAAACTCAAGTGGAGAGACTAAGGGTAAGGTGGGAGCTGGTAACCCAGCCCAGCACCAAGGCCACCCTGGGTATTCACTGGAATAGGCAGCTACATTTTAATTAACCCCAGTGCACCTCCTTTATTTTTTTCACTGAGGTGGGAATATATTATCTCCTGAGACTAATTTATAACTCCTTCCTTGTAGCACTTCACTCCGGCTCCCAGCTGAGAGGGCCACCAGACGAATAGAAAGAAATGGCAGTGGTTAGAGGACTTGCAAGGGGCCTTGTTAAAGCTGCTGTGCTATGACTCCAGCAAATTGATCAATGAGCTCCTTGCTGACAAACCCCTAGTATAGCCCTGTGTCCCTGGCTCTGTCATACCCCTCTGTATGTGGGGTCTTTGGATGGGCCCACATGAATGGGCATCCCAGTGATGTAGCTAACCACAGCTAAGCACAATAATGGTGCAAGGTGAGGCTCCCCTGGCTAGTGAAGGAGCAGCTTTGGTCAATTTAAATCAACATTAATTCCCTAAAGATGATTTCCTGAGCACTGGTCATGCAAGGGTAGGGGTGGGAAAACACACTCAAGACTCAGAAAGATACAGAGGGATAATAATGCCAATGCCAAGAGGGGGGATGGTGTGTGGTAACACTCCATCTGGGATCAACAAAATCTGGGTCAGATTCCCTCCTCTTCCCCAGACTTCTTTTGTGACCTTAGACAATTCACTCAGACTGAAATTTTCAACAAAACTAGTAGGAGTTAGGGGTGCAATGCCAGTGAACTGGAATGAATTTGAGGAGCCTGACTGCTTTGAAAAATCTCATTCTCAAATTCAGAGATTTTTAAGGTGAGAAGACACTGATGTGACCAGCTAGAGTCTGAACTCCTGCACAATGCAGCCCAGAGAACATCCTGCCCACTACTGCAATGCAAATCAAACCTTTGACTGAATCCCTGAAGTTACAAAATCATGGTTTAAAAACTTCATGGTGCAGTCAAACCACCAGCAAGTGACCCACTACCCATGCTACAGGGATAGGTGAACCCCCACCAGGGTCCCTGCCAATCTGTCTTGGGGGAAAAAACACTCCTGAAGAGGGGGATTAGGGGTGTAGGAACCCTGGGCCAAGCCCACTTGTGGGGTGCGACTCACCTCCATCTTAGGATCCACCTGGCTGGCTGTGGTGGATCAGCTCTGGGGGTCCCTGGGACCAGAGGCTAGCCCCAGCTCAGCTGGTTGGCCCCGAGGACAGTGGGGCCAACAGGCGTGTGCAGTGCAGCTTCTGGTGTGGCCCAAATGCCGTGCCAGATGCCTTACTGCATGCCAGGTAGCCCCACCCCTGAAGTGAAGCAATTAGTCATGCTAACCCACCCTGCCCCACCCCCTGGGAATGAAATGGCCAGCCTAGGGATGTGGCTGGAGCACAAAGCCTGACCTTTGAGCTGCCCCCCCCCTCCACCTCACCCCCAGTGCTGGCAGGGCCTGGGCACAGGCCCCACAGCCCTGTGTGGTAATCTGCCACTGCTCTCCTGAACACAAATATGGCAAATAGTTAATCCCTGAGCATGTGGGCAACACTCACCAGCCACACACCCAGAAAGAATTCTGTACACCAACCCAGAACCCTCCCATCTAACATCCCATCATAGGACAATAGCGTATTTACCACTCGTAGCCAAAGATCACTTAATTATCCAATTAAGCTGTCCCATCAAATCAACCCCTCCCTAAATTTATCCAGCTTAATTTTGAAGCCAGCAAGGGTTTTGGCCCCACTACTACACTTGGAAGGGTATTCCAGGCCTTCATTTCTCTGATGGTTAGAAAATTCTCTGTGCTTCAGTTCCTCCTTGTGAAATGGGGCTGGTAACCCTTCCTGTGTCCCACTTTGTACCTGAGCAGTACCCAAAATAATGAGGCTGTGATCTTCCTGGAGGTGATAGGGATGAATATGCTGCCAAAGATGATGCAATGATTTTCTTGGCATTTCTATTGGATTCCAAAAAGTGATGCTAATTGGTGCACAAGACTTTTGCTATCCATCCGCAGAATAGTAACATTCACCTCCATAGATTTGTGCCAGCTGCGCAGCTGGTCTTGGGCATCTGTGAGTGTTCTCTGAAGTGGTGCAAAATATCCATTAATTAGTATCTCTGCTGAGGTCTCAGATCAAGACCTTGTAGGGAATTCAGAGACCTGGGCCCAAAGGGCCTTAGGTGGTTTAAAAACCATGCAGAGCCTAAAGGCTGCGGGAAGCTGTGAAAGGCTCTGGGGCTCTGCAGTAGTGCATGGCAATATGGTGTGAACATCCCTAGCTTATTTTGGAACTGATTATTTCAGTAGGCTGGTAACAGAGACCCACCCCATGCCTCTCTCTTGCATGATGGGCTGTTGTGGGTAAGAAATCTGGATGTTCTCACAAGAGTCTTAATCACAGGTAAGAATAAAAATTCCATTCAGCTGGATCCTCTTCTCCCAATGCAGTCAGTGTAAGACTCCTGCTTTGGTAAAGATTTTCTCCTTGTCTCTCCATCTGTTCCCATCTGGAAATCTGCCAGTTTCTGCCTGAGTGGGGGAAGATGTCATCCAAATATTTTCTTTATAGAAAACTGCAACCATCCATCTGTCCCTCTTTCTGTCTGCAGTAGCTGTCTGCCTGTCTTATGTATCCCTATCACTTATCTCCATCTTTCTCTCTGGCTATGTGTATACACAACGCCTACGTCAGGATAAGTTATGTTGCCGAGGGAGCTGAATAAGCCAGTGTAAGTTACACCATCCTACGTGCTGGTGCAGAGAATGCCATATTGGTGGGAGAGTTTCTTCACCGGCTTACCTATCTACCACTGCACGTGGAGGCAAGAGTAAATAAATTGATGTGAGATCTCTTTCACCCCAGCTTAGTGTGTCTGCAATAGAGGCAGTGCAGTGATGCTATTGTAAGTTCTGTAGTAATAACCCCAAACCATTATCTTTTCCTTTCCAACAGGGTCTCTCATGCATGGAGAAACTTCCTGACAAAAGCAAACAGACTTCTTGTCCTCCAGATCTGATGTAAAAAAATCTTCTCTTTCATGATATTATGGAACTCAGCCTGCTGATCTTGGTGAGCAGATGAAAAACTCTGGCTATTTCTCTTTTTAGTTTCCCTCTCTCTCTAACCCACATAAAATCCTCAAGAAATTCATACCATGAACAAAGCTGGGGTAATTCTTGACCAAATTCATTTGTTCATGTGTTGCACCTGCACACTCTCCTTTAACACAAACACATACAAACAGCATCTAGATTTATAAAAATGAATCCCTCCCAAAACAAACTACTCCACTAGTAGCACAATAATCGCTGTGTGGGGAGGCTTAGAGAAAGAACAAAGGATACGTGACTAATGTTAGTCGCATAGCCTAATACACAAATGAGGGGCTCTTCAATATTGTGCTGATAAAGACGAGAAAACAACCTGCATAAAATAGAGTTGAAGAGATTAGAATAGAATAGCCACTTTTTTCTGTTGGTCTCTGGATTGTGATTCTTCAAGGCAGACATTTTCTCTTTCATGTTCAGCAACAGCAAAATGAAGGCCATATCCCCATCGGAATGATAAACTGGTGGGAAAGAGGGGGCACTAAAAGAAAGGGTGAGCACTGACAAGAGGATATCTTTTTGTTTCACTAATTCATTGTCATTTCCCTCCCCTACCCCAGGAATGAGTCCCATGTGGAGTTGGTCACCTATGCTGTACTAATTCATTTCATCCTCTTAGGACTCCTCAGCACTAATAGCCTCAAGATCACCTTTTTTGGTCAGCATTTTCTATCTCTGCAGGCTGCTGGGCAACTGGCTAATTTCATCAGGCATACTCACTGACTCCCACCTATACATCTCCTTGTATTTCTCCTTAAAATGATCTGTAATACCTGAATAGAGCAGAGGATAGCTGAATGGAAAAGAAGAAGGAAAATAAGAATGACTGGCATCAGACAGAATTAATGAAATCTCACAGTCCTGCTTCTCCATGTACTTCCACCAAACTTATGCTAGTTAGAAAGATTTACCCTTTGAGATTAAGATACGATGTGCTAAAGAATAAAGAAATCATGATTGATAGAGATTGCTAATCTGGCTGCATTATCTCTGTGCCTACAGCAATGATCCCATCTCACATGGCAATGGAGAATCATACTGTGGTGTCGGAATTCATCCTCTTAGGGATCCCCAATACCAGAGGGCATGAGACCATCCTCTTCATCAGCTTCTTAGTTTTCTATCTCTGCACCCTGCTGGGCAACCTGTTCATCTTATCAGCCATCCTCGTTGACTCCCACCTGCATACTCCCATGTACTTCTTCCTCTGCAATCTCTCTGTGGTGGATCTTGGATTCTCCTCCATCAGCACCCCTAAATTGCTGGTCAACCTATGGGCCAACAGTAAAACCATCTCGCTTGGTGGGTGCATGTCACAAGTCTTCTTCTACCACTTCTTAGGAAGCACTGAATGCCTGCTCTGCACTGTCATGGCCTATGACAGGTACGTGGCCATCTGCCACCCCCTGCGCTACCTGATCATCATGAACTGGAGGGCGTGCACACTGTTGGCTGCTGGGACCTGGATCACCAGCTCCTTCCATGCCACCATTCTCACCAGCCTGACTTTCACGCTGCCCTACTGTGGTCCTAATGTGGTCGACTTTCTTCTGTGACATTTTCCCTGTGGTCAAGCTTGCCTGTGCAGACACGTACATCATTGAGACTGTCACCTTTACCAACACTGGAGTGGTGCCCATGACCTGTTTCCTCCTTATCCTCCTGTCCTACATCCACATCATCTACTCCATCCTGAAAATAAACTCAGCCGAAGGGCGGCACAAAGCAGCCTCCACTTGCATCTCACACCTGACGGTGGTGACGCTTTTCTTTGGTCCCTGTGCCCTGGTATACACACAGCCACAGCTGAGCAAAGTGCTTGTAACCCCTGTGCAGCTCTTTGGCTATGTAGCTACACCCATGCTGAATCCTGTCATCTACATGCTGAGGAACAAGGAAGTGAAAGCTGCTCTGAGGAAATTGACAGGGATCAAATGACTGCATGGTTACATATTGTTATCTGCAAATGTAACATGTGTCTTCATTAAAAGAGGTCTACAAATTCATCTGCAAGACTGTTCAATGGCTCATGTGAACCTTTGTGTCTCTCCAGTACCAGCCCACTTATGTATGTGGAGCTCTACAAGAGAGGAAAGTGCTCTGAAAAGTGTCTACCTGTCTTGTGGGTGCTTTAAGGCTGATATTTTCAATAGTAAAGTCTCAGTCTGCATTAAAATGAATAGGAATTGGAGATCCAGGTGTTGTAGCTGACTTTGAAAATCTCAGGCTTAGTACACAAATCTAAAAAAGCAAGGCAGCATCTTGTGCAAACTCAGAAAAGAAGAAAAAAATTCCCTTCCCTGAAACCCAGGTCAGCAGAAACCTGTGCTAGAGAGCTGCCTAATGTTCCTAGGAGTCTGCCCTGAAGATCAGCAGAATTGTGGTAAAATTTTGAAATCCACTTAAGTGATTTAGGAACCTAAACCCATTTTCAAAGAATCATAGAAAATTAGGGTTGGAAGGGACTGCAGGCGGTCATCTAGGGAGTGTTTAACCTTTTTTGATTTGGAAGCCCTGCTTCCTATACTGTGTCAGGGAGATCTCAGGAACTGGTGCTGATCCACAGATAAGTCTTTGAAAACAACGCAAAGCAGGACTGTTATTTCCCAGTTCTGGTAAGAAAGTGGTTAAAAGTCCTGGAAAAGGTGGCAGCGAATGGGAGTTGCCAGCTGTGGCATCAATCAGGGCCTAGAAGTCCTGTATATAAGTAGGCTGCAGCCCTAGCTCTTGAGGAATGGTGTGCTGGAGGCCTGACTATGGGAGGTAGGACTAGTGGCAGCTCACCACTGACTACCTCCCTGATACAAGGAAGATAAGGTACCTGGGAGAGTGGTGGGTGTGGCCCTGGGGACCTGAGGAACTGTGTGAGAAACTGAGTTGGGGGTAGAGGCAGTGCCGAGTTGGGGCACACAGAGTTACTGGGCCAGAGCACAGAGAAGTAAGAAGGCAGGTCCCTCCCCACCTCCCCCAAACCTCCAGAAATCAGTAATTGGACAAAGGGTGGCCACTGAGGCACAGTGGGATGGACTGAACTAGACTGTACCCTTGAAGAAGGAACTGGAAGGTACTTGGCTGGAGGGCTGAGGTCTGGACTGTGAGAAAGCAGGAGACAGATGGAGCACAGAACAGCAGATGAGAGTGCTGCTTGAGGTATTCCCCAATTCCATCAGCAGGAGGCACCTGTCTGGCAGCTCACATCCTGCCTCCTGTCTACAATGACCAACCTCAACCCCATCAGAAGTGAGGGAGGCATTTAGGAGTCTAATTTTCACTGAAAGGCCATGGAAATCAGACTTCTGAGGACAAGATTTCAAAGGCATTTAATCAGCAAAAACGGTTTTCAAGAGCACCTTGAATGAGTCAGGCACCAGCCTGCCATGCACTTTCAATGAGAATGGAGCACCTAGACCTATTTAGAAACCTTAGTAAATCCCATGAGGCTCATAAACCGTCCTGTAAATCTCAAACTTAGGCCAGATTTTAAAAGATATTTAGGCAGCTATTGCCATTTTCAAAAGTACATAGGCATCTAGTCTACATTGAGACCTGTGCACTAGTTAATGGCTTTTGAAGACAGGACTTAGTCTCCTTAGTCACTTGGATGGTTTTGTAAATTTTACCTTCTACTCTGAGGTAGAAAGATAAATAAATAAAAGAGAGGAGAAAATGCTAATAAAAGATTTAATGGATGTGAGAACTCTCCATTCATTACATGCAATGTATTTTGGGTTTGTTCTAGGTATGCATTGGGCCTTCTGCAGGCATTGCACTTGAATTTTGAGTATCATGTAATGTGTACAAAACCAAAACCTAGTACTAAAATGAGAATTTTTCTTTTGTTTCCCTTTCTCAGTTGTTTTATTGGCACTTGTCTACAAGTTGCCTGTGCAGTCTCTTGGTGTGCAAATTAAAAATAAAGCTGCAAACCAGGATCTGTAGATTTATGAAATTGGGAAATAAAAAAATGAAAATTTAAGAAAGCAGTAAAACCACGAAAGGAAAAAAGTTGGAATCTCAGGTTAGGATTTCCAAAGGGCCCAAGGAAATTAGACATGTGCAGCAATTAGACCCCAGCTCCCTCTATGCCCCTTTGAAATTCCCAACCTAAAGTGGCAGTGTGATATTATTTTCACTAGGATTGGCAGAGAGCTACATATTACTGAAGTTCTGAAATATTTATACGAGCATCCTTAACCCTTCACATTCAAACAAGGAGTGGCATTTAAAGACTAGCAAACTCATTACCACATAATGTTGAGACCAACACCATAGTAGATTTTAAAAAAGGATCGGACAATGAGACAAGGAGAACACTGAGTTATATAAATACCCATCAGCTTCAAAGAATGGGTACCAAAGGGGCAGCCATGTTACTCTAGTTCAGCAAAAAAGCAAAGAGTCCTGTGGCACTCAAAGACTAACAGATTTATTTATCAGATGAACTTTCGTTGGAGAAAATCCCACTTTGTCAGACACTTCTTTTGAAGCTTTTCTTCGGTGGAAAATTTGGTTTTCAATTGATCTTCATGGGGATAAACATCACCCATTAGTTGGGCAATGAAGCCTTTGCAACAGCATTAACTACTTACGTCAACACACAGGCTGTGTTCACACAGCCTCCTTATTTCGAAACAACAGAGGTTGTTTCGAAATAAGGTTTCAGCTGTTCACACGACGCACAGTTGTTTCGAAAGAAGGGGAAGCCGTTGTTTCGAAACAAGTTAAACCCCATTTGGGGTCGAAACAAACTTGTTTCGAAACCCTTGTTTCAAAACAAGGCGTATGAACATGTTGTTTCGGAACAAAGTGTTCCAAAACAACATTGGATCCTCAGCACCCTGGCCAGGGAACCCTCAGGTCCTTGGCCAGGGTGCTGAGGGCTGTCCCTCAGCGCCAGAAGGGGGTTGCAGCTCCAGAAAGGGGGCTACAGCCTCCGGC
>ML682027.1:375294-420630 GCA_007922195.1 Podocnemis expansa
GTGTGTGTGTGTGTGTGTGTGTGTGTGTGTGTGTGTGTGTGTGTGTGTGAAGACGTTGTCCTGAATTAGTCAGGAGTGAATGGATCCCAAAGTGCCCGCCAATGGGTTTAGGTCTTCCCTGGCACTGCTAGATCAGTGCATACAGGTTTCCAGAACAATGGGTGAGAGGAGGAAAGGGGCAGGCTACAGTAATCTTAGACTCTGTAATCTACTATGGTGCAAGCACAGGGAGTATAAGACCTCATCAGGGGCTAAGTCCCTGGCTTTAGGTCACCATGAGGCGGTTATATTAGCGGCCATGAGAGTTATCCAGCACCTAAGGAAGGTATGGGGCCCCGGAAACATGGTTGGCATCTGGAAATCAACTGGTCCCTTGGCATCACCCATACTCAGTAGAGGGCGTGCTCTGGAGCAAGAGGGAATCCTTTAAATGGCTCGAGCAGGCACGGAGGCACAATTGTAACATTGTGGGCCATACAGGTACAAATGGATGGGAAAAGAAAAAAGGAGATAAACCCTGGAAAAACTCCATTTAAGAATTCACCTTGTCAAGGTGATAGAACGAGGGGCACTGAAGGGTGTTACCCCTGGGGGGAGGGGGTAACAGACAGTCTCAGATAGAACATTACAGAAAAATGACCCTGCTGCTTAGGGGCCTTCTGATAAGAAACGTCACTGGGTGGATTGTGCCAGATGTGGGTTGCAGCCAAAAGGCTAGCCAACGTGGATGCCCATGGAAAGAAAGGATCCCTTGTGCAGGCATACTTGTTTCACGCCTGAGGGCGTTGATCCCATCTGAGGGATCGGAGGCCTCCATTGGGAAGGGCAGGAAGGGCGTACTAATGAGGCTCCTTAACTGGTGGACACCAGCCATTAGGGTTGAAATCCACACGGGTCGACCTAAAGGAACTGGTGCTCACTGGCTCAAAAAAAAAGAACTTGTCAGGAGGAAGAACTACCCAGTCCCAGCTTGTCCTATAGTCCAAGGGCAATCGTCCCTACCCAGGATCCAAGATGGGTAATTAGGGAAGGGAAGGAGAGAAGAGAGTAGGGCTTTCCATGACCCATCTCAGAGGACTAGTAACCAAGCCCATGTTTCTGCCCTACTTTGTAAAGTCAGGTGGTAGGCAAGTTGAGGTATTTACGTCACCTCCCCTGCTTGATCTCTAGTATAGCGTGGCAGGTCACCTTGGTCATAAAAGGGTAAGGTAGCTTGGGAAGCTGTAAGGTGGGGAGAAGGGGGGAAGCGGATTGGGGACTTCTTGTCCCCAATCTGGAGAGGCCAAAGGGTTTTCTGATATGACCCCTGCTGTCAACCCTGTTCCCAGTAGGAATGGGGTTGAGGTGCGAGTCCCACCTTTTCCCAGGAAGCATGAGCTACCAGCACCTGATTTGCTAACAGTCGCATAACTGTGTAGCATACATTTCAGGAGCCACCAGATACATCCAGCTCTTGTAGTGTTTAGTGTAGTGGGTCCTGATAACCCCAGGCCTGGCTCAAGGGGAGTGGTAGTCCTTATGGGGTAGCGAGAGAAAAAAGACCAGGCAAATTTCCCCTGCCCTGGGAACAGTGGGAGGAAGCCCTAGAGGAGCAACCTAGTGTGGATGAGCGTCCTATGAAAGAGAGAGCCATATTTGAGGCTTTCTTAGGTGCCTCGGGCTAGGAAAGTACAGCCCCTGAGGAGGGGGGTGCGATTTTGAGCTGGGCGCCAGGCCTGGTGGGTGCCGGACAGTCCGTGATTGCGTGAAGGAAGAGGGAGGGCAAAATCCAAGGAAGGGAAAGGTTTAGACCAGTGGTGCCCAACTTGGGGTCGAGGGACACCCACAGGTCCATGGACATATAGCAGAGGATCTGGAGCACCTGTCCCTGCTGGGGCTGGAATCCAGCTCCAGCCCCAATGCTCCCCACTGGGGCTGCCTCTCTTCACCCCTGTCCAAATCCAAACAGGGGGATAGGGCTGCAGCAGCTCAATGGCAGGGGCAGGGGGCCATAGTTGCTGTGGCTTGGCTTCCCAGTGGGGTGGGCCATGGTGGCAGTGGTGCCACTTGCCTGCCATACCAGGGGTGCTGCCAGAGTGGCGCAGGCCAGGTTACATAATTGGCCTGGGGGGGCCGCAAAGATTTCTTTTTGTTAAAAAGGGGTCCCTAGCCTGAAAAAGGTGGGGAACCACTGGTTTAGACCCCTAAAACATTCATTCCTGTCCCTTGGGCAAGGTCTGATTAGTGCCTCTGCCGCTATTGACCTGTAGGGGTATGGGGCATCCCCAATGGGATTCGCAATGCAGTCACTGTGGGTGGAGCCCGTGCAACCTTGGGAAAAGGGGAAAGGCTCCCTGGGATGGGGGTGAGTACAATAGGTAGGATCAGGCCTCCCATCATTGCTCTTGCGATTACTGAGGGCTAGGAGGGTGGCTGGGGGGGCTGCAAGGGGAGCATGCCCAGTGATGAAGGGCTAGCCTGGGGTCCTGGGCACTGTGGAGCATGCAGTCTGTCCCCTTTGCAAATAGGGACCTTCCATCAAAGGGAAGGTCCTGAATGACTTGTTGGGTAAGGGGAGGCATGCCTGCTTCCTGTAGCCAGGCAGTTCACCTCATGACAATGGCTAAGGCCATGCTATGACTCACTGTGTCGGAGGAGTCCAAAGCTGTCAGGACCATGTCTGGGGAAGCCAGCCTACCCTCGTCTATGAGGGCATTGTAATCCTCTCTGTTCTCCTGAGGAAGGAGGTCCCTAAATCTATTCATGGACTCCCAAACGTCCATGGTGTATCTAGCCACCGGCACCTTGTGGTTTGAGATGTGGAGCTGGAAGGCTGACGTGGAATAAGCCTTCTGACCCATCAGGTCTACCTCCCTTGTTTCCCTGGACCTAGGTTAGGGGTCCTGGGTGTATTGCCTGTGGGCTAGGGCAGCTTCCATTACCCCTGGAGTCAGTACCGGGTGGTGGAGTAAGAAGGGGACGTCCCCTGCTGGGTCCTGATACCTATGGCCTGCTGTGTCAGAGACCAGAGGAATGAACGCAGGGGTTTGCCAGCAGATCCTGGCTATGTCAAGTATATGAGGGTGCAATGGTACTGCTATGGCCTCTGATGGGGATGTGAGCTCAGGGTCGAATAGAGTGTCCCTGCTCCCCCTGATGGTCTCAACCTTCAAGCTGATGTGTGTGGATACATGGAGAAGGAGATCAAAGTGGGCCATGATGTCCCCCTGTATATGACCATGGCCTGGGGTTGAGGGCCCTGTCCAGTGCTGGCAACGGTGGAGTGGGTCAGGGCCTTTCGGTACCATGGGCTGATGTTTGCAGTGGGGCCTCTTGTGGGGACCATTCCTGGGGTTGGGGCTCAGGGAAAGGGATATTCCCTGGTGCCAAGCTGTTGGGCTCATTCCTTGAGCTGTGGTGGGACCTGGTGTTGGCGGTGCAGGGGGTGAAACAGTGCGACGGCACCGGGGGGAGGCAAAGCATGATCTAATAAATCTTTTAGTCTTAAAGTGCCACACGACTCCTTGTATTTTTGCCTTGGTGGAGGCCTCTTGGTGATACCAGTGGGCCATCTGGGAGATGAGACTTCCTTCAGCTGTGGTACCATGGAGCTTGGTACTGAGATGGGAGATGGAGATCGGTACTGCTTAGAGGCAGGCCACATCCCTGAGAGGAATGCTGGCTTTCCCATCTTCTTGGGAGGCCTGGGGGTGGGAGGTGTGGGCAGTGCGAGGAGGGCCTTAGCTGCTTCAGTGACCTCCATGGCCTTCTGACCTTGTTCCCAAGGGTGCCCTGCGGGGGGGGAGCTGGAGCTGCATCTACGCTTCGGTACCGATATTGGTACTGAGCGCATCTTCTTGTGCTCCTGAGGGGAGTGGCGGCAAGAGGGCTCTGGTGCTGATCTGGCAGGTGCTGCCGTAGGCTCCATTTTTAACCCTGATTCTTCAGTGATGCGCTGTCACCGTTGCTCTAAGGCCAATGCAGAGTGCCTCTGCTCCCTGTCCTTAATGGTCCTTGGCTTGAAGGACCGACAGATGGAGCAATCGGTAACCTGGTGGGCAATGTTCGCTGTAAGGCCCAAACGCAGCTGAGCAACATAGGTTGCTTGCTGCACAGTCTCCTCTGCGGACCCAATCCTGCCCCCAGTATGGCCTGATGCTGCCCCCCCCCCAGCTCACCCTGCTACAGGGGAGTGGGGCACCGTGGATCACCAGGGCCACAAGCTCTGCTGCCTGCCCAGCCTCCCAGCAGCGGGGTGGACCAACCAACCCAGCCTATCCCCAGCCATCTGCACCTCCTTGGGGTGGCTGAGGGGGCTTGGTGCTGAGCGCTGGCATGCAGAGTTGGGGCCCTGGAGCAGCCCACTCCTAAAGAGTTTGGGCTACTTCGCCCCCAGCCCTCTCAGACCATGGATCAGGCCCTTCAGGTGGGGGAGGGCAGGGACAAAGTAGCCCAAACTCTTTGGAAGCGGGCTGCTCCAGGACCCCGACCCTGCACGCCAGAGCTCAGCGCTGGCCTCCTTCTCCCCCTGGGTAGGTGCAGCTGGAGGGGGGTAAGCTGGGCTGGCTGCTCCGCCCTGCTGTGGTGAGGCCGGGCGGGCAGGTGGGCGGAGCAGCTTCAGCCCCAACGGTCCATGGCCCCCCCATTCCCCACCCTCCAGGAGTTGGAATGGGGGGCAGTTAGGGCCCCCTTACTGGCTGCTGGAGTGGTGCAGCCGGCCCCCGGCTACTCCTCCGGCCGGAGGAGCTCTCACTGAGCATGTGCAGAGAGTCTGCACATGCTCAGTGAGAGCTTACTCTGAGCACGAGTTTTAAAAACTCCCAGCTCAGAGGAGCTCTCTGGCCAGGGACTGCAGCAGCTGGCCTTGCGCAGCTGGCAGCTCTCCCTGTGCCAAGCAGTGCCAGGGGCTGTGCGGCCACGCCACGCAGCTTAGAGGGAATGTTGCTGGTGGGTTTCACTCAGGCACCGAAAGCACTTCTTGTGAGGGTTGTCCTGCTGGAAGACCCTGCCGCAAACAGCGCAGGGTTTGACACTAGGCATGGCAGGTGGCAGCAGGGAGCAATCTTCCGGCTCTGGATCTGAATGCTCAATGAGAGCAATGGTTCTCAGTGGAACTAGATCCATGAAGAAGGTCTCTCAAGTGAGTGGATGGCTCATACACTGTAGGAAACAGGCTCTTGCAAGGTCGCAAGGAGCTGGCTGTTCCGATTGCTGAGGGCAGAAAAAAAGGAACTGAGAAGGAGCAGGGTTGGGGTCATATATATAGCCATGGTGTGGCCAGAGGGGGCGTTGGCCATTGACCCTGTCCTGACAGAATAGGGCTTAAAAGTTTCTGACCAATCGTGCACTGCAGCATGTAGACACCTAATACTGAATGTATCTGAGTGGCGCTCGAAGAAGAATAGTTCTACTGGGCCAGAAAGTTACAGAAATAAATCTCATTGCATATAAAACAAGCATGGAGTTCTGTGGCAGTTTTAAAGACTAACAAATTTATTTATGTCATGAGCCGTTGTGGGAGAAAAATCCCGCTTCATCAGACCCTTTGAAGTTACAGAAGTTATAGAAAGGGAGGAAGTGTAAGTCATAGGATCAGGTCAGGTTGTTAGAGTAAATCAAAGCAGCTGTTTAGATTCAAACATTGGGCAACAACAGCTAGAGGCTGCTGAGGTCAAATCAAAAATCTATAGTCCTTATTTAACCCTAAGGCAATGGTGTCAAATCTGCATATGAATTCCAATTCTGCAGTTTCTCACTGAAGCTTTGATTTGTTATTCATTTATTTGAGCACAGCAGCTAGCATCAGTGGAGTGAGCAGGGAGATTTAAGCATTCCCCTATTGGTTTTTGAATGGTTTTTTCCCCCCTGATTTGTGTCCATTTATTCTTTTGTGCAGAGACTGTCCTGTTTGTCCAATATATAGGGTGAGGGTGGGGTTATTGCCAGCAGATGATGGCGTAAATCACATTGGTGGGTGAGCAGGTGAATGAGTCCTTGTTGGAGTAGCTGGTTTGATTATGTCCTGTGATTGCACCTTTCATGCAGATATGTGAGCAAATTTGGCAACATGGTTTGTTGCAGTGATATGTATGTACCTGCTTTAATGTTTCTATCGTTCAGTCTGTAGCTGCTGGGAAGTATCTGCTTAAGGTTGAAGGGCTGCCTGTAAGTGAGAAGAGGTCTGTCTCCCAAGGCTTGAGAGAGTGAGGGATTGTCTTGTTGAATAGAGGAACTACTGCCTATTCTACAAGACAATCCCTCAACTTTCTCTATATGCTATTCCCTGGTGTTTCAATCTAAACCACTGCTTTAAGTTGCTGTAACAATCTGACCTGATCCTATGATTTACACTCCCCTGCATTTATTGTCCACCCATTCTGTAAATTCCCTGTCTTCAAGTATCCAATGATGTGGGATTGGCTACCTCTTATAAATTTGTTAGGCTATGTCCACACACACATAGTCAAATAGATTCAAGTTGAATCGATTTAAGCTGAATTGACGTAAAAGTCATTATAGTGATTCATGCTAAATGGATCTAACAGGTCCAGACCAAAAAAAAAGAAAATCGAACTAGCATGTCTAGACACAGGACTTGCTAGTTCAATTTGGGAGAGGGGCACAGTGGCTGGGGAAAAAAGCCCCCAGGACAGGGATCTCTGGGTGCTCCACATCTCCTGCTGCTTGCTGGGTGGCGGGGGAGGGACTGCTGGGCACCCAACATCCCCCACCGCTGGCGAATAGGGGGATGGAGCCCGGTGCCCAGCATCCCAGCAATCCCTGCCCCCGCTGCTCAGCCAGCAGCAGGGGATGCAGGGCACCTGGGGCTCCCATTCCCCTGTCCCCAGGGCAGCGACGGGGGATGTGGGGCACCCTGGGCTCCATTCCCCTGCCCTGTGTGCCCCCCCCCCGGCCAGGGTGCTGGGGGGGAGTCTTCCTTCCAGGGTGCCATGCACCCTGGGAAGAAGGTCCAAGCCATTCAATTGAAACAATGTTGTTTCAAAACAACTGTTTCTCTTCAACGGCTGTTTCGATTATTTACTATGTTTCAGTGTTTTGATTTGAGTCCACACAAAATGTTGTGTGGACCTAAATTTTTTAAAGCAAAACAACCAGTGTTGTTTCGCTTTAAAACCTATGTGTGGACATACCCTTAGTCTTTAAATGTCCCAGGGGACTCCTCCTTTGTTTTGCTGAACTACAGTAACATGGCTACCCCTTTGGAACTTGTCAAACAACTTGCATGTAGTTATGGCCAGGTTTGATGAGACTCATGGGTAGAAACTGATATGGCCCCACTAGCTTCAGTTTACATCACTTGGAGATCTGAACCAGTGAGTCTAATGAAACTTATACCTGGTTCACTGCTGTTAGGGAGTCTCCTCCATAGAGTCCAGTGCTGATTGACAGCAGCCAGGTGTCTGTCTTATTTAATGTGTAGATTTCCAGCAATGCCACAAGGTCTGACTTTCTTTGGGCAGGCAGCGGGCAGACTCACTCCTTGTCCAAAGAAGTTGATGTGCTAAACCACCGAACAGGGGCATCATTGCCCCCAGTTTACAGATGGGAAATGGAGGCACACAGAGATCAACTGACACAGGGAATCTGTGACAGATTGGGTACTGAAACAGGCTGTCTACTATTCCACTCCAGCACCCTCCATGCAGATCCAGCCTCCCTGTTAATCATTGTGCAGTCGTTTGCAGCACTGAAGGTGCCTGTGAGCCCTTGTGAAGGACCATGGTCCCATTATGGTGGCTGCTGGATAAAGAGACAGAGCATGCACCAAAGACAGGACCTGTCTCTCAGGGGATGGGTGAAAGGGGGAGGCTACAAAAATAAGGTTATGGTGTGACAAGTTTTCCTTGTATGAGCTGAAGAACTTGTGAACTCTAGCCAGCTCTTCACATTATTGCCCTTCTCCAGTGCAAAAAATAAATGAACCCCAATTGCTATGGAGAAGCAACAGGAGACCCAGGATTCAGTCTTTAAAACGCTTTCAACAAAGCTTGCTCAGACTCAACAAGAAAAAAAGTACTGAACTTGATAAAGCTTATGCCTTATGCTAAAGAAACAAAATACTAACTACTGTATATTTACAACATGAAGTGACTATTTTGTAAGTCCACATTCACCATTTCACAGTCTTCTTTCCACAACACACACACACAAAATTGAATCTAAACAGTGCTGGCCACACAGAAACACTAGGTGATGAAATTCAAGAGTTCCCAAAGCTTAGATGGAGTTCACCCAAGTCTCAGTTATGGCCTCACTTCACCATGTCCACAGGTTTGAATTGAAAGAAGCAGCTCCCTCTCCTGTGTTTCTAGGAATCTACAGCAGAAATCCATGGAGACTCTTCCTCCTCTGTTGGAACTGCCATCCAGTCAGCTTAGTGATTAACCAACACGCAGTCACACATATACATAAAGAACTGCTGAGAAATGCTTCAGTGTTAAGAAAAAAACCCATCTTGTTGTCTGCTCCCGGCTCAGCTTCTTCCTGTGAAAAGAGCCCATGTGCTCTGTGTAAATGTAACACCCCTGCCTGCTGCTTTCATGGCATCTGATCCCAGCAGAAGCAGGGAACCTTGTGGAGCATGTTCAAAGCTACCACATCCAATTCTAGAAACTTCTGGCTCTTGGCAGCTAAATTGTCCTAGGAACACTGACCCAGTCCTAACTGAGATCTTAAAGCAATACTCTAGGCAGGGCAGAGGAGTTGCTCTTGGGCAGCTCCAAGGTGTGGAATAATGGGATGGGTATACCAAAGGGCTGATGCACTTTGGCCATTGCTATGTCTCTAAATAAAGGGAAACAACATGGTCTATTCCCTGGGACCCCTTCTTACAGGAGCCTGAAGTTCTGTTTTTTTTTCCTTTGTACATTGTTACCTAAGAGCCATAGCAATCACTGCCCAGGTCCATGCTACACCATAGGTTGTACAAAGACAGAGCTGCTTCCCAACAATGAACAAGGAGTCTGGTGGTATTGAAGACTCAAATTTATTTATCACAAGAACTTTTGTGGGAGAAAAATCCCACTTCATTCCCAGAAGGTGGAATAGAACCCAGAAGACTGCAGTTCAGTCATTTGCCCCCACTGCCCTCCAAGCACGGGGGACAGAACCAGGGGTCCTGTACAACCTTCAAGTCACTGTCTCCCTGCCCAGTTCTCAGGCAGCTCCTGCTGAAGGCAGGAAAAATCATAACTCAGAGCTCAGTAGCTTCCTGCTCCCCAGTCTCACCACAGCATCTTTCTTCTCCTTTTTCCTCAGCATGTGTATCAGGGGGTTGAGCAGCAGAATCACTGTGGTGTAGAATACAGTCATTACCTAATCCATGGGGTGCTGGGAACCTGGCGACAGGTAGATGAAGACCAGGGGCACATAGTAAGTCACCACCACAGTGACATGAGCCACGCAGGTGGAGAAGGTCTGGTGTCTGCCCGCAGAGGAGCAGATCCTTAGGATGGCTGAGATGATGTAGACATAGGATGTTATGATCAGCAGAAAGTAGGTCATGGCCAGCAGCCCCACATCGATGGAGGTCACCATCTCATTGAGCACTGTGCTCCCACACACCAGTTTCAGCATAGATGGGGTGTCACAGAAGATGTAGCCTATTTGGTTGTTCTGACTGAAGGCCAGGAGGAAGGTGAGCATTAATGAGTGCAGCGAGCCCACTAGCCATGTTCCTGCAGCCAGGCACAGGCAGGCTCTGTGGTTCATGAGGACATTATAGCACAATGGCTTGCAGATGGCTAGGAAGCAGTCATAGGCCATGAGTGTGTAGAGGAAGCATTCAGTGCAGCCAAGGAAGTGGAAAAAGAAGAGCTGGGCCATGGAGCCCTCAAAGAAGATTGCCCTGCTGCCTGGTAGGAAGCTGGCCACTGCCTTGGGTGCCACCCAAGGAGAAGAGACCATCATGTCCAGGAAGAACAAGTGGCAGAGGAACCAGTACATGGGCTTGTGTAGCTGTAGCTTGTAGGTCACTGCCAGAAGAATGAGCAGGCTCCCCCACAGCAGCAACGGGTAAGTGAGGAAGAAGAAAAGTAGCAAGGTGTCATGGGAAGGCACAGCCCCCCTCAGAGAGAGCCCAGAAAGATCTGCAAGATGGCTGGGGGGCAGAGCCAGGAGGAGGCTGTCAATCAGCCCAGAAGTGGAGGGGGCAGGACAGGAAGTATAAAAATGGAGGCAGGCAGCTCAATTCAAGCCAGGTCAGTGAAGGGGAAGGATGCAACTTTGTCTGTTCCTGACTCTGTGCTGCCCCATGGAGGAGCTGGGCTCTGGCCTCTGGACCCAGGCCTGTTGGTCTGGTGGGGGCTGCCCATGGGCAGTGACTAGGGCCTACTGCCTGAGCCCTAGGCTGCCTCACACCTGCAGGAGGAGCTGCTAGGAGGTGGGCTGGCAAGTGGTCCTGAGTTGGCACCTGCTGGGGACCCTGAACCCTGACCCACCTCATGTGACTTTGAGGAGCTACCCCTGGGTGCTGAGGACCATGTGCCTCTGCCCGCTTCCTGCAACCTGGAGGTGTTACCCCTTACAGAAGAACCAGAAGGACTCCCTGACTTACCACTGCTTGACAAAATGGAGGGGTTTTACAATGTACCCCTGGGGAACTATCCTGAGGAGATGGATGATAAGGTATGGCTTGAGCTGGGGACCAGGGGTGACCCATGGGAGTGTGGGACTCCCCCCTTGGTGGGGAGCCACATCTCAGGGGCAGTGTGTTGTGGCCAGGACCCTGCTGACCACTGCACTGAAGCCCTGGGCCCTTTCAGGGACCTGAGCTGGGATGCAGTGGAGTGGAGTGACCTCATGCCCCTGCTGATCCCTTCCCCTAACCAGAGCACTCTCATGGTCTGTGAACCCCATGGTGATATCGTCTCTTCCTAGACACCCTAAAAGACATTATTTGTGACTTTGATTGTACCTTGCCAAGAGGCTAAAGACTTGGACCCAGCCCTGCAGAGGGCTGAGGGTTGTGTGACTTGGCTTAGCCAAGGGGCCAGAGACTTGGTAGCTGTGCCCTGTGCTGGGCTGGTGGCTGGGTCACCTTGCCCAGAACAAGGAACTAAAGACTTGGTGGTCTTGCCCCTGAGTGGGGCTGGAGACCCTGGCAGGGTACCCCTCACCCTCAGAAGGGTAAGGGGCCCTGTTACACAAGGGCAGCTGCAGGGAGAAATGATGGCTCATTCTTGCATGGGCATGTGGAATAACTTACAGGGCTCAGAGTCACTCACTGTCACTGACTGGATCCCTCTTCCTTTGCATAGCTGGAGATAGAACCCAGGAATCCTGAAACCTTCCCATTCCTCTCAGAGCTGGGAAAAGAGCCCCAGAGTAAAACACAGACAAAGGCAAAATAGAAATGAAGCACACACTTTTAACCATGAGGGTGAGAACCGAGACAGACTCTGAAGGGTGATTACCTTTGTGGAAAACAGCCTTGAGTCAGGCAGGCACCATGGGCTTGATCCAGGCTAACGTGGTGAAATTCTATGGTCTGCAGTACTCAGGATGTCAGACTAGATGATCATCCTGGCCTCCATGAGCCTTAATCTTCCAGTGTTTGACATGGATATGGTACCTGGATGTGGATTTGCTAAGATGCTGCAACCAGCACTTTAAGCTGCTGGCACTTGCTCACTGCTGTATGTTTGGCTTACCCTTCACCTCCTTCAAATCTCTTCTAACCAAGCACTTCCCACAGGAGTGGGCTTTTGAGGTGAATGTAAATATAGGGTATCCCAGAGCTGTCTTGTGAATAATTCGGACGAGACTGGATGGGCCCAGCCCCAGTGCTGATCCAATCAGCCAGTTTCTGTTTCTATGACTCATTTCTCAGCTCTGTTTAGTGTTTTCCTTCAGCTGTGACGTGTCTTATTTCTGCATGTTCTTATAATCTTGCACCGGGTTTCTGCTCTTCCTTGTACATTGCCCACTGTGTATTTTTTTTCTCCCCCAGGGACACTCACTGCTATGCTGATATTAAGCTGTTGACATTTGCTGTGTTTTTAAGTAGATAATGATAATGGCTCCAGGGGTCATTAGTAGAAGTATGCTTTAGGCACCATGGAGAAGATTTATGTATTTCACTGGCAACAGAGGCTAAGATAAGTTAAGTTACTCCTGTAGAGGGTACCTGTTGCTGACAGTGACCTGTACACCCAAGCTCTATGCTGAATTCAGTACAGTGATTCCTACAGAAAACTGCTCTCGCTGATGTTCCAGCCTGGCCTCTCTACTCACACAGCCCTCTAGCCAGTCCTGAGCCCACTGCCATCCTAGGATATGTAGTTCTGCAGAGAGTGGAGTGGCTGACCCCCTAATATGTGCTCTCCCTGTGCTGTCAGTGCTGAACCTGATGTCAGAAAGGTTCTAGAGGGTGCTGTGCTGGAGAGAGGGGTATGGGTGGACTCACTACATAGCACTGCTCTCTCTGGATATATCTAGACAGGGATCAAACAGCTGCAGTACACCCAGGCCAGCTGTGGCCATGCTGAAGGTCTTTTTTTTCCCCATCTGGGTCAGTATGCAGGGCATGATATTTCCTGAGAGTCCATGGGGATCCCAGGGATGAACTCAGTGGCTGGGTCACTAGTTGCAGCCACTGGGGAGCTCATGGCCCATATTGCTAAAAGCAGACTTTAACCTTCATCTCCTAGCTAAATTCTGGTATAGGTGCTCATTTACTTTCTAGGTCTAGAACCATAAGGCAGGTCCTATCTCAGCTAATGTAACTCACCAAAGCACCACTGGGGTTAATGTCTCTTTACACTGAGAATTCACTGACTTTCTGGCCTCGACACAGACTCTGCGCTGCAAGTCCATCAGACTACATGTGAGCGGGTCTCCTTTCAAAGCAGGGCTGGATGAGAAAATGAGACTTTTTTTGCTTTTTATTATTGACAAATTTCAAAATCTCTAAAGCATAAACTGAATTAGGAGGGGAAAAAAATTTCTTTCTGCTAATGTCAATACTGACTTTCTCTCTTAAGATTTCTAAACCAAGAGCTGTTTTGGCTCAAAACCTCAACATTCTAGTTTGCAAGACTGAGATGTGACATTTCTACAGCCTAAAATTTTAACCTAACATCTCTTATTTAGAACACTGTTTCAGGAGAAGTTCTGTCTTCCAGAAATTGGCATTCTATAATACCCCACCCCCAAAAGAACATGACCCCCCCCCCACCATATACCAGAAAATTCCCAACCAGCTTAATTGGAAAGGTTTCTTTTTCCTGGGGCCTGACTAAACAAAGTGGACAGCCAGGGGAGGACTCTGAGGGCCTGAGAATATAAAATTGCTGCTTGAGTGCATGCATTGCACTGGGTTCCCCTGACCCTTCACCAGTTCCTCTGTGTAGGAAAATGTTTAATACTGGGGAGTGGGCCAGAGCTGCATTGCAGGATATGTTATGGGGTTGCATTTGATAAGCAGTAACTTTAAGCACCTAATAAGTTTTGCTTACAATAGGAGTTTGTTTTTTTGGTATTGGGCAGTATGTAGTCTTAACCTCGTGCAATATGAGCAATGCTTAGTCTAAGGCTTTTCTTTGTTTTCTGGCCATTTGGATAATGTGTGCAATTCAAAAATATACATTTCCTTCCTTTTTTTTCCCCCCCTTGCCCTCAAGATCATGTTCTTGCTTATCTCCTGTCCTCATCCCTACCCCCTTTGTGATTTCATGTGCTCCTAAGAATTAACTCAGCTGTTTTAATAGGAGTAAGGAGTAGAATGCTTGTGCAGATTACATATGATCAGTAAAAGTGTTAACAAAGGCATGGATAATTATATGCACTATGTGCCTATTAAGTACTAATGTAACCAAATAAGGGTCTTTGAGACAATGCCAGTCATATCTGTATTATAGTAGTTTGGATAAAAAGAGTTGGTAAACAACCCAACTTAACTCACTTGAGATGTCAAGGTAATGAGCAGTGGGTAATAAAGGGTTCCATTTGACCCACTGTGGTTCCAGGACAACCTATTTCCTTCTTCCTCCAATAGTATGGTCCCTCACCTGTTAGAGCCAATGACTCTAGCCTTACACCTGTGATGGAGAGAAGAGTTATTGGACCTATTTCATAAGCTGGGGATAAGAGAGGTCATCAGGAGTTTTCTTAGGGGCCCAATGGACTTTGCTGCCTCCTTTGACATTCCCAGCATAGGTGACTTACCCACTGTCACCCATGCAGTCCATGGCACATCCTGAACCCAAGTCTCCAGAGTTGCAGCCTGCCCATAATAAACAATTTACACAACAACAAAGTTTAATGCCCCTACAAAAGTCAGGAACTCTGCTATTTGCTGTTCAGCACCATATACTGGCAGTCTCTGTTATCAAGCCACGTACAAACATAGGGGAACCTCTCCTTTACAGAGAGCTCTTGGAACACAACCCAAACCTGTGCCTGCACAAGCATCCTTCACAGGTGGAAGTGTCCATGTTGGTGTGATGAACCCCTGGCCCTGATCCTTAGCTGATGGAAATAGCCCCCAAGAAGGCAGCACATTTATCTGAATGCCACAGCATTTGGCTGCTCTCAGTCTGGGCAGTGTTCACCTTGGAGACCTGGAGGTGACAGGCTCCTTAGGAAAGGCTCAGTCCAGTGCCCACAGGCCTAGGCCAACCTGGCAGCTCTCACTTATACTTACCAGGTCAATTACAATAGAACCTGGAGACCCACCCAAGGAAGAGCCCAGTTCTCTCAGGGGCTGCACAGACAAACAGTAAGAGGAAGATGGGGACCTCACCTGAGTGGGCACCAGTCAGAGGCATATAGCTACAGAGATCAGGACACTATAGTATTAGGGCTGGACAGACAAATAGTAACAAAGCACAGGGCAAAGGCCACAGGGTCAGGAACACAGAGCTACAGAGGTCAGGACGCAGTAGAGCCGAGGCTGCCCTGCTATACAATAATAGAGATTGGACTGCCACAATGTCTACTCGCTCCTAGGATGCTTCCTCCTGGTGGTTCTGGGGATTAGCTCTTTCCAGGCCCATCACCTGCTTCTACTGCTGCAATTCTGCATCTCAGAGTGCTCAGTCTTCATGACTCATCCCTCTAGCCAAGTCATAAGATTTCTCCGCTTCCAGGGTAGCCAAGTCCCAGCAGACAACTGTCCTAGGCAAACTTTTCCTCCACTGCCAGGTCTCTGCTACTGCTGCAGTGGGTAATACAAGACCCCAGGCCCACCCATTACTGCAGGGTCCAGCCCAGGGACCCTCTCTCTAGCAACCAGGGTCTACTTGCCAACAGTCGCATCACTGGTTCCCTGGACCCCTACCTACATCTTCAGACTCACCCTTTTCTGGGTGTATTAGCCTACCTCTCTCCAGATGGAAGGGTAACTGCTTAACTGCATAGCCCCGAACACAAACTTTGTGGCTTTATACCAGCCCCACCTGTTCCTTCTCATCTGGCCTCCGTCATCCATCAACCTGTCAAGCTCTGGTTTTCCCCCACGTGCAGGTTAATTAGCCTAATGTAACCTGCTTCGCCTTGTGTTGGCTGAACATTCAGTTGTGCCACACGCTGCACAGATGCTCACTGCCTATGACAGATGCCCCTTTGTGGCAGACACTTCCTGGACGCACAGAAACAGGCCCCCCACTCTGTGCCCAGTGCTTCACAGGCACACAGTAACAAAGACTGAAAACCCGTTACACCAGATGCTGCACAGACACACCCTGAGAGTCAGTTCCTCCCCAGAATAACTTACAGTGCACTTAGTAGCTGGTGGAATCTAGTGGGTGAACCAGAACATGTCGGTAGGGATCCAGGGAATGGCTGATAACTGGTGGGGAGGAATGACAAGGTAACAACATGATTGTGTTTCCATAGACTTTAGGCCCAGGACAGACCACTGTGAGTGTTGCCGTTTCAGGGTTAATTGCACCTCTCCCCGCTTTGTGGTCTGCTCACAGCAAGCCCTCAGATCTCACACTACGCATTGCCCCTTCTAAGGGTGGAGATCGGTGGGTCTATCCTGCTAGACCTGGGATTTAAACTTGAAACAACCCTGCAATTTACTGTGACTATATCTCCACAGGGCTGAGTACCTGCAGTTTGCTCTTCCTGAGGGACAGGCACAAGAATTACTAGTGAACAGCCAAATTTCATACAGCACAGGCCACTTATTTTAGGACAGAAGTATTACAGAGAGAACATACAATAAAATAATAATATAATAATAAACAGGTGACACAGCTGCTAAGCTTAGTGGTTTACGCACATTAAATAAAGAGCACAGGCATTTGCACCAAGGAGAAGAGTGAGATTTTGTGGGAAAGTTGCAGGGACAACTAGAGACTATTACAAAGCTAACACTGGTTGTGGTTTGAATAATTGCATCTTCTGTAGTCTTGAGTTTGTGTTGCTCAATACACTTGAAAAAAGAGCACAGAAAAAGAGGGAAATGATGCCACTGAAATGAATGCCAATATAAAACAGAACCACAGAAGCAGGCACATGTACCTGAAGCCTGGCCAGACATGAATAAATAACAAATTACAAAGGGGGAGCTGTGTTAGTTTAGTTCAGCAAAACAAGCAAGGAATTCTGTGGCACTTGAACACTAATTTATTTGTCACATGAGCTCCCATGATAGCTTGTGCAATAAATCAATATATTAGTCTTTAAGTGCCCCAAGACTGCTTGCTTGTTTTGCTAAATAACAAATGGAGGCAGACTTCATTTCTTGGAAGATGAAATTTGTGTGCTGGGTAAAACAGACTGTTTTTGCTAAATAAGATAAGGAAATGGGTGGATAGGCTACAGAGCCGGACTGTCTGAGCCAGCTAAGAGGGAAACCACCCAAGGAATTATTTACTATATGAAAAAAGGTAATAATGGACAAGATAAGCTACAAATATAAAGATGAAGTAAAGAGTAGATTGAGCAGGAACAATGCTTAGACAGAACATGCTGCAAAGTAAGCAGGCCAACCCCAAACCATATCATGCCATGTATAGTAAACACAATGGAATATATATCTATAGCTATAATCATTATGAAGGAAGAGACTGGCTGTGTAACTTTGGATCTGTAGTATGCTCTATATTCATCCCCTAGAGTACATTAAAGTCAGATGAAGTCAGCAAAGGTTTGCTGTATATCAAATATGGGGACCTGGGTGATGAGATCCAGAACTGGGATTTTTGGATCCCAGAGAACTGGATGACATGTTCTCCCAGAACTGAACACAGTGTTCTGGATCAGCCAAGCGGAAAAGGTCTTGGAAGGAATCTCAACAAACAGAGCCACTTGTTTATGGCTCCCTGCAAGAATTCTATAACATACTCTATTGCCTACTCATCCTCCTTTGTCCTATGACTGCAGAGATGTTGAGTGACCACTTCCATTTAAGTGGTCTCCTGCAGCCTCTGAATCTCTTTTGATAAAACAAACAGGGAGTTCTTTGGCACTTTTAAAGAATAAAAAAATTATTTATCGCATGAGCTTTCATGGGAGAAAATCCCACTTCATCAGACGCTTTAAGCATCTTATACAAAATAAGAACCTGAAGAGAAGTGACAGAGAGATCACTTTAAATTTTTCCTTGGGTGTTATTCTATTACCTATCATCATATTATCTGAGTGATTTCCGTCTAAAATCAACAGCAACAGTAGAATTTGAGAATCATCACTGAAATCAGTGGTAGTTCGGTGTCTGAACACCTTTGAGGATCTGGGCCAAAGTTCTTTGTATTTAATTCTGGCATTCTAGTTATCTTCTCCAAACCCGAAGAAGAGCTCTGCTTAGCTCAAAAGATGTCCACTCCACCAGCAGACGTTGTGCCTATGAAATATGATATCTTATCTTTTCTCAGATCTGTGGACTAACACAGCTAAAACAAACAGTTCAAGCCATGTCTCTTTTCAACCAATCTATCATATTTTGTGTCACTCAGATAGAAAGGTTATCAAAGCCTAAATGTAGAAATGACTGCTGTATATTTCCCCCCGTGGAATCTTGTCTGCTATGTAGTGGATGCTGCATTTTGACAAAAACAGATGCGTTTTTTTTTAAATAGGAAAACTGTGCTATTCTTTTAACAGTATTTGCAGTTGTAGCCTGGCCCTTTCTAAGGATTAATTATGTCCACACACAAGCAGTTAAATCAATTTAACTTAAAGCGATTTAATAAAATTGCTGTAAAAAGTATTAAATCAATTTAAGCTAAATCGATTTAACAGATCAACACCAGAAACTCAAAGCGAACTAGCATGTCCAGGGACAGGACTTGCTAGTTTGATTTAGGATAGGAGCACCATGGGGGTGTGTGGCAAGATGGCCCCCTAGAAGGGCCATGCCCCCACGCAAAATATGAATAGAGGAAGGCACCTTGGGAAGGAGAAGGGCAAAAGTGTTAAATCAAAACAACCATTAAATTGAAATGTGTCCACACTGTGTTATTTCGATATAACGGTTGTGATCTAAGCATCATTTTGATTTTAGATGTTTTATTGATTTGATCTAACTTTCCTTGTTTTGATGATGGAGCTCATAATTTTGAAACAAGAAAATGTTGTGTGGACCAAAGCTTTTTAAAATCAAAATAACCAGCAGCATTATTTCAATTTAAAAGCTCTGTGTGGACATACCCAATAGTAGTAAAGGGCCCTACCATCAATCAAACTGTTTCCACGCCCCCTTTTCACCAGAAGTCCCTCCTACCAACGTCCGGCCCTGCCCCCTGCCCACCTATCACTGGAAGTCCCGCCCACAGCCAGTCACCTGACATCCAGTCCTGCCCTCTGGGTGTGACTTCTGGCAGAAGATGATGAGCTGAGTGGAAGTGGGGCGGCGTGGACCCTCCCAGAATGCCTTTGCACCAATAGGAGTGGGTTTTGCCCCCGAGAGTGGGATTGGTCGCAGAAGGGCACGTGGCGGGGGTGGCCCTCCCCAGAAGACGGTCGCGTGATGCTCCGCCAATAGGAAAAGGGTTTAGATCGGGCTGGCAGGGGCTCTTGGGCCAATCATGAGGGCTGGAACCCCGCGCCTGATCTGTGGGCCTCGACGGTTGGCAGCAGATGGCACCGCCCCTGGAAGTCTGGGGCTTTAAAGCCCTACGACCTCTGGCTCGTGCGCAAGACCACGTGGTTCAGAGCTCATGCAGAACATGGACGCCTTCACCACCCCCGCCAGGCCTTCGGGATTGGTTTTGTCTCCAGCCTTTAATGGCCCCTGGAGAAAACCCTGCAACAGCGACAGTTCGGTGGAGGAGGTGGCCAATATGTTGACCCATACCCTGGAGATCATGAGGGGACCCGATAGCCCCGACGGCCTTCTGTTGTCCGTCCTCATGGAGGAAAGCGAACACGGCTCACGGGAGCTGCAGGCAGAGGTAAAGAAGGCTCTAAAAAAAACCCAAAAGGCCTTAAAGGGTGGTGAACTTATGGATCCTTTTTATTTTTAATGTTTCTGAAAAATATTTTCTCAACAGCTCAACGATGACTTTATACAGGCCTTTGAGAACCTGCACATCAGTAGCCCTGTGAAAACAAACGTATCGTGCGTCAGCTGTTTCTGCCCGTGTCTGGCACAGAGAGCTGAGAGGGGACAACGAAAATGAAATAATGAAATATGTACCAGTTGTTCCTGCCTATGTCTGGCCCACAGTGCTGAGAGGAAGAATGAAGCAGCTCAGACTCCTTCAAGGGGTGGTGAACGTTTGTGCAGGATGCTGTAAATGAGGGGTGGCTTTAAATCTGGTGATTAATAAAAAAGTCATTTAAATTTTTTAATGTGAACGTGTCTCCTTCAGACTTGCGCAGTTAAAACACGTTGGGGTGGCAGCCATGTTGGAGCAGACGGCCCTTTTAAAAAATATATATTACAGCCCCGGGGAAGTCGAGAGCTTTGGAGGGGTGGACACTCTTTTCCAGGCAGCCAAAAAGCCAGTAAAACTTTGAACAGGGGTGAGGTAGCAGCCTGGCTTTCAGACCAGGACGCTTACACTTTACACAGACTGGCTCGAATACGTTTTAAAAGAAACAAGATGGTTGTTTCAGACATGGATGCGCAATGGCAGGCAGATTTGGTGGACATGCAAAGGTTCTCCAAATGCAACAGCGGTGTTAAGTACATCTTAACAGTGATAGACATTCTATCTAAGTATGCCTGGGCTTTAGGCCTCAAAGGCAAGACAGGGAGTGAAGTGTCCAAGGCCTTTAAAGCTATTTTCAGCGAAGGCTGCATCCCTCAAAAATTACAAACTGATCGTGGAAAAGAATTTTTAAACAAACCCGTAAGTGCGCTGTTTAAGCAGCATGGTGTCCACCATTTTGTGACTAATAATGCGGTCAAAGCGGCAGTTGTGGAGCGGTTTAACAGAACTTTAAAATCTAGGATGTGGAGATATTTCACCTCCCGCAACACCTTTCACTACATCAACGCATTACCTGACTTTATAAAGAGTTACAACCGGAGCTTTCACAGAACTGTACAGGCCAGACCTGTTGATGTTAGCCCATTGAATTCTCTGCAGGTGTCGAAAATGGTATACGGAGACAGTTTAAAAGTAAAACCAGTTGCCCACCCTTTCAGAAAAGGAGCTTTTGAGAAAGGTTATGAACAAATGTTTACTGATGAGATATTCATAGTGGACAAAGCCTTAACAAAGGGCCAGAGACCTGTATACCATTTAAAAGATTACGAGGGCGAGACGGTGGCTGGATCTTTTTACCCTGAAGAATTAAAAAAGTAAATCCCAAACTTGACAGGATTTACAGGATTGAAAAAGTTCTAGCAGTGAAAGGAAGAGGGAGAAAAAAGCAGCTCTTGGTGAAATGGTTGGGGTGGCTGGAGAAGTTTAACAGCTGGGTGAAAGCATCTCTGCTCTGCGAGGTTTAGACACAAAAGATTACTCCTGCAAAAATAGAGACAGCGTGAAAGAAAATGGGCGATGGTGGTTTTTACATCACTTTGCCCAGCAACGCCAGCTCTTGGGTATTTCCCCAAAACACCAGCCCAAACTTTACCGTGCAACTAATTAAACACTTGGATCTCCTGGGTGCTTGGGAGGTGGGGTTGGTGGAAATACAATACCTCCACAGCTGGAACAACATCAACGAAGATGTCCTGTTTGAAATCACCTGTGAAGATAAGAAATGGAATTTTGTCCTATGACGAGGTTATTACTCTTCTATACCCAATTTGCTGGAGCACATGAACAACGTCATGAGTCGCCATCCCGAAACACCCGGAGTGACCCTGAACTATGATTCTGTGGGTAGAAAAGTTAGATTTAAGTCCACCGATGTTGCTTATATGATTTCAACCAGCGGGGAGTTGGCTAATATTTTGGGCAGGTACCCCAACACCCACGTCAAAAAAATCCCTTTCTTGGCAGACATCACAGGAGGCTTCAACTCCTTGTATCTGTACACGGATATTGTGGAACACCAGTTTGTGGGGGACTTCTCCATACCCCTGTTACGCTGCGTCCCCGTCCAAGGAAGGAACAACGAGTTTGTGACCATCACCTATGATAAACCACATTATATTCCTGTTAGTAAGCACCACATTGACACTGTCACCATTGAAATAAAGACCGACCAGAACAGACACATCTCATTTCGCTTTGGTAAGGTGATCGTCAAGCTGCACCTGTGTTCCCGGAGAAAGTGTGGTTTCTGAAAGGTAAAGCAAAAACAACACCATGATGATTCTAAAAAATTACAGTGACCCCGCCATCTACGGCAACTATTACAAAGCCCAAGCTGAATACGCCCTTCCCGGTTACCACACCTCCCACGTGATGTATGGAGCAGGCGTGGGTGGGATATTTTGCAGCCTCTTTAGAAAAGCTGTACCGCTTCTGAGGAGGGGGCTAGAGATTATTAAGCCTCACGTGAAAACTGCTGCTCAAAACATAGCTAGAAATGTGGTAGGCAACGTCTCCCGCGCTGTTTTGGAGACAGTGGTAAAACTGCCCGAACAGGAGGGGTCAGGGTTGATGTACATTAAAAGGAGGAAGAGAAAGAGAAACGTGTCATGCCCACAACACACGGGCCCGCCCAGACCTTTTAAAAGGAAAGCTGTAGCACGCAGGACTATTCAGAAGCGAAAGACCAAGAGAAAGCATAGGAGGTGCTCAACACCTGGCAAAAGAGAGATATTTTAATCAGCATGGCTTTTGTTCACTGCAGGTCTGAAGAGTGCACCAAGTCAGAACTAGACTTGTTTCAAATAGACCCTACGCAGACCAGCATCGAGAAAAGCATCTACATCGAAGTACTGCCACTATCAGCCATTACAGAGACTGCGCCCCTGGACTTCTTTATAGCGGGGAATGGCATAGATTATATGGACTTAAACAATACCCTTTACCTTCGTTGCAAGATTGTCAAAGCAGATGGAACCGCAATCGCCAGGGATCCCGAGGTGGGTCTGGTGAACTATCCTGTGGCATCTATTTTCAGTCAGCTGGATGTCACGCTGGGGGACCGCCTCATAAGTCAAAGCAACAACTGTTACCCCTACAGGGCCTTTATAGAATTGGTGCTCAATTACAGCGAGGACACTCTCGCCATGCAATTTTCCGCCAGTCTGTTTTATAAAGACACCACTGGAAAACACGAACATGTGGAGCTGGATGGTGAGAATCTAGGGTTTGTGAAGCGTGCAAACCTGACTGCCCAAAGCAGGATGATAGAGCTGCTGGGCCATCTACACAGCGATCTGTTTTTTCAAGAAAAGCTTTTGTTGAACGGTGTGGATGTGAAAATCAAACTGATGTGCAGTAAGGACGCCTTCTGCTTAATGGGCGATGCAGCCCAAGGCTGTAAACTGCGCATTGTATCAGCATCCTTTTTTGTGAAGAAAGTGCGGGTAGCCCCAGGCGTACATCTGAGCCATGTGGAGGCGCTGCTCATGGCTAATGCTAAATACCCTGTGGACCATGTGGGAATGAAAGCGTTTAGCATCCCTGCGGGCAGCAGGGTCAGTAACCAGGAAAACCTGTTCTTGGGACAGCTACCCAAAATGGTTGTCCTAGGGTCTGTGGATAACAACACTTTCAGCGGGAATTATGCTAAAAACCCCTTTAACTTTAAGCATTACGATATTAATTTTTTGGCTTTGTACGTGGACGGGGAACAGATACCCATCAACCCTCTCCAACCAGACTTCGAGGTTGGGCTCTGCGTGAGGGAGTATATGAATCTGGTGAAAACAGCCGGTAAATACATGAAAGATCGTGCGCAGCTCATTGACCGCGTTGAGTTTGCTCAGGGTTATACCTTGTTTGCCTTTGACCTCTGCCCTGATCGGGAATGCGCTGATCACTATTCCTTGATTAAAATGGGAAACCTGAGAGCAGAAATACGTTTTGCCAATGCTTTGACAACCACCGTCAACATGATCATGTACGGGGTTTTTGATGTGATAGAGATAAATCAGAGGAGAAATGTTCTGTTTGACTATATGGCTGTGTTCTCGCACAGCCGGTTATTTCGATATGGTTGTTTCGCAACAACCATATATCGAAATAACGCTTATTTCAAAACAACTTATTTTGAATTAACAAAATGTTAATTTGAAATAAGGGAAAAGGGCGGGAAACGAAATAGCAGGTTCATACTGTGAACTTGCTATTTCACTTCTGCAGGGGGCTGAAGGCAACCCCGGCATTCAGCACTGCCCAGCGCTGCTCTCTGCTGGCGTAAACTCACCCCTTCTTTCTGCCAAAAGTCTATAATGTACTTGTTGTTTTTCCTTGTCCATACACCAGCTGGGATACCCCGAAGTCTCTTGTTTCTGACGGAGGTGCATTTTTATGTACTCTGAGAAGAGTTGGTCAGATTTTTTTTCAAAATGCCAGATTTCGTAGATTTTTACCATCGTGTACCCCTTCGCTACAGCAGCGTTTAGCTCCACAGTGCGCCAGGTCCCCAGGAGGGCCCGCTCCTCGTCAGTGTGGGTGCATGTCTCCCGCTGCTCGATCTCCGCGCAGGTTTGACACAGTGGGAACATAAGCTTGCCGCCCACTCTGACAGGCAACAAGGGGAAATAGTGCCCTCCCAGGGGGTACACTTTAACTTTTGCAATGCCAAAATAATTTGAGAGAGGTCCAAAATTGTCCGAAATGATCTTGGGGTGTCCAATGGGGTACTCTTTGGTTTTGTTTACAAAATGGTACAGGCTGGTAAAATTGTAATAGTGGATTTCTTCACCGGGCTTGGGTTTGTAATACAGATGGACGGTGTTCATCCAGCCCCCAAAAAGAGCGTCCCTCGGGACCAAAGGCTGGGGTAATTGTGCTTCCTTTAAAAAATCTGCAAGCTTCCTATCCATTTCTATCATGGCTTCTGATTCGTGTCCCCAGAGTGTCCTGACTGCATACCCCTCACTTCTCAGATAATCGGCCTTGTACTGTGTCTTATAATAAAGAAACCGAAAAGTTGTCCCCGTCACTGGGTTTAGGGCTTTTTCATGGCAACAGGTGATACAGCCATGGAAAAAACAACCGTTAAACTCAAAGGCTGTGGGCACCCCGTCAATGAAGGCATAGCCGTCTAGAAAGTAGGGCTTTACCAGAAACTCTCCACCCCATAATGCGTGATGTATCTCTATCTTTTCTTTGTGAGTGATGTACATCAACCACTGAATAGAGGGGGTCGAATATCTCTTTTGCTGCCTGTGATAGTTGTCTGGGGGGAGAAGGGCTATCGTGTTATTCTCTAAAAACATAAATCTGTACATGGCCACGCAGACAGGTGCCAGAGCTATGTACTGGAAAGGATCTCTGCACAATTTCACACCCACAGTTCCACCAGGACCTCTCTCTACAACATCTGACTTTGCCGTCATTTTCATGATCTCCTCTCTGTACAGCCCGCCTCAAAATTTTCACATCCTGCTGGCAGTAATACGCGAGCTCTTTCTGTAAGTCAAAGGTCTCATTTTGATGGTCCCGGTACCAGTCAAGAAAGCTTGCTTTCTCCTGGGGCATCATGCTGCTGACCCCGTAGTGCTCCACCCCGGGCACAGGTCCCACGTAATTTTGGTTTTCCAAAGTGTTAAAAAAATGTGGGAAGTACCCTTTGGCGCCCTCAAACTCCATAGCCTGCAGGAGCTTGCTAAGTTTCATGGGGAGGAAGTTTAGAGAGTCTATGAAACGGATGCCTAGAGCCTTAACTTCCACACACATCCGTTTACTGCCCTGAGTTATCAATTCCACATCCATCTTTTCCTTCAGTAACTCCTTGACCACAAAGTAAGCATCGTAACCTTTGGAATTGTGCACTATGAACGTGTACTTGTGAAACTTTTTGCCACTAAAGGTTTTAACAAAGTCAGAAAGGCACTCGCCACTCTTAAATTCCCAAGATTTTTCTGGCTTTAGGGACATAGCAAAAATATAATTGGGCACATGCATCCCCGTCTCCTGCATGCACTCAAAATCATAAAAAATATACTTTTCTGACCTTTCGGGCTTTTGGATGATGTTTAGAAAACACAAGTGGTCCTCTATCTTGCTCTCATGGGGGATCTGACTGTGAGACTCCTTACACTGTCGGCATTCGCACTTATGTCCTTTGTCCACATAAGAGTCCCAGCCTTTCGAAACAACATGTCCAAACAGCGTTATTTCGAAATAATCATTTTGAAATAACAGCCGTTTCGATAGGAGGCTTTTCCTTAATTTGAATTAACATTTTCTTAATTCGAATTAACTTATTTTGAAATAACTCATTTTGAAATAAGTTATTTCAAAATAATGATGTGTGTGTGGACATAGCCTCAGTGTCTCCACTAAGCCACACGATAGTGCTGTGAGTTGGTGCCCAAGGTCTGTATGTGTCCACTATTATGTGCCCCTAAGAGGAGGTGGGCCACTGCCAGTTAGTTTTACAAGCCAATCAAATGGCCCTTAGTGCACATGGGCCTCTGTAACAAGTGGACTGAAGCCAGTCCTTATGACTGGAAAGGCCCTATATATACTATTCCCGGATTCCGTGAGCCATCCCCTACCACCAGCTTGAGGACAGTTTGGATCCTGCACCCCTTAGTAGGCCCCATGCCCTGTATAATGCTGTCTGGGTCTAGGGGACTGTTTATGATTATTTTTCATATTTATATTTCATATTTGCAATACTCCATATGTGATATGCCATGTTTAGTATCAATAGAAAGGCTATAATCGGCTAAGAATGATTACAGGTTTGTATGTAGGTATCATGCCTATATTAGAAATTAGAAATCTATTTCTTTTTATGTGTGTTCCAAGTGATTTGATTTTAAGGCATTCCCAGGCTGGCTCTCTGCACAAACATTATCTTCCTGATGGCCCATCATGTCAACTCCAAGTTGAAGTGGGCCTAGGAGAAAACCTGTTCTGCCAGTCACCCAAGCTGACCATCTGACTCAACTCCATTTTGATTTGGCAAGGACCCTGAGAGCATGGGGAGGGCCAGAAGGTGATAAAAGGCCATAGAACAGTCTCCACTTTGTCTTTAGTCTCCAGTCTTTAGTCTGTCTGCAACCAGCGCCCTGCTCTGTAACTATTCTCCTGGGACTAAATAAAGGACTGAGACTCACCCAGCTGCTGCTGCTGCTGGGTGCACACCAGAGGAGTGGGCTAACCTGCAAACTACAGGATCTTCAATGATTTGCTTTCTATGGACTCTAAATCATTTGTATGTATGTGATTCACTTTGACCCTTTAACATCTCTCATATATTGTTTGTTTTCCTTTTATATTAAACCTTTAGTTGTAGTTACTAAAGGATTGGCTAGCAGCATGGTATTTTGGGTAAGATCCAAGTCTATATTGTTCTGGGTGGTGTGACTGGCCCTTTGGGGTCAAGAGAACCTATTTCTTTGAGAGCCCCAGTGGCTAGAGGGGACCATAGGAACTGATGTGTGGTAAGGGAGCTGTTTCTGTTTTGTTATGCTTGGTGATGACCAGAGTGGGGAATCAGAAGCGAGTTTTGTTACTGACTGGGAGACTGATTTAAGTACCACCCGTCAGTGGTTTTGGGGTTTGGCCCCTGGTTTTGCAGCTTGCCTTGATTTTGGCACATTCCGAAGGTTATCCCAGGGAACCTGGATCACACCCTGTTTCTAACCCACCCAAACTAGCTAGTTGCTTGAACTAGAAGCAGAAAATAGCAGCAACCTTTAGAACAGAAAAGCTACATATCTCATTCCCCACCCACTTGAGCTAGCCAGTCTGCTTCTCTGGGACCAGATTAGAGCTGCTGTTCCTAAGAGAGGAAGGTCCTGTATTCCATTTCCAGACCATCCACAAGCTACCAGGCTGTCAAAGGGTGTTTATGACTAATGTGGCACTCTGTGCTTGTCTTTAGCATCCATTTGCGAGTGATTGATTCTGAGAAATTTTCCACAGACACAGGGTTTTTTCAGCAGGAGTAAATCAGCCTAGCCCAACTGACTTTGATTGGCCTAGAGCTGATTTACACCAAGCAGGCATCTAGCATTATATTTCTGCTTCTGCTTTACATTGTAATTGTCCTAGAGGGACTTTTGGCCTTGCTCACATCTGTCTTGGCGTAGCTCCACTCTGCAGACAGCTGCATTTCCTTTCCATAAAATCCCTTCTCTTTCCAAACATACAATTGCTGTTTGCTAGCCTCTTGTACTGTGTGTAGCAAGCACCATGGAGCATTAATTAAAGGTGCTCCCTAATTTACCTTGGGGATTACACACTGTACCAGTAGGTAGTAAAGACAACAATTAAAAATTTGCTGCAGGGAGGAACTGCAAGGTGTTTAATGAGCCACAGTGGGAACCAGAGTTTACTTGATAACACTTTGCCCTAGCAACAGGAAAACAGTCTGGGAAATTCATTAAAACCCTCGTTATGGCTGTGCAGCTTCTCTGATGTCACAGCTTCACAATCACCATTGGGTTAAAGCATTGGCTGGCAGAGTCTGGCTACTCTGATTTACATTGTCTTGGCATCTGTCACCACTGAATTTATTGCAGCAGCATCAATTCACTGGGCCACAGATCTGGCCCACTGATTTCAGTGGAGCTCTGGACAATTTACACAAGGTGCAGACCTGGCCCATTGACTCCAAGGGTGGCATGATTTACATCAGCTGATCATCTGGTCACCTGTCTATTCCGGGTAGTTAATTCTACTTTGTACAAAGACAAAACCATTCTGGGAAGGAGAATAAAGCATCTCCTATAAAAGAAGAACTGAAGATCAGTGGCAGACTGTCCATTTTAAATATTGCTGCTTCTATCTGGGTCATCTTCCTGGGGATTTTATGCCATCACTTGTCACCAGAGCACCTGAGTGACTTTTGTCTAAAATGAATACAAACTAAAAGTCACCCTCTGTGCTGAAATCAGTGGGAGTTAGGTGCCTAAATATCTTTGAGGGTCTAGGCCAAAGTCCTCAGTGGACTTCATGGAGCCTCTGGCACTTCTCCATTTGGGGGGGGTAAAAACTTTGCTTAGAATAGGGTTGCAGCAGGTTGAAATATGTGACACTAAATGACAGCAATAATCCTGCAGATAGCAACAGGGATGTACCTCTTGAAGGCATGATACTAATGTAACCCTTCTGCCAGGGTGAGGTGGCAGAACAAAGGCCGAGTTCTATATCAAACAGCTTCCAAATAAAGTACAGCACCAACCAGCTCGAGCTCCCACTCAGTCTTCTGGGAAATCCTGCACTTTTCCCTGGGCACCCCAATGGGGTAATGCTTCCCCACTCGCAAGCACAAGTCTGAGTGTAGTATACAGAACTTTTAATAGTAATAAAAGGAGTGTAAAGCCATACTAGCAAACTCGACACTGATTTGGATAATCAGTGCAGAAACAAGATTCCCCACAGAATCCCACACAGCATAATAGAATGTATGAACTCAATAAAAAAACCATCACTGAGCTGGAGAATCAGTGTAAAACATGGCTCCCAACAAGCCCCACGGTATGTAGAGTATGTCAGCTGTCTGCCAGCACCACCTGCTGGTCACGCCTGCTGTCCACTCTCATCATCCTCTGGCTCTGCCTGCTGTCCACCAACACTGCCCGCTCCTGCTAGTCACTCTTCAGTGATTTCAGCTGAGAGAGAGGAATAGTGCCCTCTCAGTAATTTCAGCTCTTAAACTCAGAGTAGCTACAAACTGCTTCTTCATTAAAATAACAAAAGAAAGGTGCCACAAAAAGTCTGATCACTGATCTATCGTTTTACAGTAGGACAGGGATAAGGCAGCACCTCCAGCATAGCTCTTAACAGAGCTACAGAGCTATACTAATCCACTCCCATTTCTTAACTCACCAGGCTGAAAGGGGGGGTAGAGGTGGCCCCTCTTTCAAGTTCCTTTATGTCAGTGGTAACTTTTACGCCCCCCCAACTAACCCAAACAGAGTTTGAACAAACAAGAGAGCAGCATACTACAAAACACAGTATTTCATGTTTCTCTTCAGTAGAATTACAGAGATTGACAGATTTGTGATCAAATCAACCCAAATACTATAACCCATATTGCTCTGCACCCATAGTGAGACTATGCTACTATGCTTTTTTTGCTCAAGCAAACACAAAACCCATGCAGATTAGTTGCCCTCCCCCCTGCCTTAGAACCGGTTAGGCACAGCTTCTAAGCCTGCCTTACTCTAAGGCTGTGTCCACATGAGAGTTTTATTTCAAAACAACAGCCGTTGTTTCAAAATAAAACTTGCCATGTCCAGACGACGTTTTCTTATTTTGAAATAAGGAAAGTTATTTTGATACAATAAAACCTAGTTTTGTATCACAATGAGGGTTATTTCAAAATTGTGCTTTTGTAATAATCTGGTCTGGCTGTATTATATCGATATGTCACCATACCGATATTACAGTGGACCTTCCTCCCAGGGTGCCATGCACCCTAGGAGGAAGTCCCACCTCCCCCAGCACCCTGGCCAACGATCAGCACCCTGGCCAGGGTGCTGAGGGGAGGTGCAGGGTGGCGGTGGGTGCCTGAGTTGGCTTCCCCTGCTGCTTCCCCTTGCTGGGAGCAGGGGGGATTTGGGTGCCCCAGCCCACTTTGCCCCCCTGCCCCCGGCAAGGGGAAATGTTGGGCCAAATGGGCTGGGGCGTCCACTCCCCCTTGCCAGGGGAGGCAGCTTGGCCGGCTGCTCCGCTCCCTCTTGGAGCGGCGCGGGTGCCCCGCTCCCCCAGCCAGTGGCCAACTGGAAGCCTGCAAACTGGCACCCCCCCCACCACTCACAAGCAACCAGGGGAGCCCCAGCCAGCATGTTCACTGGCTGCTTCCAGGAGGCCAGGGGCTAGGAGAGCAGAGTGCCCAGTTCCCTGTGCCCATGCCCCCACTCACTCCCCTGCTGGGGCTGGGCGCAAGCTGCCCCTGTGGGTAGGGGGTGCAGGCATGGGCTCTGCCCCCCCCCCGCTGGGGCTCTGGGCACTTGCCAGCCAGTGGAAGTGGCAGGTGCCTGCTCTGCCCCTTGCCCAGGTTCAGGGGAGCTGCCTGCCCCATGCAAGCTGCAGGCGCCAGCTCTGCACCCCACCAAGCTTGCAGGGAGGTGCCTGCCCCACACAAGCCAGCTCTGCACACGCCAGGCTCGGCAGGGTGCAGTGCTGGCACCCGTGGCTTGCACGGGGCCGGCAGCTGCCCCCAAACCCAGGTGGGGGGCAGAGCTGACCCCCATGGCTCCTGCCCCTTGGCGGTGGCAGGATCCCCCACAGCAGGGCAAAGCCAGCTGCTGTTCCTGCCCACCCTGCAGCCCTTTGGAGCCTGGTGGCTCCCCAGCCCACTTGCCCTGCTGCCGTGGTGGTGGGGCAAGCGGGCAGTAAGGGGGGACCCTGATGGCTTTTCTGGTTCTGGCTGCAAGCCAAGAGCCAGAGGGGACCACAGCTCCCCAACCCGCTTGCCCTGCTGTGGGGGCAGTGGGGCAAGTGGGTTGGGGAGCCCCCCTCTGCTCTGGCTCCTGGCTTGCAGCCCAGCCAGAAAAGCACCCGCCCTGGCCCTGCCAGGAGGCTATGTTGCCACACCTCCCAGGGTGCCCCTCTCCCAGAATCGAAATAGCATGTCCATACACAGTGCATGCTATTTTGATTGGAGGGGCTTGACTTATTTCAAATTAATTTTTTTTAATTCAAAATAAGTCATTTTGAAATAAGAGTTTTATTTCAAAATAAGTCATTTCAAAATGACTTATTTCGAAATAAAACTTTGGGTGTGGACAAAGCCTAATAATAAAGACAAGTTCTAAAGGGGTAGCCAATTCAATCCAGTTCAGCAAAGCAAACAAGTAATCTAGTGGCACTTTTAAAGACCAACAAATTTATTTATTATATGAGTTTTTGTGGGAGAAAATCCCTCTTCATCAGATGCTTCAAGATGAGTGGAAGTGCCTGACAAAGTGAGATTTTTCTCCAGGAAAATTCATGCAATAAATAAATTTATTAATCTTTAAAAATGCTATTAGACTTCTTGCTTGTTTTGATAAGAAAGAGACTCATATCTTAGATCTCATAAATTCCAGTCCTGGGTTTTAAGCACAGGATGGTTATTAGCATTCTGTTTGCTTTTGAAAACCTGGATATCAGGATGAAATTCCACCCAGGTTAGTCTGATACAATTAAGTACAAGGATGGATACCTTCTGAAACACAGGTTTGTAGATGTTAAAGCCAGAAAGGACCAATAGCTTATCTGGCTAATTTCCTGTATAACTCAGGTCCCCAGATTTCTCTCAGTAACCCCTATATTCATTTCAATAAATTGTGTTTGGCTGAGACACTGTCTTGAAAAGCCTCCAGTCTGGATTTGAAGACTTCAACAGAAGGAAAAATCCACCACTTCCACTGATAGGTTCCTAAAGTTAGTTAGCCTCACTGTTAAAAAGAATGTATATCTTATTTCTAGGCTTGGAAGGATTAGATTTGTACTGATAAATGTTAGTAAACATTGATTTCACCAGGCATACATAAACAGATGAAAAAATATTTCCATCTTTAATAAATGAAATTTACAGACTGGCAAACCAAGAAAAATTATTTGAAGGATATTACTTAGTACATTTGCACATGTGATGTTGACCATGTTCTCTCCTAATTTTGCACAAATAAAGAAGTTTTTAAAATACTTCATAACCACCATGGAATTGATCCATCAAAATTATATATAAACCTGTACAAATGGAATTTCACCAGACCTGCTTATTTCTAATTTGAATGCATCTGGTTAGAATTTCCAGATTTGAGGGTTACTCACCTCTAAACATCCTTCTTTGAGATGGGCTGCTCCCATACATTCAGATGTAGGTATCTACATGCCACAGTGCCTGGTGCCCAGAAAAAGTTTGCCCTAGCCTGTCTTGTAGGGTCAGTGGCCAACGCCCCCTCCAGCCCGCACACCTCTGAACCTACATGGTATATAGGTGGCCCTGCCCCTGTCCCCCTTCAGTCTCTTCTTTCCACTCATTCTGAAAAGCGAGAATGGAGGTAGTGTATGAGATGTATGTGAGCAGCTCATCTCAAAGAAGGATGTTTACAGGTAAGTAACCCCCCATTCTTCTTTGAGCACTGCTCATATCCTTTCAGATATAAGTGACTCACAAGATTTGATCAGGAGGCAGGTGGAGTGAAGGTTTTCCTGCTCGAAGTACAGCTCTACCCAACATAGTTTTGTCCCTTGCTTGCTGGATGATGGCATAGTGGAAGGCAAAGGTGTGCATCGAAGACCATGTGACCACTCCGCAGATTTCATGGATTGTGAACTGAGCAAGGAAGGCCATGGAAGGTGCTTGTGCTCTGGTAGAATGAGCTCAAATCCTCCCTGGCAGGGGAGTGTTAGTTCTTTGATAGCAGCCTCTGATGCAGTTAGCTATCCAGGATGATATATACTGGGTCATCACTGAATGGCCTTTTTTTGCATTCGATGACTGCTATGAACAGCTGGGAAGTTTTTCAAAAGGGCCTGTTTTGCTCGATGTACATTATGAGAGCTTTCTTTACATCGATCATATGCCACATTATCTGTTTTTTTGTGACCTGGGGGTCTAGAAAAACATTGGGAGACAGATGTCTTGGTTCACATGGAAAAGGGACACCACCTTTGACAAGAAACCCAGTTGGGGTCACAACTGCACTTGATGTGGGTGAAACATTGTGTAAGGTGGTTCTGAGGAACGAGGTCTTATTTCAGAGACCCTTCTGGCTGAGGTGATGGCTACTAGGAAGGCTACTTTCCATGACAGGGCCAAGAGGGTACATGACACCAGGGGCTCGTACAGGGGTCTTGTAAGCCCCTCAAACCCAAGGGTTAGGTCCCAATGCGGGGCTGGGGCCCTAACCTGTGGATACAGTCTTTGGAGGCCCCTGAGAAATCTCTTAGTTGTGGGGTGAGAGAAGGGAGTTACCCCAATGAATGTATTATGTAGGGCAGGGAAGGCTGCCAGGTATACTCCAAGCAAGGAGCGTAAGAGGCCTTGCTCCTTCAGGCTTAGTAGGTAGTCTAATATGGTCTCAACTGGAGCAACCTCTGGGGTCACCCTCTTCCCCTGGGCCCAAGGAGAGAACCATTTCCACTTTGACCAGTACGTGGCCCTAGTGGAGGGTTTTCTGCTCTTGATTAGGATCTTTTGTACCCTCATTGAGCACGCCTACTCCTTGAGTTTTAACCATGAAGTCTCTACCCCATCAGGTATAGAACCCTGGGGTTTGGGTGGCATAGGCAGCCAGAGTCCTGAGTGAGGAGGTCTGCCCTTAGGAGAAGCATTATGAGCTGATTCATTGAGAGGTCCACCAGGGTGTAGTACCAAGGTTGGTGAGGTCAAGCTGGAGCTATTAGGATTATGTCTGCCAGATCCCTCCTGATCTTTATAAGGGTCCTGTGGATCAGAGGGAGGGGTGGAAAGGCATAGAGGAGTGGAGCCCCCCCGTGTATGGAGAAGTGGGAACACTCCACTAGGTTAATAAGTGAAGACACGGGTGTTGACCCTCTTTCTTTTCTATTCAGGTGATGGAACACAGGTGGGTGATATGAGGTAGAACCACTAGGGGGCAGGGGGGTAGTGTTTAGGGAGCCTGTACCTGGGACTCCCCGCTGGTCACACTGGATTCAGCTGGTTGGACCAGGGGACAGAGAGGTGGGCAGAGGGAGCAGGGGAACAAAGGACCAAGGGGAAGAAGGGTAAGAGGGAAATGGAGGGTCCAAGAGACAGGACCCTTCCCTGGGGTGTAGCCCTAATCTCCTGGGGGTTTCACTTCTGGTTGTTCTGATGATGCTGATACCAACTGTCCTTGCTGCTGTATGAACTGGTTTGCTAATAAACCCACTGATTGCCACACTGGCTGAGAGTCGCTGCTGATTGGGATGGCTGGGACCCTACTGGAGGGAGGAAACCCCCTCCAAGGGAGACCAGACAGACCAAGGATCGGCCGTTCTGAGCCTGGAGTTGGGAGCTGGCTGCACGGAGCATGGAGACCCGGGGTGCTGGATGGGAGGAGACTCCACCGTAGCAGAGTCCTGACTGGCTGTGGACAGAGGGGATCCAAGAGGCTTGTCTGGGGTCTCCAGCACCCCCCCCCCGTTTATTAGGAGGGCATCTAAGACAGACCCCCGTCCCTTCCCCTGATTGAGCAGAACTGATCACGTTTGTGGTTCTCCCATGATGCAAACTGGTGCATCTGCGGATGGCCCCACCTCTCAAACAGGTGTTCTACAACCCCTAGGTATAAGGACCATTTGTGCTGTGGAAGGAATTTCCTGCTTAGGCTGTCCAGTTGGGAGTTTTTGATCCCTGGTAGGTGGGAGGTTATAAGGTTGAAATCATGCTACAGGGCCAGGTTCCAAAGCAGGGAAACTTCCCTGTATAGAGCCATGTATGGGCTTCCCCGTGGTGGTTGATATAAAACATAGCCGCCATGTTGTCTGTCATGACCTGTAGGGACCTCCTCTCTATCTTATCTAGGAAGGCTATGCATGGCAGGTAGGTCACCCTCAGCTCCCTCACATTTATGCGTAAGGAGCTGTCCTTTAGTGACCATGTGCCCTGTGGGGACAGGCCTCCTGCAATGTGTGCTCGCCACCCTAAGTCTGATGTTTATGTAATTAAGTCTGATTGAATGGTTCATGGCTTTGAAGGGGACCCCTTCGCATGTGAACCGAGGGTCCTGCCAAATCCTTAGCGAGTCCAGGACCTCCCTGGGGATAGTGACTACCCTGTTCAGGGGGTGTCGATGTGGGTGGAACACTGAGGCCAGCCATGCTTGCAGGGGCCTCATTTGGAGGCAGGCTGTTCTTATCACATATGTGGAGGCTGCCATGTGGCCCAGCAGCTGGAGGCAGCACCCTGCTGTTGTGGTTGGGGCATGTAGCTGCTCTGAAGTGATGGTAGATGTGGACTAAAACCTGGATGGGGGCAGCGAGGCTTTTGGTTCATGAGAGAACGGGTGGGCCACTATTAAAGTTAGTGCTCCTTGAAGGGGACAGCTTTGATTTTTCTTCATTTATTAGGAATCCCAGTCTGTTGCACAGTCTCAGTGCTGTACAGACACTGTACCTGACCTGGTACTTTGATTTTCCATTTATCAGCCAATCATCCAGTTATGAGTAAATTTGTATGCCATGCTTTCTCAAATATGCCACTATGGCAGCAATGAACTTTATGAACACCCTTGGGGCTAGTGAGAGGCCAAAGGGCAGTGTCGTGAATTGGAAGTGTTTCCTGCCTACCATAAAGCAGAGGAATGTTCTGCATTTCTGTCTTATGGAGATGTGAAAGAGAGCATCCTTTAGAATGGGACCACAAACAAATCCTGAGTCCAGGGATGGAATGATTTGTGATAGGGAGACCATTCAGAACTTTATTTTCCTTATACCTTTGTTCAGAGCTCTTAAGTGTAATATGGGCCAGAGGTCACAGTTTGCTTTCAGAACCAGGAGGTAGTGGGATTAGAACCCCCTCCCCCTTTTCCTTGAGGGAACCTTTTCTGTTGCTCCCCAGGCTAGGAGTTGCTGGTGCTCCTGTATCAGTACTTGTTATGAGTGCAGTCCTGAGGTCTGTGGTAAAGGGGCAGTTTTCTGTCTGGAGGTCTGTCTCTGAACTGTATGGCATAACCATGAGAGATCGTGCCTAGAATCCATTGTTCTGAGGTTATTCTTGCCCATTGATGGTGGAAATGGGCTAAACAGTTCCTGAATGGTAGGAACTGGGATCGGGAGATGATGCGTCCTCTGGCAAGAGGTCAAAACCTCTGCCTGGGTCCAGAAGGATGGTTGTTGTTGTTATTTCCTTAGCGTGAAGGTTGGTTGCTGCCCTGGGAATGGTGGCCCTTGCCTCCTCTGCCTCTGTCCTTGTCCTCATTCCCGTAAGGGTGGCTGGATGACTGGGAGGGGTGGCTTTTATGTCCCTGTTGTTGCTTAGACTGCTGCTGGGGCTGCTGTTGATGTTGATGCTGCTGGGAGTGGTAGGACCATCTAGCAGTCTGGAGGGGTGTACATCCCTCGTGAGTGGAGAATGGCCCTAGAGTCTTTCATGCTGTGTAACTTGGCATCCATTGACTCTGCAAATAATAAAGGACCTTTGAAGGGAAGGTCCTGGATGGGCTGTTGCATTTGTGGGATTAGACTGGAGTCCTGGAGCCAGGAGGCTCTATGCATAGCCACTGAGGTGGCCACCCATCTACTCACATTGTCCGTAGCATCCCAGGAGGTCATCAGGGCACTCTGTGCAGCAAGGAAGCCTTCCTCCACTAGTGTGGCATAGTCCAATGTGTGCTCATGTTGAGCAAAGTGTGACGCTGTCTGGGTCTAGGGGACTGTGTATGATTATTTTTCATATTGATATTTCATATTTGCAATAATCCATATGTGATATGCCATGTTTGGTATCAATAGAAAGTTGTAATATGCTAGACATGAGTCTATGATTTATATGTAGGTATCATATCTGTAATAGAATCTAGGAATCTTATTTGTCATATGTGTGTGTTAAGTTGTTTGAGCTGAGGCAATCCCAGACTGGGCCTCTGCAAACTATTGTCCTGTTAATGGCCCATCAGGAGGGGACTCCCAGCTACAGTGAAACCTGTTTGACCAGTTACCTAGACTGACCATGTGGCTCACCTCCATTTTGATCTGGCAAAGACTCTGAGATAAAAGGCCATTGCTCATTCTCCATTTTGTCTTTAGTCTCTATCAAATCATAGGGCTGGAAGGGATCTCATGAGAGCATCAAGTCCAACCCCCTGGGAATTGAACCCAGGCCTTTCTGCATGTTAAGCAGAGGTGCTAGCCACTACACTATTTGCAGGGCTTAGTCTAGCTGAAACCAACACCTGTCTCTGGAACTATTCTTCTGGGACTGAACAAAGGACTGAGACCCACCCAGCTGCTGCTGCTGCTGCTGCTGCTGGATGCAGATCAGAGGAGTGGGACCAGAGATGTCGCTGGCCTGGGGAGGGACCCCAGCCCACAGGCCCCATCCGCTGGCCAGGAACAGGGCCAGAAGCCACCGCGCCGCCATGGGCGGCTAGGCCCCGCATCCCTGGCCGGCGATGGGGCTGGAAGCGGCCATGGGCAGCTGGGCCCCACATCCCTGGCTGGGGAAGGGGCCGCCGCTGCCGCAGGCGGCTAGGGCCTGGATCCCCAGCCCAATTGGGCTGGAGATCCGGGGCACCGGTGCTGGGATTCGGGGTACGTGCCCAGGGTGCCCAGCACCAGCGACGCCTCTGAGTGGGACTAATCTGCAAACTACAGAATCTTCAAGGATTTGTTTTATATGAACTCTAAATTATTTGTATGTATGTGATTCACTTTGACCCTTTAACATCTCTCATATATTGTTTGTTTTCCTTTTATATTAAACTTTTAGTTGTAGTTACTAAAGGATTGGCTAGCAGTGTGGTATTTTGGGTAAGATCCAAGCCTATATTGTTCTAGATGATGTGGCTGGCCCTTTGGGGTCAGGAGAACCTATTTCATAAAGAGCCCAAGTGGCTAGAGGGGACGTTAGGAACTGATGTGCAGTAAGGGGGCTGCTTCTGTTTTGTGCTCAGTGATGACCAGAGTGGGGGAATCAGGAGCATGTTTTGTTACTGACTGAGAGACTGGTTTAAGTACCACCTGTAGTAACCCTTGGGGAGGAAGGGGTTAATGCTGTGGTCAGTGAGTCCCAGGACAGCCAATAGGAACGAAGCACAGCCTTGCCTGTTCCTGTTTGGATGTAGCAGAGCTCCTGGAAGGATCAGGAGGCTCTTACCAAAGATAAGTTAAGTTTGTTACTGACCAGGCGTGGGTAGAACAGGGAATGTTTATTTAGACGCGGTCAGGGTATTTTCTTTGTTTTGGGTTTGTTTTTGGATTTTTCTGTGCTGAGCACATGTACCCCCTCCTACGACCCTGTAACTACCTAATTCCTAGAAAAGCAGCTCTCTGTGTTTTTATCTGTTCTTTTTGATTAAAGATTTTACCTGTTAAGTAAGTTCTGGTTCTGTGCCCTGGAAGGGCAAGAGGTTTGTGTGCACGTGTCTCAGACTGCACAGGCAGCTACTAAAGGGGACTGTTCCAGCTCATATTGCAGCTGGAGTTCAGTCACTTTCCTGAGGGGGAATAAAAGTGATTGAGGATACCTCACAGGAAGGAATTCCCAAGTGTGCCTTCCTGGGTTTCAAGAGGTTTTTTGTATTTGGGTGGTGGCAACGATACCACTCCAAGGCCAGGAACTGGAGGCCTTGGAGAGTTTTAAGAGCAGGCTTTAAGGCCAGTGGCTTTTCAGGCCTGTTGCGGGCCCCCGCCTTCTGCACTCAGAGTGCCAGAGTGGGGAAACAGCCTTGACGTGGTGGCATAGTGGTGTGGACTTTTTTGAACCAGAAGCACAAACCTATGGAGATGCCAGCCCCAGATCAGTCCCAGAAGTTCAACTCCAAGGCAGACATGTGGAGTGGGGATGAGGAAGCGGGTAACAAGCCCATGGAGACAGGAGTGGATAGGAGCAGCCATGTACCTTCTGTATTAGGAGGGCCAAGCTGGGAGGATGTCTTTAAGACAGGAAGATCTCTAACTAAGATTGAGATGGAGTTCTTCCTAGAGATGAGGCGCATAGAAGCAGAGGAGAAGGAAAAGCAGTGGCGCTTTGAGCTGGAGACAGCTAAGAAACTGGGTGCTGCAGCTACACTAGCTTCTCCTACTGCCATTCCTACTCCAGCTTATGCTCTCCAACCTAAGAAATACCCAGTGTACCAGGTAGGAGATGATGCAGAGGCCTTCCTAGAAAATTTTGAAAGGGCCTGCCTTGGGTACAGCATCTCCCCAGACCACTACATGATGGAGTTGAGGCCACAGCTCAGTGGACCCTTAGCAGAAGTGGCAGCTGAAATGCCTAGAGAAACCATGAACAATTATGAGCTCTTTAAACAAAGGGCCAGAATGAGGATGGGGCTGACTCCTGAACATGCCCGTCGCCGGTTCAGAGCCCTAAGGTGGAAGCCAGGCATGGCATTCACCCAACATGCCTACCAAATTGATAAAAATTGGAATGCCTGGGTGTCAGGGGCACAAGCTAAAACTGTGGAGGAGCTCTCTCTCTCCTAATAAGACTGGAACAGTTCTTAGAGGGTGTTCCTGAAGAAATACAAAGATATATCCTGGATGGGAAGATCAAATCTATATCGGAGGCAGGGGAGATTGGAGCCAGATGGGTGGAAGTGACAGAGAGGACCCGAACTTGTAGCAGTTTGTGGGGGTCCCAGGAGAGGTGTCCAGAGACGGCATATCAACACCAGGGACAACCCAAGGGCCTACCTTACAAGCCCTGCTGTGCCCAAGGGTTGTCCCTGAATGATGGGGACCTCTGGTAGGCCGATTTTTCAGGTGACAAAGATGACATGATCCTCGAGGTGTCTCAACAGGATCTTGAGGGGCCTACACGCACATCCAATTCCTCATCAGACACTGTAGCCCTGGACTCCTTAAGGGATCTTTGCATGGGTGACATCTCTGAAGATGGATCCCATTCCTGGGAGTTTGCAGAGCTCCAGCTTGCCCATGGCACCAACTAGTCTTTAAAGGATCTCGGAGCCAAATCACATGCTGGGGCTGATCAGCCCCATGCCTTGCAGCAACCCACAGCAGCATGCCGGGAAGATGGAGAACAGCCTTGTTTCCATGTTGGTGCTAGAGACAGGTCACGTTGGGACCTTTTGTCCCAATAGGCCGGGGCCGAGCCCTCAGCATTAGGGCTTCAGTGCTGAGGAGACGAGGGGGAGCACTTCCTCCTGTGCTCACCCACTAGAAGGTGAATGCTCAGCGTCAGTGCCGAATATGATGAAGGGTAATAACAGTGGTGCTGAGCATCAGAGGCTTTTGATGAGTGGGATGAGGACCTGGTGCTGGCCAGCCTCTGAGAAGGGAGTTGGGATCTGTCCCAGGATGATGTCACCATGGAAAAAGGGAGGTATGCCTTGTCCTCCCCAGATTCTGAACCAAAGGACGCTGGTGGAAAGGTCCTGTGGGGTTGTGGGCGCCGAGCTGGTGAGAGGCTGCCCTGGTTCCCTGTGGTTGCTGTGCTGAGGACCTTGGGGTGGCTGAATGTGGACTCAGTGAGCTTGGGTGCCAAATGCATTCTAGTGCTGGCAACTGGAGGATCGGGGTCTCAGTGCTGTGCTTGGAGCCTGACCAGACTTTAGATAAAAGGGCCTGTCTCCCCTTGGAGGCTGCTGCCCTTGGTGGAGTCAGGGTCAGCAGCTGTAGGAGCACCTTTAATGCCTCAGGCCTCTGTGCCAACATAGAAGGCTGGGCCAGGGAGCCTGACTTGCGGCAGCACAGCTTGCTCTTCCAGTGGGTGCTGGAGGCCTGGTCTGTCCCCATCCAGTGCTTCTTAGGTTTCCCGGAGGGCAACCAGTGCTGAGGAGGGGCTGGTGCTAATTGGGCCAGTGGTGCCAATGGCCCTGGGGTCGAAGGGGCCCTACCCAGTACTGAGGTGGGCCTCAAGGCCTCTTCTATTGCCATAGACCAGAGGTGTTGTTCCTTCTCCTTCTGGATCCTCAGTTTGAAGGACTGGCAAATTTGGCACTCGTGGGGCCTGTGGGTTTTCCCAAGTCACATCAGGCACCTCCCATGAGGATCACTCATAGGGAAGGCTTTCCCACATGTGGCACAGGGCTTGAAGCCCGGAATGGTCTTGGTGCTTCTGGAGACAGTGAAGAACTACTCTTTCTAGATCAGGCTGGATTGGGGAGGCATGATGGACACAAGCTGCAATTTCAGCTTTACGAGTGGTTGAGGAAAAGAAGAAGAAGAAGGTGAAGCCGACAGGTACTTGTGAAACAGCACAAGAGTGGACCATTCCAGGATCTTCGTTAATGGGTGGAAAGAAGGAACTGAAGGGTAGCAGGGTGGGGGCCACTTATGTACAGCACAGGTGCACAGGCCTGAGGAAGTGTTGGCCACTGACCCTACAGGACAGACTAGAGAAAAAGGCTTTCTGGGTGCTGCGTGCTGTGTCATGCAGGCACCTACATCTGAATGGATGTGAGCAAAGAACAACAACACTGGAAACCAATCAGGTCTTACAGACAGAGCATTGGCCCAGAAAATAAGCAGGTTTTTTTATTACTGGCAGAAGTGTCTAAGGGGTGTGAAAATACAGTACAGACCCTTCCCTAAAGAACCCACAGTCTAAATCCCCTGTATGCCATCCCTGACTCTGTCATGACTTGCTATATGAAGTTGAGCAACTCCCTTTCCCTCTGTGCATCTGTTTTCCTTCCCACCCTTTGTCTGCATTTCCCTGCTTTGGATGAAAGTTCTTGGGAGCAGGGCCTTTTTGTCACTTCTTTTTAAGCACCCAGGTCATTTGATGCTTACTGTAATAATCATAATATGGCACCAGCCTGCTTTGGAGAGGGGATACCAGGCCAAATGGATCTTTGGAGCTGCAGTGACTGAGTTCCCACTTCTCCTTCCTGAAACAGTGGGTTACTTACCAGTGACTGTCCTCCTTCGAGATGGGCTGTGGTCAAAAGGCCAGCCCACAAGAAAGAAACCCTGGCAAGACAGGAGGACCCTGATGCAGGCAACTTGAAAACACACCGGGGGGAGGGGGGATTGGGCAGTCCTGAATGCATTGATCCCGTCTGGGTGATCAGAAGAAACTCTATCTGGAGGGACACCGGGGATGGGGGTGGCGTACCAGTTGGGACCCCTTACCCAGTGGACACCAGTCTTGGGGGCCAAGAGACTAACTGGGTAAATTTAGAGGAGATGGCAGTCTTTAGCTCAAACTAGCATGTGTGTTGGGGGGGGGGGGGAGTCACGCCTTTCCCGCTTGCCCTAAAATGTAAGGGCAGTCATCCTCTCCTAGGGTCCAAGGTTGATAACCCAGGAGGTGAAGGGGTGGGGGGGGGAGAGAGAGAGAGAGAGAGAGACCCGTCTCAATGAGCTAAAAGAAAAAATGGGCTAGAGATCAGGCCCATATCTGTGCCCGGCTTATAAGGTCATGTGATAAGCAGGTGGGCATTTATCTAGCTTCTTTTGCGCGATCGCCAGTGTAGGATGACAAATCATCTAGCCATAAAAAGGGAAATGTAGCTTGGAGAACTGTAACGTGGGGAGGGAGGTGGAAGGCAAATTGGGGACCACTAGTCCCTGAACTGGAAAGGTCAGTGGCTTTTAAGCAAAAACCCCCAGATTTCAACCCTGTTCTCAGGAGGAGCAAGGTCGAAGTGCAAGCACCACATTTTCCCAGGAAGCCTGAGTAACCAGGACAGAATTACTAACCATCACAAGACAGTGTGGGAACATTTCAGGGCCTCCCCGTTACATTGACCTCTTGTGATGTTTAGTGCAGAGGATCCCACTAATCTCTGGCCTGACTCAGGGGGAGCAGAGGCCCGTATGGGGTAGCAGGAAAGATGACCAGGCAACTTTTTCCTTTTCCCTGGGCGCAGTGTGGGCAGCCCTAAAGGAGCATCCTAGTGTGGATGGGAGTCCTGTGGAGGAGAGTGCCTAGACTGAGGCTGTCTTGGGAGCCTCTAGTTACGAATGTATGGTCCCAGGGAGGGGAATGGGGGTGGGTTTTTAGTTGGGTGCCAGGCCTGGTGGGCACTGAACAGTCCATAATATAAGGGGGAAAGAAAGAAAAGGGGGAATGATCAAACCCCTGGAATGTCCCCTCCTTTCCCATGGGCAAGATTGACTTACCACCCCTGGCGCTACTGACCTGTAGAGGTATGAGGTATCTCCAGAGAGCTTCATGAGGTAGCCACCACAGGTGGGGCCTGTATGATCTTGGGAAAAAATGAAGGGTAAGTCCAGGCCTAGAGCCATTGCCCTTGAAGTTATTGAGAGCTAGGAGGTTGGCTGGGGGGCTGTGAGGGGAGCATGCCCAGGGATTGTAGGGCTAGCCTAGGCTCCTGGGCACCCTGAAGCATGTGGTCTGTCTCCTCTGCAAATGAGGATCTTCCATGGAAAGGAAGGTCCTGGATGGCCTGTTGGGTAGTGGAAGGCATGTCTTCCTTCTGAAGCCAGGCTGCCTGTTTCATGACTACGGCTGATGCCATGCTTCAGCTTGCTGTGTCAGAAGTATCCCAAGCCATCAAGAGCTTGTCTTGGGAGGCCAGCCTACCCTCCCCCATGGTGGAATCATAGTCCTCCCTATTCTCTTGAGGGAGGAGGTCTCTAAATTTACTCATGGTCCATGATGTATCTGGCCACCAGCACCTGGTGGTTTGAAGTGCCAAGCTGGAAGGTGGACATGAACTAAGCCTTTCGACCCATCGGGTCAAACTCTCTTGCTTCCCTGGACCTAGGAAATGCATCCTGGGAGTATTGCCCATGGCCTCAGGCAGCTTCCACACCCCTGGGAGTTGGTACTGTGTGGTGGGAAAGGAACGGGAAATCCCCTATTGTGACCTGGTATTTGTGGCCAGCTGTATCAGAAACCAGCAGTATCGATGCAGGGGTTTGCCAGTGGATCCTGGCAATATCCAGCACACTAGGGTGCAATGGCACCACTATGGGCTCTGATGCATCTGTGAGCCCAGGGTCAAATACGAAATCCTCACTCCCCTTGATGGGCTCAACCTGCAAGCTGATGTGGGTAGTTACTCGGGGAAGGAGGTCAAAGTGGGCTGTGATGTCCCCAACGTAAGATCACGGGCTGAGGTTATGGGTCCTGTCCGGTGCTGGTATGGGTGGAGTGATTCAGGCCCCGCTGGTACCATGGGGGCTAGTTTGTGGTGGGGCATGTTGAGCGGACCACTCTTGGGGTCAGTAATGGTATAAGGTTGGTACCAAAGACAGCCTGCAGGGCTGTTTGCTCTCATGTGATGTGCCTTCCTCGGGGCTCAGTGAATGGGATGTTTCCTGGTGCTGAGCCATGGGGCTCTTTTCAGTAACTGGTACCAGCAGTGCTGGGGGTGAACGGGCATCACGGTGCTGAAGAGACACAGAGTGTGATTTGTGGCTTTCAGAGGGAGGCCCTATGCTGGTACCAGTGGTCTGTTCTGGAGATGATACCTCCTCCAGCTGTGGTGCTGGGGAGCTCAGTACTGAGATGGGTGACAGAGATCAGTACTGTTTTGAGGCAGGCCACATCCCTGAAAGGTACGCTGGCTTCCCTCTTTTCTTGGGAGGCTGGGGAGTAAAAGGCATGGGCACCAGAAGGAGGGCCTTGGTAACGTCAAAGGCCTCCAGGGTGTAGTGGACCTTCACAGTCTCCATATCCTGGTTCTGAGGATGACCTGGGTGGGGGGGGGATGGAGTGATGCCCATGCTTCAGTACCAATGGCAGTACCGAGCATGTCTTCTTCTGCTCCCTAGGGGAGCAGTGCCGAGAGCACTCCGGTGCCAATCTGTCATATGGTGCTGGGGGGGTCCATTGGTGGGGTTAGGCTGCTGCACTTGCTCTGAGACCAATGCATGGTGCCTCTGCTCCCTGTCCTTACTGCTCTCTGGCTTGAAGGACCAACAGATGGAGCAATTGGTAGCCTGGTGGGTCTCACCCAGGCACCCAAAGCACTTCTCGTGGGGGTCGTCCTGTGGAAGGCCTTGCTGCAGGCAGTGCAGGGTTTAAAACCTACCATGGCGGGCAGCAGGCGGGAGCTGTCTTCAGGTTCCAGATCTGGGCACTTGGTGAGAGAAGTGCTTTTTGGTGGAGCTGTGTCCCAAAAGAGGATCTCCCAGTTGAGTGGACAGCTCATAAACTGAAGGCTAAGACAGTCTCTTGCGAGGTTGCAAGGAGTGGGCTGTTCTGATACCGTCACTAAGGGCAGAAAAAAGGAACTGAGGAGGAGCAGGGTTGGTGTCATATATATAGCCACGATGTGGCCAGAAGGGGCATTGGCCACTGACCATGTCCTATAGCCACGATGTGGCCAGAAGGGGCATTGGCCACTGACCATGTCCT
>ML682027.1:420640-459583 GCA_007922195.1 Podocnemis expansa
ATAGCCACGATGTGGCCAGAAGGGGCATTGGCCACTGACCATGTCCTGACAGGCTAGGGCTAAAACGTTTCTGACCAATTGTGCACTGTGGCACGTAGACACCTATTACTGAATGTATCCAAACAGCACTCGAAGAACAAATATTTTGCCTCTCTAGTTGAACTGAGGCCTTCAGGCCTGTCTCAGATTATGGGAAATCTGAGCCTGTTCTCCGAGTTCCTTACCCTTTGCTGCCCCCAACTGGCTATTTTTCCCCCGCTATTTAAAGCTGCATCCATTAGTGTTTGATTGATATTCTGTTTGAATTCATTTCCATTCACCTTTTTGACAATATCTGTTGCATTTTTTTGCTTGATATTGTGACACACTGGTGCTTTGCCTTGTTACCTTCTTTGTCCAGAGGCACATAACTCTTGATAAGGTGTGTGTTCTGCACAACTATTATTTAATTCTGGAGAGCAGGATAGAGAGGGAAATCCATGAATTAAAGGGGCAGAGCCTTAACTGACACCTGGAGCATCTCCCTGGCATTCAAAGGGAGCTCCAGGGATTTACATCAGCTGCAGATCTGCCAGGGCTGGTCCATCCATTGAGGCGATCCACGTGGCCACCTAGGGCACCAGCATGTAGGGGGCACCAGAGGCAGCGCCATCCTGGGGGGAAGGGGCAATCACAACTGGCCCCATGGTTTCATGGGCCTGCATTGTCCTGCCGAGAGTAGGGCAGCACAGGGCCCACACTGCTTCCCCCCACAGCTGTGCTGCCCCTTGCCCCCCCCCCCCCCCCAGCTGCCTTTGGCAAAGAGCTGAAGGCAGTTAGAGGGAGGACACATGGAACCCAATCTCTGTCTGGGCTGACCTGCCCCATCCCCATGATGGGGAACAGCCAGCTCAGGGGAAGAGCAGGCCAGCCCAGAAGCTGAGTTCTGCTCTCCCACCCCTCCCCGGGCTGGCCGTTCCACCCCAGGGGAGGGGAGGGCTCGCCCAGAGGTGGGGTGGGAGAGCAGAGCTCAGCCACCAAACTAGCCTGCTTTGCCCTCGGGGCAGAGTGACCAGCTCAGGAGAGGGGCAGGAGTGCAGAGGCTGGCTCACAGCAGCACCTCTGTCTGCCAAGGCTAGACCCTCACCTGGCGCTGCTCCCTGCCTGAAGCTAGATCCCCAGTCTAGTTGGACCCCTGCCTGCAACACCACTCCACAGCTGGGGCCGGATCCTGGTGCCCATGGGTGGGTGGGTGGGGGGAGACTGCCAAAACCTTCTGCCTTTGGGTGCCAGGAAACCTTGTGCTGGCCCTGGGATCTGTCTATTGTTCCCTGTGTCACTGAGGCCAGTTTGCTCCAGGTGGGGAACTGGTCAATGGCTCTGATGACCTCCAATTCAAACAAATGGACAATTTGGTCCATTAAGTTAGTTATATAGTAAATGGAAAGTAAAGCCTCCTCCCCATGTATCCAAGGTAAATGTGTCAGTTACCTTTGAATCTGAGAGCTGAATGTGTCACAGCTTCATGCTGTTCAGGCCCAGGTCAGCTGCAGATGCTGTGACTGTCTTGTGAAGCTCAGTTCCTGACCATGAACCTTGCTGCCTTGGGGCTGGTGCTTCCTCCAGGTATTCAGGCTGCCTGGGCAGAGAACAGTGTGTTGGGGTTTCCAGGCAGGGATTAAAGTATAATTTGGTGGGCTTCAGAACCCTCCTGCATGGGTGCTCCACCTCCTGTATGGGTGGATCCCCTAATACCCATCCCCAGAACCTCCCCCCTGGCCCAATACCCCCCACAGCCACCCCCCAGATAGACAGACAGACACACACATGCACACAGCTACCCCCAGACACACACAAACCCCCAAGCAGCCTCCCTCAAAGCCCTTACCTCTGCTGTTTGCAGACTGGCTGACCGACTGGAAGCTGCTTCCAGCCAGAAGCTGCTCCACCCCGCAGGGGGGAGATTCACAAACTCCCAGCCTGCTGCAGCTCTCTGCTGGCTAGGCTTAAGGAAGAGCAGGGTTTAATGTGGAGCCACCAGAATGTTGCATTCCAGCTGCTCAAGCTATTTTTAGTGGGACCACAGAATGTATTATTCCTGTGTGTACCTCTATTTTTAGGGGTCTGGAACGCTGCCAGCCTAACAATAGGGGGCCCCAGAACTGCTTTCTGGTGTGTTCCCCCTTACTTTGACCCCTGTTTCCAGGGTCTTATGGCTGTTGGGGTTGGCTCCTTCTCTGAAAGAAACTCAGATATCACAGTGCTGGGCATCCATGGATGTTGAAGGGGGAAGGAAGGATAGACAGACAGCCCAGAAAGAAAGATGCATTTTTGTTTGATGGTTTCCTCCTTTGTCAATAAAGAGTTTCAAGGTTTTCCTGGCCCTGCTGTGGAAGGACCATGGACTAACACCGGTCTCCTCCCCTCAGGGGCTCTGGCCCGGTACATGGTGAGCCAGGGTGGCTCTGCCACTGCCCAGGAAGGAGAGCTGATCCAGTTCATCTGCTCATACACAGGCACTGAGGAAAGTGTGCACTGGTAACATGCCATGGCAGAGAAAATGTTGGGAACCACTGGGATAGACTGTACCTGGGTTTTCCTCAGATCTCAGAGAGTTTTTGAGATAGTCTTTGCAGCTCTTGGTGTGAAGCCTTGAACTTTCTGTGACAGATCACTGATCTTTGAACCCTCATTGTCCAGTTTTTCTGGTAAGACAGAATCATAGAACCATAAAACTGGAAGGGACCATGAGACATCACTAAGTGCAGTCTCCTGTGCTCATGGCAGGTCCGCATGCTGTCTTAAGCCATCTCTGACAGGTGTTTGTCTAATCTGTTTTTCAGACCTTCCAGTGATGGAGATTCCAACCTTCCTATGCAACTTATTCCAGTGATTAATCACCCTGACAGTTAGGAATATTTTCCTTATGTCCAACCTACATCTCCCTTGCTGTAATTTAAGTCCATTGCTTCATTTCCTATCACCAGTGGTCAGGGAGAATAATTTTTTCTCCCTCCTCCTTATAACACCCTTTTAGGTTCTTGAAAAATGTTATCATGTCCCTTCTCAGTCTCATCTTTTCCAGACTAAACAAATCCAGTTCTCTCAGTCTTCCCTCATAAGTCAAGTATTCCAGACTTTTAATAATTTTTGTTGCTTTTCTCTGGATTTTCTCCAATTTGTCCACATCTTTTCTGAAATGAGGCACCCAGAACTGGACACAATACTCCAGCTGAGGCCTAATCAGAATGGAGTAGAGTGGAGGAATTACTTCTTGTGTTTTATTTACAATACTCCTTTTAATACCTCCCAGAATGGTGTTTGCTTTTTTTTTCAATGGTATTACACTGTTGACTCATATTTAGCTTGGGATCCACTGTAACACCCAGATCCCTTTCTACAACAGCGAGCTGTTGTCAGTGCTGATAGTGAAGGGCACCGTTATGTCTGTGAGCACTACTGGAACCAGATGTTGTATATCAGGGCTCTCAAACTCATATCACCATGAGGGGCACATGAGGACTAGTACAGGGCTGCATGAAGACTAGTACATTAGCCCAAGGGTTGCACCACTGAAACCTTTTCATAACAATGATGTTGCAAAAATTGGTAAGAATAGTGTTGTTGTGGGCCACAGGACATAGGTTTAGGGGCTGCATGCAGCCCACGGGCCATGTGTTTGAGACCCTTGTTGTATGTGATAGCATGACCATCATCTCTAGGGTTGTTCACTATTATCTACTATAATGAAAAACTCTCAGTTCTAAGTATGGTATAAAATAGTCCTGGGGATCTGATCTTTTGGCCTGTCGAAGGAGCTATGGCCAATTGATACCATCCCAGATGTGGTTCATAAACAATAACACAAGATGAGTAATGGCTTCCTGCGATGCAGGATTTCTTTTCCTTTTCACACATGGGGGAACTGCCAAGTGGAGGCGGATCAGGATTGTTGCTGTTCAAACCACAACGGCTAAACAGATTCATTTGGTGGGGCTGAGGGCACCGGCCCTGATTTGACTGGATAGAAGACTTGAGGCTTAGTTTCGTTTTCCACTCTTTACGTAACTTTTATTAACAAGACAAGAAATTCACAGTCAAAAGGAAGTTATCTTACCAGAGCAAACCAGTACAAGGTACTTTAGCAAAAACTTAGCAGGCTGATAAAATCTTGCCTGCCTGAATAGTTTTAACACTATAAGCTTAAAACAATCCGTCCTCTTGTATTCTTTTTACAGCTCTTAAACATCACACAAACAAGCAGAATTCCACCCCAAGCACTACTAAAATAATCACTATTCCTAATCCCAAACCTATTGTTATTCCCTGAACCAATACTGCACTGCATTTAAAACTGTTGTTCCTAACTACTAATTTTTGGCCCTCAGATTACCAATTGGCTTTGCTCTTACCCAAGGAAGTTGTGACACCGTCTCCTTGAGCATTACTTGCTAGCAGTCACTGTCTTGAGAATTTGCCAGCCGTTCACTGTCTCTCAATAGCTGGACCGGGGAGTTGCCTCTGGCTGATCAGGCCGATAGCGTGCTTCTTTGCTGCCTTGACTCTGACTTCCCTGAGGGAGGGGCTCCCTTTTATAGACTGCAGCTGCAGCAGGTTTGAGCTAGTCTCAAGTGGTTTGAGTCAGTTGCTGGGTAGAGACTTTTTCGAGCTTTAACTTTTGCTTACCTGGCTTTCAAGGCCAACTGGCTTAACCCTTTCCTGACAAGGACATGTCTGTGGTCACTTTGGAAGGACAGAGCTGTAGGATTGCCTGCCAATACTGGGCTCTGGTCCTGTCCAGTTTGCAATAGCTCAGGCAGCCAGAAAGGCAAAGCCCTGCTTTCCTCCTGAAGCTGTATCAGATTGAGAACACTGCACAGGGGGGTTTTCACAGCACAGTTCCTGCCAGACAAGTACCTCAGCTATCTTCTTTTCAGCAGCTCCACGCTGGGTGAAACAGCCAGCTGCTTGAGTGGAGACACAGTGACAGAGGGCAGTTCCCAGGCTGTGCAGAAACTCTGCAGCTTGGATCCAGTCACATTTATTACTAAGGGAGCTGGCAAACACAGCTTCTCTTTAGCTTCACCTGCATGGCAGCCTTCACACTACGTGGCCTGTGGTGAAATTCTCTGGCCTGTGTCATGAACCAGACCAGATGATCATAATGGTCCTTGGAAGTTTGTTTATTAGAGAATGCTGGAAAAAGCTTCCTGTTTGATTAAGCTTTGCTGTGATAAGGGGGATATTCACAGTTGTAACCACCCCTGCTTTTCTCTTAGCAAAAGATAAACCAGTGGCATCACTGGCACTGAGCACATGGGGTGCAAGCCCCGAGTCCCAGCGCCAGTGTCCTGAGTCCAGACAGGGACTGGAGCCAGGCCACTGGTCATTAGCAACAGGATCTGACCCTGACCCTGGCAGCGGGAGCCCAATCCCAGGGACCTGGGGCCAGATTGAGCCTTGGGGTGAGGCAAATTGCGCTTAGGGGTAGGGCCAGTTCAGCAGGGGCTGGTTCTTCAGGGCAGCAATGACCCCAAGATAAGCAAATACAACCCTCTCCAAGAAGAACTTTGTGTAATCTGAAACAGGGAAAAATGTAAAAACGTTGTGATGTTTGTGTTTGGAGAGCAAGGAACCGAAGATGAGCTTCCAGTGTAAAGTTGTGACTGAAAGGGCTAATGTGGTCCTTGAATGTGATTTCACCTCTGCATACATCCCTGCTGTCACGGAATGCACAGTTGTGCACACTTGGGCTATAATCTATATAATTTTTTTGTTCAATTTTGCAATATAAACAGAAAGTTACTTATCTGTAAAAGTCCTTCTTCAAGATGGGCTGCTCGCATCCATTCAAGTTCGGGGATGTAAGTGCCATGGTGCATGGTCAACCAGATGCTTTTTGCTCTAACCTGTCCCTGTTGGGTCAGTCACCAATGTCCCTCAGGCCTGTGGTGTGGCTGTAGTATATAGGTGGCATTGACCCTGCCTCCTCGTCAGTCCTTTCTTTCTGCTAACTCCAAAAAGTGGGGTATGGAATGTATGTGACAGCCCATCAGGTAAGTAACCTTCTGTTCTTCTTTGAGCACTGCTCACATCCTTTCAAGTTCAGGTGACTTAGAAGCCGTATTCAGGATGGTCAGTGGAGCTGTGGTTTCCCCGCCTGCAGTATTGCTCTGCCAACAGCTGCATCGTCTCTCTCTCACTTGCTGCACAATGGTGTAGTGTGATTGTGTATCCCAAAAGGGGAGGTTCATTTGTGGATTCACCAGACGCAGACAAAAACCACTTAAAAGAAGGTTGATGTTTATTAAGCACCAGGGTTGTATACTGAATAAGTCACCCTAAGCAAAGCAAAACAAAATATAAAGTGGTGAGAGCTTACGTCCCTTCAGCAGCCGGGGACCCTGGATGGCTGCAGATGATCCTGAGGAGGTTTCTGAGGCACCTTTCTCAGAAAGCCCATACAGCAAGGTCCAGCAATCACAGTGGCAGTGCTAACATATAGCCCAATTCAGAGGGGGTGGGGGATCAGGCGCGCCCTCCCTGAACAGGCTTGGACCAGCCAAGCTGGCTCTGAAGGGCACAAAAAGCACAACATAACATGCAATAAGCAAAAACAAACTTAAACACCAGTTAAAGCAAAAACACAGGTAGACCCTGGTACAATCTTTCTGGGCAGACAGCTTGGAAAACAGTTCGTGGGAGGTCATTCCCATGGGAAAGGCTGTGAGCATCACTGCACTGTCTGTTACAAACATCTTTGGCAAATTTCCCTATAACACTCCACCCCCTGATGTTCTCAGCCTGCCGAAATGGGCCACAGCGACCTAATTCAGGGCTTTTACCTGCATCTACACTTTGCAGAGCTTGCAAAGTACTTTTACAATTAAACAAATAGCTGTGGGGTGCACAGGTGCAACTGCCATAGCATTTGGTGGTATGGGCCGGGGGGAGGAAGGGAGGAACCACATTCCCTTTAAAACCCAAGAAGGTAGTCTAGGAATATTGCCAAGTAGTCCATAGGACTTTGGTGGCAATGGCTAGGCACACAAGTCTGTTACCTCGTCTAGCACTATGATTTAATTGAGAAACTGTTTGTGCTGTGCACAGGCACTGGGGGAGTGACAAAAAGTGCTGGGCTCGGCTAGAGGGGTTATTGGTGGGGCACACCCAACCTTGTGGCCATGCCTCGCTGTCTTGAGAGGTGTAGGTATGGCTGGTGTGAAGACTCACTCATGACCCATAAAATTAGGGCTTCCAAAATCTACAACCCATTAGTTGGGGGAGCACTGCAAAGCGGTACCAGGTGTGGGGGCTTGTCTAATTATGGGCATACAAAAAGGTGTGTTGAATCTGTGTATTAATATGCTTCAGGCTAAATGGCTGTGGCTGCAGGCAGGAACTGGGCAGGAGGTCCAGGAAACTGCCAAGCAACACTCTGTTGCTGGTGACAAGCCCTAAACTCAGTGTATGTGCCAGTTACATAGCCAGGAGCTATGCTTCTATGCAGGTGGTGCAATTACTTAGTCATTGTATGGTATCTTGGGCATTTAGCATGGCGGCCCAGGCTGTTTGAGTAAACATTCTTCACACCAGTCACGTCCCTTGGACGCTGAGAAAACCATCCCTGGGACCCTGGGGGAGCCAGTGGGTGGCAACAGTCAGCGCTGCAGAATCTAGCTGACCTAACATCTGCAGCTTATTTTGTAGTATTTCAATATCATATCATTTAAACTCATAGCTACCACTGCAATGTGCTACAGGCTCTGTTGTCCCAAACTATATGGTTCAGGTCCCACCATATCTGTCATTGTCCTTTCCAATCTTGGACCAAGGCCCCCCCAAGGAAAGGGAAGCCAGTCAGTCTGCAACTTAATTACTTTCAGATGAAGGCCTACTTAGTGCCTTAACATCACCATAATACCAAAGGTCTGTTCCCATTTCTATTCCATCCCAGGATAGTGTTCATTACTTTATGCTTTCTCCATTACCCTGAAGCAAGGGGAACACCAGATGGTCTCCACTACTCCCACAAATCACTTGCTCAAACCAACAGCTCACATTGCAAAACCCAACGAAAATTGTACCAATATCAATATTCACATTAATCACATTAAATTCAGTTTCAAAATAACCAAGTTGCATGTGTCCGGTAAAGTCATTACAGGTGGTACTTGTTAACTGCCATCTCAAAAGGCCAAAGTAGTAAGGCCATGCTGAACTGGTAGTACCTCACAACAGGGAGCCACATTTCCAGAGCCCCAAACTTGTTGAGGGCCTAGCCAAGGCACGCCAGTACAGTTGGTGCACTTGTGAAGGTCCACCAGGTGGAGTTTCCAGCAACTGTTTCAAGATGAAATTCCCAAGTATAATGAGGGTTGTGGTGCCCTGGCGTTAAGCCAAAACGCTGCATGCAGGGCAGGGTGCAAACTGCCATGTCTTTATGGGGCTGTTTGGCAACACAGGCAAGGCTTCCAATGGTTCAGCTGGATCTCAGTGATGAGAAGGTCAGGCACATGGTGCCCTTGCGAGGAATGGTACAGATGTGATTTTCTAGCCCTGGCCACGTGCATCGGTTCGCTTCATAGGAGTAACCCGTACACACCAAGCATGGCTACCTTTGTATTAGTTTGCTCCTATTAAAACAAATAAAATCATTACGTACATTAACCCTGAGCCAGTAGGTGTCCCTGGGTCCCCTGGCATTGACCTCCTCTGACTGGAGGCACTGCCCAGGGTACCTTGTCCAAGCCCAGTCACCCTCTTCAATTGCTCTGTCTGTGGGCTCCAGCCCTCATGAGTTCCAGGTGGTCTCTGGCTTCTCAACCTCTCTAGGCTCAGTGCCTCTGGGAAGGACAATTCACTCACAAATCGATCAGGTCACTCAGTTGCCAGGCTGCACCTGCACAGAATCTATTCCAGAATTAAACAGCAGTATTGCACCTCTTTCCAGTAATTAAGTACACCACCCCTACCTGTATGTACACTTCTGCATGAAATGTGAGCGCAGAAAGGGCGGTGGGCATCCTCCCATAACACTTCTTAGGTAGCTGTACCATGTTCCGATGGAGTTAATTTTATGTGCTGGAATCAGTGACATCCAGGATGACTGCATTCAAGTTCACCCCTGCTGGCTCAGGTGTTTCTTGGTCAGAAGGCATACAGCACAGTTGCAGCAAGTCAGGGGCTGGCTGTTCTGGGTTCCCCACAGCAGTCGGCTCCTCAGTCACTGGCCGCATGCTCACTCTCCTGTGCTAGCATTTCACTGGTATCAGGCCATAGCACTGGTAAAAATTCAACTGCAAGACAGCATTTGTTAATGTCCCATACCCCCACCCCCATCTGGTCTGGTGATAGGAGCTGCAGTTGATGCCCCAGCAGCCAGCTGTAGTAGTCCACTGCACTTGCTCTGTGGAAGGTAACGGGATATGGAATGCAGTCATAATCTTTAGTGAGCATAGGAGGTAAAAAATGCCTGAAGCTTGTGCCCAGTAGAATACCCCCTCTGGATCTAAATGTCCTGAATGGGTGCATACCCAAGAGGCAAAAAGGGAGTGGCCCTCCCCTTCCTCAGCAGGGGCTACTGTGCATTTGGCAACATGGGCCAAATGGTTTACTACAAAATTCCAGTAATGTTAAAAATCTGTGCAGCAGAGTAAAAGTCCTGTGGAGTGGGGGTGCGCACATGGGCTTGCCATATATGGTCCAGTCCTGGGTCTTCCAGTACCCCATTCAAGTGGCCAATACCTGAGCCACAGGCAGGAGCGTCACTGCCCCGGGGAAGGACCCAGGGCACTGGCTCAGGCCCTGTCCCCGTCCACAGGCCACGCCGCCAGCCGGGGACAGGGCTGGGAGGAGCCGCCGTGGCCGCGGGTGGCTGGGTCCTGGATCCCTGGCTGCAGACAGGGCCGGAGTGGTCACCACTGCCGCAGGCAGCTGGGCCCCAGATCTCCGGCCCAATCGGGCTGGAGACCAGGAAAGGCAGGGCCCTGCAGGACCCGGGGCACTGGCACCAGGATTCGGGGCATGAGCCCCGTGTGCTGGGCGCCAGCTACGCCCCTGGCCACAGGTCAAAATCAGTATGCAATTCAGGAGCATTGCTGGTACTAGGCACACAGGACGGGAGCCCCATGCATCCCCATCTAGTGCCCCAAAATCAAAATCTAAGCAGCAGTGCAGACACAGAGCCTGCCTGCCTGGAGCAATGATAGAAACTGGCAGCCCCTCTTCTTCCCCCGCAGCACTCAGCCAGGTGCAGCTGTGCTGGTGGTGTGTATCTCATACCAAAAGTAAGGATGATCGACTGGGGGGAGACTGAAAAATTCATGCCCAAGTGTCTTAAATCTCCTTGATCTGTGGCTAGACATAAAAGCTGGGGGTCACCCAGGGAATAAAACAAAACACCCCAGGAAAAAGAGAAGAAAGAGGTCTGGGTGGGGGGAACCTCTGGAGCAGCCGCTTCGTCATCCCCCTGAATCTATGAAGCAGGGCTACAGCCTCATTACCTTCTCGGGGACCAGCTGCACTATGTCAGCCTCTAGGTTCCAGCAGTAAAACTGCCAGGACTTCACGCTGTCAACCACCTTCTGCTTGTACTGCATGCGGAACCCCTGGCACTCCAGCCAGGTATAATCTTGCACGATCTGTACCTGTTGAGGGACCACCCCAGGTGGTTCCTTAGCTTCGTTTGTAACTAGGGGTTGAATGTCCCTTGCAAGACCATCTCCTGGCTTAGCTTCTTTCTTCTTCCACCCCCCCCCCATTATTGCTGGAATCCCACACATTCCCATCACACATTTCATGGTCCCTGTCTGATGCTATCAGGGCACAAACCTTCACTTGGGACATGGTGGGGTGATGGTTCTGTAGAAGGCAGCAAAGGTGAATTGTTACTGCCACCCCCTCTTTCTTGCTGGCTCTCTGCTGGACAGCTTCCAAGGACATAGCCAGCAAGGAGTTTCTCTTCAAAAGAGCTCTGATAACAGACATCTCAGCTCTCCAACCTCAGTTGTTAACCCTTTTACCACAATGTTACTGTTATAGGTCTCAGGATACCAATTTCAATGGTGCAGGGCGTGCACCTTTGCTGATGAAACGGGAACCCGGGCTTTATGCTTATATTGCCACTGCACGTAGCATACTGCTGTGATTTTAGCTTGCACTTCTGCTTTCTTTACCTCTGCTTGCAGCTGGGTCGGAGAGGTTTGCTGCAACATTTGAAGCAGCCATGCCTGCGCTAACTCTGTTTTCAAATCCTATATCTGCTTTTCCAGCAGCAGCGTGTTCTCATGCTGGAGCTGGATAGCTGACAGGAAAAGCCATCCAGCCTGCTGTATACCCTTTGCTTTCTTTCCCACCTCCAGCGTATCAAGCACCTTCTTCAGACAAGTGAGTATTACACTGTCTCCTAACTCCTTCTCAAAGGAAACCGGGGGGGGGGACGGGACCCAGTTCCACTGTTTGGCCACCCATCCCCAGGCTGATGTGGCTGGCCAGCCTGGGAGACGCACTTCTTCCTTTAGCTATTTCCACCACCTGGTAATTGTCTGGGTCGGTGAATCCTGCTGACGATGCCAAGTGTATCCCGAAAGGGGAGGTTCATTTATGGATTCACCAGACACGGACAAAAATACTTAAAAGATGTTTATTAAGCGCCAGGGTAGTATATTGAATAAGTCACCCTAAGCAAAGCAAGACAAAATATAAAGTGGCGAGAGCTTATGTCCCTTCAGCAGCCGGGGACCCTGGATGGCTGTGGACGACCCTGAGGAGGTTTCTGAGGCACCTTTCTCAGAAGGCCCATACGGCAAGGTCCAGCAATCATAGAGGCAGTGCTAACATATAGCACAATTCAAGGGAGATGGGGGGATCAGGCCTGCCCTCCCTGAACAGGCTTGGACCAGCCAAGCTGGCTCTGAAGGGCACAAAAAGCACAACATAACATGCAATAAGCAAAAACAAGCCTAAGCAACTGTTAAAGCAAAAACATAGGCAGACCCTGGTACAATCTTTCTGGGCAGACAGCCCAGGAAACAGTTCATGGGAAGGTCATTCCCATAGGAAAGGCTGTGAGCATCACTGCACTGTCCGTTACAAACATCTTTGGCAAAGTTCCCTGTAACAGAGGGGAAAATATGTACTGAGGACCAAATGGCTGCCCTACAGGTTTCATGGATGGGCACCTGCTCTAGAGAAGACCATTGATGATGCTTGCAGCCTTGTCAAGTGTGCCCTGACCTTCCCTGGAAGGGGAACGTTTGCCCAGCAGTAACAATCGTTAATACAGCTTGTGATCCATGAAGAAGTGCTGGGATGTCACTGCCTGCCCCTTCATGGTTCAATCTTACTTGGGACCCCTCTCTCCACCCCACCCCTGCTTCCAAGCTGGGTGACAGCGTGCATCACACAACCCTTCTCCCCCCTAGGGAGGTAGGAGTACATACCCCGTCCATAAGTTCCCTGAAGAAACCTTATCACCCAAAGGGAACAAAAGGGGCTGTAGTACGCTACTTTAGATTCACTCAGCTAATGGGCCATAACCCCGTACAGACCAACTCTACAGGGCTGAGATCTTGTTTCCACAATAACCCACAGGTGGTCTGCAATACAGGGAGAGACCACCTGAGAACTTGCTGGTTTAGGTCACCTAGGGTGCAGATGAAAGGGAAATACACCCATGAATGTGTCACCCATCCCAGTCAGGGGAAAATCATGCTTGGTGCCCTTGTGCCCATGGTGTCCCTTAGGTTGCTCTGACCTCTAATTAGGAGTGAGAGGAAATTGTGACATATATGCAGCCAACCTCCCAGTATGCAGGGAGTTCATCTGGATCCAGGATAAACATTACTATCTTTTTGCATCCTTGACTTCATCCACAAAGGGACCATTCACTTTAAAAGGGCTGGGAAACAAGAACTCTCACAGAAGGACTGTGGGTCGTAGGTATGGACCCACTACTCAGAGCCTCCCCTTCCCTTTTAGCCTCAGGGTGGGTTGCCCACACCCCCTCATAGACTCATAGATACTGATGTCAGAAGGGACCAATATGATCATCCAGTCTGACCTCCCGCATACTGCAGGCCATAAAACCTCACTGACCCACTCCTCCAATGAACCTCAAACCCATAACTGAGCTATTAAAGTCCTCAAATCATGATTTAAATACTTCAATACAGAGAATCAACCAGCAAGTGAACCATGCCCAATGCTACAGAGGAAGGCAAAAAAAACCCAAAAAAACCAAACCAAAAAAACCCCAAAAACCCAGCTCCCAAGCCAATCTGCCCTGAGGGAAAATTCCTTCTCGACCCCAAATATGGTGAGCAGTCAGGAGGGCAAGTCCACAACAGCCAGGTCAAGAAGAACTTCTCTGGAATAACTCAGAACCCACTCCATCTAATGCCCTTTCCCAGGTTACTATCATACCCCTCACCAGTAGTAAAAGACAGACAATGGCCAAGCAACATTGTACATCATATCATTCCCTTCATAAACTTATGAAGCTCTGTTTTGAAGGCACCTAAGGTTTTTGCCCCCACCACTTCCCTTGGTAGACTATTCCAGAACTTTACTCTTCTGATGGTTAGGAATCTGCCTCTAATTTCAAGCCTAAATTTTCTGAAGGACAGCTTGTATCCATTTGTTCTTGTGTCCATATTGGCGCTGCATTCAAATAATTCCTCTCCCTCTCTTGTATTTATCCTTCTGACGTATTTATAAAGAGCAATCATATCTCCTCTCAGCCTTCTTTTGAGAAGACTAAACAAACCAAGCTCTTTAAGTCATCTCTCATAGGGAAGATTTTCCATTCCACGAATCATCCTTGTAGCCCTTCTTTGCACCTGTTCCAGTTTGACTTCATCTTTCTTAAACATGGGTGACAAGAACTGTACACAATACTCCAAGTGAGGTCGCACCAGCGCCTTGTATAACGGTACTAACACCTCCCGATCTCTATTGGAAATACCCCTTCTGATGCACCCTAGGACCACATTAGCTTTTTTCACTGCCACATCGCATTTGCTACTCATTGTCATTCTGTGATCAACCAGTACGCCCAGGTCCTTCTCCTCCCCTGTCATTTACAGCTGATGCATTCCCAACTTATAAGAAAAATTCCTGTTATTTGTCCCCAAGTGCATGACCTTGCACTTCCCATTGTTGAATTTCATCCTATTTCTAATGCTCCACTTTACAAGGTCACCCAAATCATTCTGCATTCTATCCCGATCCTCCTCTGTATTGGCAATACTTCCCAGCTTGGTGTCGTCTGCAAACTTAATTAGCACATTCCCACTTTTTGTGCCAAGTTCAGTAGCAAAAAGGTTGAATAAGATGGGTCCCAGGACCAATCCTTGGGGAACTCCACTAGTAACCTCCTTCCAGCTAGACAGTTCACCTTTCACTAGGACCCTCTGTAATCTCCCCTGTAACCAGTTCTTTACCCACCTTTCTATTTTATATTAATCCCTATCTTTCCTAATTTAACTAATAATTCCCTGTGTGGAACTGTGTCAAATGTCTTGCTGAAATCTAAATAAATTAGGTCCACCGCATTCCCTTTATCCAAAAAAATCTGTTATCTTCTCAAAAAAGGAGATCTGGTTGGTCTGGCATGATTTACCTTTTGTAAAGCTGTGTTGTATTTTATCACAGTTACCATTCTCCTCAATATCCTTAAATACCTCCTCCTTCAAAATTTTCTCCAAGACCTTGCATACTGCTGAGGCCAAACTAACAGGCCTGTAGTTACCTAGATCCCTTTTACTCCCTTTCTTGAAAACAGGGACTCCATTAGCAATTCTCCAGTCATAAGGCAAAACCCCTGTGTTCACTGATACTTTAAAACTCCTTGCTAAAGGGCTGGCAATTTCACGTGTGAGTTCCTTCAATATTCTCAGATGTAGATTATCCGGATCCCCTGATTTAGTTCCATTAAGAAGCTGAAGCTTGGCTTTCAGCTCAGATATGGTAATTTCCACTTCTACATTCTCATTCCCATTAGCTGCTCAACCTCTGTCCCCAATCTCACCATCACCCTCATTAAAGACAGAGACAAAGTACATATTTAGATATTGGAATGGGCTACCCAGAGAGGTGGTGGAATCTCCATCTTTGGGGATGTTTAAGGCCCGGCTGGATAAAACTCTAGATGGAATAATTTAGTGGGAGTGGTCCTGCTGTTTTTGACAGGGGTTGGACTAGATGACCTCATGAGATCCCTTCCAATCCTATGATTCTATGCTTCTATGATATTTAGCCATGCCTAGATTATCCCTGATCTTTACCCCATCCTCAGTGTACAGTGGTCCAACTTCATCCTTCTGTGTTTTCTTTCTATTTATATGGCTGAAGAACCTTTTGCTATTGGTTTTGATTCCCTTTGCAAGGTCTAACTCTGCTTGGCTTTGGCCTTCCTCACTTGATCCTTACATGCTCTTACCTCTAAAAGGTAGCTGTCTTTTCCTATCCCTCCCATCTTCCACTCCTTGTAGGCCTTGTGTTTCCTTCTAATTGCCTGTCTAAGATGTACATTCATCCAGCTTGGTTTAGAACCCAGGCCTGAAAATTTTTCCCTCTTCTTTGGAATGCAGGCTCCAGATAGTTCCTGCAGCTTTGCCTAGAAGCAGTTCCAAACATCCTCAACGTTCATATCCATGAATTCTTTGATCCAGTCCACTTCCCTATGTAATTCTCTTAATTTTTTGAAGTTAGCCCTTTTGAAGTCAAAGACTCTGGTCACAGATTTATTTTTGTTTACCCTTCCATTCAGTTTAAATTGGATTAGCTCATGGTCACTAGAACCTAGGTTGTCCCCTACAACTAATTCCTCTATTAGGTCCTCACTACTGACTAATACCAAATCTGAGATCGCATCTTCTCTTGTTGGTTTGGAAACTGCTTGATGGAGAAATTCGTCTGCTATCACCTCCAAGAAAGTCTGGGCCCTTTTATTGCTGCTAGTGCATATCCTCCAGCCTATATCTGGGAAGCGAAAGTGTCCCATAATCACACAGTTCCCAGTAGTGTTTACTTCCTTAAATGCCTTAAAGAGTTCTCTATCCATCTCCAAATCAGATCCCGGCGATCTGTAACACACCCCAAGCACTAATCCAGGTGAAACTCTAGTAGCTTTCTTCTCCAATGTGATTTTGTGCCAGATAGACTCTGTCCTGCTAATACCATCACTCTGAATTTCTTTGCATTCTATTGCATCATTGATATACAATGCCACACCACCACCTTTGCCATTACATCTGTCTTTCCTAAAGAGCACACAGCCTTCAATGCCCATACACCAGTCGTGACTACTATTCCACCATGTTTCTGTTATCAATTCCTCTACAAGTAGTTCCAGTTCTTCCATTTTATTACCTAGGCTTCTCGCATTGGTATATAGACATTTTAGCGTTTGCTGCTTGGCTTTGCTCATATACTTTACCCGATGTGGCCTTTTTTTACTACTGCCAGCATTGCCCATCAGACCAGTATTTGTGCTTTCCACCTTTCTAACATCCATATTGCCTTCCACATCTTTGTCTTTTCTGAATTTAGTTTCCTGCCCCTCAATGCTAGTATCAGGCATAGAGATTGTCCGAGCATCTCCCAACCATCTCCCCACAGTCCCTAGTTTAAAGCTCTCTTAATCAGTTGAGCTAGCCTCCCTCCCAGAAGTCTGTTTCCCTCTCTATTCAGGAGTAGTCCATCCCAAGCAAATAGTCTTCTGTCCATGAATGCCTCCCAGTGCCCATACATCCCAAAGTGCTCCTTGTAACACCACTGCCTGAGCCATCTGTTAACTGCCAGAATCTTCTCACACCTGTGTTGTCCTCCTCTAAGGACAGGCAGAATCCCACTGAAGATCACCTGAGTCTCTAACTCCTTGAGAGTCCTCCCCAGCCTGGCATATTCTCCTTTGATACATTCCAATGAGAATCTAGCTATATCATATGTACCCACATGAAGGATAATCAGAGGATTCTTTCCTGCTCCCATTAGGATCCTCTTCAGCCTCAAATCCACATCATGTATCTTAGCTCCAGGTAAGCAGCACACCCTTCTGTTCTCATGGTCACTTCTAGTTATAGGCCTGTTTGTCCTCCTCAGCAGAGAATCCCCAATCACATACACTTGCCTTTTCCTGGCAATAGTGTGCTTCTCCAGTCTATTCCCAGTTCTCTCAGACTGGGAGTCATGTTGTTCTTCGAGAGTGGATTCTCACCTTTTGCCTGAAGGGGGAGCTGTACCTAGTCCTATCTTATCAGGACTAGACAAGGTTTTCACATACAATGATTGCTAGTTGACGTCTGTTGATGCTGCTAAGTCAGTGTCTTCCTCCTTCCCCTCTCTTCTAAAGGGCAGGAATGATGTGCCCTCAGAGGGTTGGGAAACATCCCTTAGTGGAGGGAAAATTTTTTCCCCCTTCCAAGTCAATCAGTAGCCATCAGAATGGCTCTTAGCAGGTTGTATCACCAGCTTGGAGTGACAAGTACTATCCATAACCTCTTTAGGTCATGGCCTTTGGAACCAGCCTAGATACTCTCATACAGAGGTCTCTAATCCCATAAACATGGACTGGACAGACTTACCTCTCCTTATTCCTTTCTTTGAGTCATGACAACTTTCCATCACTGCAAATTGATAAACCATGGACCAGTCTTGTCTAACTTGTTTAATTGGCTTGTTAGCAATTAGGGTGTCAAAATGGGTTAGCCTGCTCCTCTGCTACTCTTCTAAGGACCCAGGTAGGGCACACAACCTCTCAGTGTCCCCCTGTGGCCTTCTCACAAAAGAACTCATGGGTTGTCAGCATTTTTCCTCTATATAGACCAAAGGCCTACTACTCTAACACCCAACCAGGGCTTGGATGTGTTGTTCCGAGAGTAGTCATGCTGATGACGAGAGAGAGCTTCAATCCCGCCCACCATGCGAAGTGTGGCTAGAACTGAATGATGTGAGCAGTGCTTGAAGAAGAATGGTGGGTTACTTACTGGTAACCATCCTTCTTCGAGATGGGCTGCTCACATATGTTCAGATCCCTCCCACTGTCCCCGCTACTCATTGTTGGCTAACACATGAGACTGAGGAGCACCAGGATTAGGGCTGTATATATAGGCATGGGAGCAGCCAGAGGTGGCATTGGCCACCAACCCTGCCCTGACAAGATAGGACTAAAAAGTTTCTGACCAATCATGCGCAGTGGCATGCAGACACCTAGAACTGAATGTATGCGAGGAAACCATCTTGAAGAAGGATGGTTACTGGTAACTTAACCCACTGTTCCACCTACACCTCCCCCAATGCAACTTGAGACCATTTCTCCTTGTTCTGTCATTTACTACCATTGAGAACAGCATAGCTTCATCCTCTTTAGAAGCCTCTTTCAGGTAGTTAGAGGCTACTATCAAATCTCCAATCACTGTTCTCTTCTGCAGACTAAACTAGCCTAGTTCTGAGGAGTGGCTGATGGAAGACATGTGTTCCAACCACCCAATGATTTTCATTGGCTGCTGTTGGAGTGTCTCCAATTTGTCCACATCCTTCCTGTAATGCACCCAAACCTGGACACAGTACTCCAAATGTGATCTCACCAGTGCTGAATAGAGGGGAATAATCCCTTCCCCTGCATCTGCTGGCAGTGCTCCTTTTGATCTCGCATATGCCATTAGCCTTCTTGGCAACAGGGTCATACTGTTAACTGATAGCCACCTTCTTGTCCACTGTACCCTCCAGCTCCTTTTGAGCAGAACTGCTGCCTAGCCAGTTGGTCGCCAGACATTGCAAAGAAAACTCCATAGACAAGATGACTGGGGCTATAAATTCACTGACAGAAAGATGCTTTATATAACAGTATACACTGCCTTGCACCAGTTATGAACACTATTCCCACCCACCAATTTTGAAATATCTATAAGGAAATCCAATTCTGCTAAACAATTTCTCATTTAGTTTATGTATTGTAGCCATATCCACAAAAGTCCCAAACCACTATATCCAAACATCAATCTGGGATGGGTACTATTAGGTCAAATTTAAAAATAGACCTGTCTACACAGCACTTGGCCAGTTCAACCTAAGACTTCCCTTAGGTCGAATGGAGGAGTGGTCCCTTTGAAGTTACAAAACCTCTTGTAACTTCGACGTGATCATCAATTCAAACCCTCAAGTTCAAATTGATGCTGTGTAGATATATGAATTTGAACTAAAGTTAGTTCGAATTCACAGGGGTTGAACTTGTAAAGTTAGGTACACCAGCCCTTCAGCACCTGGGACAGCAGTCCCAAAGCTGCCTTCACCCCCCCAGCTACATCAGGCTGGGGGGAGCAATGGGGTTCCTGTCCCCCAGCTGGGGAGAGGGACCCCAGGTCCCTCTCCAGCCCAGCAAAAACCGCCCACTGCGGTGTCTTCCAAGCGGGTGGCCAGTGCTGCAAAAACTGCCCACGGGGGTGTCTTCCCGGCAGGCAGCCAGCGGAGCAGAAACAGGGGGGATCCCTGCTCCCCAGCCCAGACCGTGCTGTCAGTCTGGGGCCATGGGAACCCCTTGGCCCTGAGCTGTCATTGTGGGCCAAGGGAATCACCTCTCCGCCATCCTTCCTGCACTGACAGCTCGGGGCCAAGGGATTCCCTCAGCCCCAAACTGACAGAGCAGCTGGGCAGGGAGAAGGGGATTCCTTTGGCTGCACTGACAGTTCAGGGGGATTCCCTTCTCCTGACCCACCCATGCTGTGGGGGTGAGGTGGGGGTGCCCTGGCCCCAGGGAGCCCTGGCAGGGAAAAACATCCCCTGCCCAGCTCTAGCTGCAGCTAGAAGTAGCAAGTCCAGTTCATGGATGTGCTATTTTGAATTGGTTTTCCTAATCTGGCCATGTTAGTTTGAGTTGACTCAGTTCGAAATAATCATAATTAGTTCAACTTGATTAGTTCAAATTGAGTCAATTCGAACTAACAGTCTAAATGTAGACATACCCTATGATATTTGTATTGTTTCTGAGTGTCTAAACTTTGTTTCTGTTGTATCCAATTTTAAATATTTTTGTCTAGGGTATATTTTAGTCTATGGTTCTATTGTCTCGGGGCATTCCTTACTATTCTTTTTTATAACTGAGGGAAATGACTTTTTTTCTTTTTATGTACCTGCCATGTAATATTCAGATTATCTCAGTGACCCAGCTGTAAGTCGATTATAGCCAAGTGCAGCTGTTCTGCTTTGTTCATCCCACAGAGGACACCTATGGAGTACACTCTATGAGCCAAACTGAAGGCATTATGAACATCTCCTGTGCGGATCCTGTGCATCTGAATTGTACCTACTGTTTGTATTTCACGATTATTCCTCCTCCTTTCTGGTACAGGCTCTTTCTGCACAGGGTTACCAAATACCAAAGCATGGAAAGGACGACAGGAGGACATGGAGAAAATGTAGTATTAATATAACTGTCATTACCATATTATGTTGTGGTAAATGGATAATGATTAATGAATTGATGGCTGCATGAAAAAAATGGAGAACTAGTTGAACAACAGAAATATTCTTAAGCACGTTAACTGTAAAAAAAGATATATAAAACAAAAGTGTGTAACACCATAAAATAAGTATTGTTATGAAAATACAATTTATGTCAGCAATGTCACAGTAACATTTAATTGACCAAATTATACCATTCAAAACAGTAAAGCCTATTCTTGTTATTTACCAGCTGAACCCATTTTTATCAGTAGGCTATCATTAACAAGAATATATGAGTGAAATTCCTCACAAGACATATTATTCATATTATACTGAGTTAATATAATGCCCTTCACAGATTTAACTGATAATTGATTCCTCTCCTTTGTCCACTGAGCATTGATAAGAGAGAAAACCTGTTCTACATTGGCATTATGTTCAGGAATGCTGAAAAAAAATCAGCAATTTTCAACAGTTCTGTGAAGCAGCCACTGCTTTCACAGTTTCACCCTAACCCCCCCAATGCCTGACCCCCACCACCCCAGCTACTGCCCAGGCCTCCTTACCGGTGGGGAACACTGGGAGCAAACAGTGGTGGATTAATCAATATCTTGCTTGAGAAAGAGCTGGGTAGCAATAAATTAGTAAGAAGTGTTAATTAACTCAAAAGGGCTGCAGTCTACTGCAAAATGACTTAGACTTCATTTGTACACAAGATTGTACAGTTTTATACTGGTGTAAAGCAAGACAACCTCCACCTTGGCTTGTACAGTAGTATACAAGAGGAGTTTAGCACTTGAGGTATTTCCATTGTACTGGTATAACTATAGCTGGATGGCTCAAGCACTGACAATTATAGCAAAAACAGTGAGAGTCCTGTGGCACCTTATAGACTAACATTTCTTCAGGCATAAGCGTTTGTGAATAGTAGAATATAAAACAACCAATGTTGCTGAAGAGCAGGAGGAAAGAGACCTATTGTATTGTCACAGCATGCAGAACTTGGCCACAACAAAACTAAGAAAGTAACAGATTGTCTTAAAATGCCCTGGTAAGAGATCATATTTTGGTATTGGAAAGACAGTAAAAATTGAAACATGCTCAAAGAACAGCAACAAAACTATTAGACCTCTGTATAATAAAAGATCAATGGGATCAGATCATGTTACAGTATGACTGCTTTTATTTTCATCCTATTCTGTAAGTTCCCCCATCTACAAAGCTTCTGACAAAGTGGGATTTTTTCCCACGAAAGCTCATGTGATAAATAAATTTATTAGTCTTTAAGTGCCACTGGACTCCTTGCTTCTTTTGCCATAGCCCAGGACATGTTTGCACTGCAATCCTAGGATGTATGTGGCTGCAGTTTGGTACCTAAACCCCAACTACCTGCCTCATTAGCTCTCAGGAGTCAGACAGGTGTATATTACGTACCACAGCAAGAACGCAAGGGCAGCTAGCCAGCCTCATCACACAAGCAGCCCAGGCAGTTCAGCTTTAGGGGCACAATTGGGAAGGGACCCACCTCAGGAACTCACATCTGGGGAGCCTGCCTGGGTTCACAGGCTAAATATGGCACTGGCCCCAGCAAGAGGGGACATGCACTACGTACACATCTTGGGCCAGTAAGGGCAGGACCTCCCCAGGCTAGGTGCTGTGAAAGGAGGGGAGGAGAGGGGGTGCTTGGGTTCACTCCTACCCACCGCAGCCCCATGAGCTGGCAAGGGAATGCCTTTGGGTGTGGAATGCTTGCTCCCACGTCTATTTTTAGACTGTCACCCCAGTGTCCAGTAAAGAGCTGGCCAAAATCAACTTTTTCTCAAATGCCTGGAAGACGGAGGGCATCAGGGCAAAAAGGAAGACGTCCTCTTTTTGCCAGCTATCTGGTAACCTCATTCCTGTGGGACTTGGGAAGGGAAGAGTCAGATGAAGGGATTATAAAAGACTTCAGTGATAACAGGCTTTACAACAACAAAGACAAATCCTTCCACCTGTGGAAATGGTCCAGCAATTTGACTGACTCCACTACATATTACTGTACCATGAGTGACACAGTGAAAGGAATCAGCAGGGGAGCTGAACTAAAGCTGCGTGAGAAAATCAAGCACACGAAGTCAGGCACAATCAGGTGGAGATGTATATGTTCAGTCTCTTGTGTGCTGTCAAGGAATCTTCATAGGTGTATAGATAGAGCATGAGTCTTTCCCCGAACATCTTCCTTCACAAAAATACCATTTCTGAGAAAGGCTGATCTATGTGCAAAGGTATAAGTATATTGTTTCCTCTTTGAGCACTGCTCACATACAGTTGGTTACAGGTGTCTACATACCACAGAACACGGTAATCTGGAAAGTCTTTAGCCCTAGCCTGTCAGCTCAGGGTCAGCAATGCCCACTGTATGCCATGACTGCAGCTATATATCTGACCCTGACCCTGACCATCCCAGTTCCTTCTTTCTGCCTTCAGTGACAGTACTGGAACAGCCTGCCCTTGCCTCTGATCAAGTGCCTGTCTTACTTACTTTGCCGATATATAGCATAATCCTCCATTCTCCATACCTGGATTTGAGCCCTGCATGACCTGCTGCAAGGCATTTCTGACTGACAATCCCCATGAGAAGTGCCTCTTATGCCTAGGTGAGTCATACCTAATGGATAAGTGCTCCATATGCAAGTCCTTCAAGAGGAGGAAACGCAAAGACAGAGAGTGAAGGCTGTGCAATATCACCCATGAATGGGCTTCCCAGCCAGCACTGCATACCCCCAATGTGCCAAAGGACCTGCCACCACAGCATGCTAAATAGGCACAGGAGTTTGCTCAGTGCTGGTCTCCGGCCTAACACAAAAAAAGCCAAGATCGGCATCTGACTCGGCACCACCCCCACTCCAAGGAAAGGGGCCAGAATGCCTTCCAGTGCCGTCAACGCTGGAGGCCTTTCAGGCAGCAAAGGTACTGCTCCCACTACTGGCCCCCACACCAAGGCGATCAGCACAGTCAAAGGGAAAGCCGGCACTGTCTTCCAAGTAGCGGTCATCCTCTACAGATGGACAGGCACTGGCACCACGTTGGACAACAGGATCTCCTCTGGCACTACAAAATTATACTGGCCCACAGCTGGAGAAGGGATCTGGAAATGAAGACCACTCCTCACCTGAATCCTCACATGGGCCCTCAGTACCATGCTCACAAGGATCCGGACAGGGCAGATCTACCTCCATTTCTTCTGTCCCTTCCAGTGATGAGCCCTGGTACCACAGGTCTTACAGGACCCAGCACTGACTCCCATGGTGAAGAAGTCTGCGGGGAAGCAGCACCACAAGCATTCCCTGACTGCCCCTGCATCCGAAGGACTCATCCCCCAGTGGCTTAGCACAGACACTCTCAGCACCAACCTCATCGCTTCTAACACCCCTGGTATGGATGAGGCAGTGGAGCCAGGCCCAGAGTACCCAGTTCAGCACCAGTGGACCACAAAAGGAGAGAGGCCATTCCCAGACGTGCCTCAACTCGGCACTGCACTCCTCACGTGGATGGACGGACTGGCCAATTGACGATGACCTCACCTCACCACATCCCTCCATGTAACAGTTGACCAGGACCCCATGCTCTTCAGAGGTCTCGGATGAGGAACCTGATCCCAGCATCACTCATTGTCCTCCCCAGATGAGGTAACCTACCAGAGGAGCCTGGCCTACAGGGACAACCCCTGTGCCCAGCAGGAATTACTGAGGCAAATGGCAGGAAACCTGAACTTAGACCTTGGGGTCATTAAGGAGGAATGTAACCCCTATTTTGACATGGGGGATGTAGCCCCACATGCTAAGGTCTCGGTTCCTCTGCTGGAAGGGGTATATAGTATTGCGAGGTCATGGTAGCAGTGTCAAAGAAAAACAGCTGAACCCAACTTGAGTGCAGAACCAACCAGCTGATAGCTTTATTATAGGAAAACAAAAAGAAACAAAACAAAAAAAATACACACTGCAGTGGGGGAGAGAGCAGTTAGGTGCTGGTCTCCACTCCTGTGATGTATTACAGAAACTTTTATAGCTTAACAGCAATATTAACATACAATGCATATACATAAGTGCAAACTAATAGTATTCCAAAAAAAGGGACCAAGGTAGGGAGGGGTAAGAATCACACATAACATTGCTGATAATGTCAGAATTGAGGCAGCTCAGACTGGTATGACAAGACAGGATGGTTATATGTCAAGGATATTTGGTATTTGGAACAAGGGGTTACAGAGAGGCACCAGTCAAAATACCTTAAGCTTGCCCTTTATCACAACATTCTTAATAACATTCCATTTATCTCTGAGTGCATTCATTTACAACTCACCCCCGGCCCACTAAGCCATCTGTGTCTCAACGCTGTCAGGTCTTAGCTACGAAATTCTTCCACAATCCCCCCCTTTGAGACTTTTAAAGTCTCATTACTTATACTTCCAAATTAATTATCCCTTGGTCTTCTTGATGTTTTTTAATGATTTCTGTATACAAAGTATACACCTCCTTATGGTATTGTGGGCTTAAACTCTTTTGGGCAGCCTTCGTTAACAACTTAAACAGTATTTAACCAGTAATAGCACAACATAACCACAAATCAGGGCCGCTATTATAATCAAAACTCCATAAAATATTTTGGGTCCTAAAGCCCCAAACCAGGTCCATAATCCCCGTGGTTCTTCTTGATGCAGGGTACTAGCAGGTTTCTGGATTTTGCTTAAGGCCAAAAATATTTGATCATCATTATCTGGGATGCAAGTGCAACATTCTTTGCCAATTAAAGCACAAGTTTCGCCTTTAGAAGCCAAAATAAATCTAAAGCCATTCGATTTTGGAGAATCATTTGACTAATCTGTTTTACTTCCTGAGTAATGGCACTTAAGGCTGAGATTGTTTCATTTGTTATTTCTTCTAGGATTTGAAAAACACGCATAATTTCTTGAATGGCTATACTAATACCATAAAAGGGAAAGGCAATTCCAAAAACCTTTGTGTCTCAAATATTTTTTGTTTAGAACAGGTTGGGAACAAAGAACTTAAAGAATTGAGCGTATGTTGAATGGTGGGTTTCAAATAAGCAAACACCATTTCAATTAACTGGCCAATGTTTTTATGCCTTATTTTCATAGACCCAATATTGGCCTACAAGGGCAGTAACACCATGCTCGCAGCAAACAATATGACTTGCTGCGGCAGAATACCAACCCTTTAGCCACCAAGTGGGTCATGACTTACGATCATTATAAATTACTTGAGAGCAATTAAGGAAGTGTTCAAGTAAGGGTTGTCCTGTTTTATTACAAATGTAATATACTCTTGCTGAGGGCATGCAGTACTCAGGACTCTCATGTATTTTGACACATTCCTTTTTTTCTTTTCTTTTTTTTCTTGTTCTTTTTCTATTTTTTTATGTGGACAGGGGTTCCACCAGCCCATATCATCTGCTGTGACTGAGACTGGTATTACAGGGATTTTCCCTTGGGCAGGGATGGGAAATTGGGAGCACACCCAGCAGTTTCTTACATTTAAATCCTATTAATTTAAGATTACATTAAGGATTATAACATAGCAGAAACTATACTGCAAAAGACTATAGCAAAATTGAAGTGGGTACCTTCAAAACTTTAAAAGCCAGAAATATGCACATATATAAATTACAGGTAACAATGACAACATTTTGATCTCATGGAGCCTTACAGACTTGCTGGGACCTGATTGAGGCGTCTCTAGGTTAATTTCTTCTTTGCAAATTCTAAGAATGTAGTAGTGGCAAATCCTTTTCACTCTGGCTTGGCAAATCTTCTTGAACAACAGGGAAGAGGTTACTACCACATGCACCCTGTGTTTTTAATTCTTCTTTTTCTGGGGGTGTAGATTGCTTACAGTGTGAAGCATGGATCCACATAGACAGTCCCTGGCATTTGACTGCTGTATTGGTGATTAACAAAACCTGGAATGGACCTTTCCACCATAGCTCCAGTGCAGGCTTGTGCCAATGAGTTGGAGGCTATGACATACTTCCACTGGTACTTGAGACTAAATATCCTTTACCTTTAAAATATTTTTTCCACCTTTGCTGCAGATTGGGGATGATAAGGACAGTGCAAATGCTGAAGAATGCATAGAGCTTTGCAAATGTTCTTCATAACTCTGTTAAGAGTCACTGGAATACCAAACCTTGGAATGAATTTTTTTAGAAGCTTTTTTCTGACAGTAAGAGCATCAGCCTTAACACAAGAACAGACTTCTATACGTACTGAAAAGGTACATATAACTAATACAAATTTATAAGAAGCAAACTTTGGCATTTGTATGAAATCTATCTGAAGATTTACAAAAGGTCCCAAGGTAGGGGGTTGTACTACCCCTTTTGTCTTCACAGGTTTGCCAATATCATGGGCTTGACCATTTGGACAGGCATAACAACACTGATCCTGTAAAATGGGTTACTTTTAAGTACTTTGTAAACAGAATAGCCTGGGTTACACAGCTTAAGCTTAATTAGCAGTACTGCAGCATATTCACAAAAGGACCCCATGGTGGAGGTTGTGCTGCTCTCTTTCTCTTTCTGCTCTCTAACAGGTTTCCCTACACTGTGAGCCAGGCAAGTAGAGCAAGAGGCACAAAATGAGCTGACATGGCTCTACAAATTTGGAACATACCAATCCTTGGCCATCAAAGTGGCCATGGCTTCCTTGCCTATGTGTGCCAGACTGTAATAAGTGATTAACAGATTAGGCAGGAGGCTCAATGGCACAACGATTGTCCCCATCTCGCCATATTTTGTCTGGGTGCAAGGTGCACCCTGCCTTCCTCCATTTTACCTTTTCATCTTCTGGAGCCAAATCTTGCCTTAGGCTAAGGTCCTGATTGGAATCCTCAGTAGGAGGAGGCATCTCTTGTTGAATTAACAAGGCAGCAGCCTGGTCAGCCTGAAACTGGGTTACAACAGCTTCAGCGGCTGCATCTGCTAAAGCATTACCCTTACTCGTTTTATCTTTTCCATTTGTATGTGCGGCACAATGCATGAAAGCTACTTAGGTAGTTGTACTGCTTCTAACAAATGGCTCACGTGTGCCATTTCTTTTTTTTTTCCTGCAGAATTCAAAAAAATTTCTTTTGACAAGACCCATCTTCATATAAGAAAAATTACAATTTTATAAAGGAGTATCTTTAAAATCTACTTGAGGCATTGTTAACTGATAACAGATAAGCAAAAATTTCATATTTGATTAACCTAGTCTGAAAAAATGCTATATTTAGTTTATAAAAGGACAGCTGCAACAGAGTGTGGGAGAGCAACCTTTAGTGAATTTTCCAAAACAAAATTTTTAACAGTTTTAACTATTAATGCAGTTGGCTGCTACAAATCTTAAGCAAAGAAAAAAGCAGCAGGCACAGAATCTAAGGCAGTCCCTATAATATGCCAAAGGTTGATGTTTAACCCCGTATTTCTCATTAAACACACCCAAGGTAATTTTTTATAAGCATAATAACTGCAGTTTTTTTCCTGGAGGCTTGATGACCCTCAAGGTTGAGCAGCTTGCTTCTGTATCAGTTAAAAATGTAGTTGGGCTAACATCAACCAGACATGACACAAAAGGTCCATTTTGATTTACAGGTAAAGAAAGTGCATTAATAAAGTCACCTTTCCCCAGGGTGGCCTCATGAGAAGGAAATTGAGGATTAATGGGTTGGGGCATGGGCAGTGGAGGCATTGTTGCAAAGTCAAGTGTCCCTTCCTGCTGGCCAGGCCGGTAAGGACACTTTGCGTTTCAGTGGCCCAATTGTCTACAATAGCGGCATATGAAATTTTTTTCAGAATGCTCGAATCTCCCTTACCCCATACCACATCCCCCTGGCAACTGGGGATCCCTTGCGTGGCTGCAGATGACCCTGAGAAAGTTTCCAGCCACCTGTATCATTTGAGGAGAAGGCAGGGTGATCAAACCCGCTTTTTCTTCACACACTCAGGCTCAAGGCTAAGACAGCTTACAAAAACAGATAAAAAAGTACATCACAGCCAAGCCTTGCAAACATCAAAGCACCAGGCCCTAGCCAGTTCCTACAGGAGACAGATCCCAGCTAGTGCTTTGGGCATGGAGCCCAACATTAGTTTACGGTCAGGTCGCTCACAGGAGTAGTGTAAATGCCATACTACCTTTCCATCTCTTCTGGTTTAGCCCTATATTACACCCTTGGTGCTTACAATCTGTCTGATGAGCAAAAATGACTGCATTTACAAAACATTTAACCAATTTAAAAAGGCTGCAGGACATTCAGCAGGGTGGCTTATGCCATTCAGTCTTTATACCAGTCACCCCCCTTGGAGGCTGAGCAAACCATTGCTGGGACTCTGGAGAGTTAGTGGCAACAATCAGCTAACCTACCATCTGCAGCTTATTTTACAAAACTCAATCAAAATTACACAAATATCCATATTTACATTACATTAACCACATCAATTTGCAGTCCCAAAATAACCAGATTGCATGTGTCCGGTAAAGGCACTACAGGTAATATTTATTAACTAAAGGACATGCTAAACCAGTCATGCCTCTTGATGGGGGAAACCTCTGGAGCAGCTGCTCCATCATTACCCTGCATTGATGGATCTGGGTCCCAGCCTCATTACCTCTAGAGGATCAGGTACACTACATCAGCCTCCCAGTGCCAGCAGCAAAACTGGCAGAACTTTATGCTCTCATTCACCCTTTGCTTGTACTGCATATGGAGTCCCTGGAACTCCACCTGGATGTAATCTTGCATGATCTGTACTTGTTGAGGAGCCATTCTAGGTAGTCCTTAGCTTCATTTCTAACTAGGGGGTCAAATGTCCTATGCAGAATGATCCCCTGGCTCAGCTTCTTTCTTCTTCCACCCCCCTCCACCATATTTGCTGGAATAGCACATTTCAGGGTCCCCATATGATGCTATCAGGGCACAAACTTTCACTTGGGACATGGTGGGGTCGTGGTTCTGTGGAGGGCAGCAAGGGTGGATTGTTACTGCCACCCCCTCTTTCTTGCTGGCTCGCTGCTGGACAGCTTCCAAGGGCATAGCCAGCAAGGAGTTTTTCTTCAAAAGAGCTCTGATAACAGCCTGTTTCAGGTCTTCAACCTCAGTTGTTACCCCTTTCATCACAACATTACTGTTACAGGGTGCACACCTTTGCCGTCAAAACAGAAACTCGGGCTTTATGCTTACGTTGTGGATACAATGGCACTTAAGGTGTACTGGGGTTATTTATCAAATTTGACTGGCCAGTAGTATTTTGGTATTTTAACTCTTAAACTGAGTTTTCAGCTTGTCCTGGGAGTCCTTTAGACTCCTGACAACTGATTTTTGGCTCCTTTTAGGCATTTTTTATACCAATGAAAATACATATTTCACTGTTTTATGGGGTTCTGCCCCCTTAATTTTTTTTAAACCCCAAGCAAATAAACAATCTTATCTGGATGAAAAGTTTTTTCTAAAAGAAACAGCTTTAAATGATTATCCCTGGTATACCAATTCCATTTAAATAAAAACAAAGAAAAATTAGGCCCATAATGGGTATACATATAGTACCCTGGAGTCCCCAAAGGGGGAAGCAATTTTAGTTCTATCTATCCGCATTATTCTCAGACCACTCACTTCACATGCTTCCCACTGGAGCACGAACCGCCTGCTGCCTCCTTTGCTATCAAGACACCACCGGTCACGACCATTAAGTTTGCAGTGGGCTTGAGGCAGCTGAAACAATGAACGGCCAGCTCTGGTCAGTGGAAGGACATACAAATGGAACACAATCAGGCATTCATCTCTCATACACACATACCAAAAATTCAAAACATACAAAAATCAGGACCCTTTAATCAGGGAGCCCTGCTCCTACCAGCAGTAACTAAAGACAGAACCCAGGCATTTTCTCATTTTCTTCAAACAGGGAGCCCTGCTCCAAACAGAGTTGACTAAACACAGAATTTAGGTACTACTTATTCAGACCAGACCAGGCAAGGGAGCTCTAATAACTTTCTAAGGACCCTAATGAGGCAGCCTTACCAGGGCTGTTGATGTTACACTTAGACAAATATGTCCAGTATGCAGACTCCCTGATGCCCCCCAGCCTCTCCCTGTCTGCTCACTGAGGGGTCCAGCTGTGATCAAGGGCCGCAAGTGGAGGCACCTTCCTGGACATGACCGATGTGCGTCAGGGAGCAAACCAGCTGGAGCAGTCACCAGGCAGTTGCCATCCGAGTGCCTGGGTTTTGGCACCAAAACTATCAAAGAAAAACATCTGAACCCAACTTGAGTGCAGAACCAACCAGCTAATAGCTTTATTATAGGAAAACAAAAAGAAATAAAACAAAAAATACACACTGCAGTGGGGGAGAGAGTAGTTAGGTGCTGGTCTCTGCCCCTGTGATGTATTACAGAAACTTTTATAGCTTAACAGCAACATTAACATACAATGCATATACATAAGTGCAAACTAATAGTATTCCATAAAGGGGACCACGGTCAGGAGGGGTAAGAATCACACATAACATTGCTGATAATGTCAGAATTGAGGCAGCTCAGACTGGTATGACAAGACAGGATGGTTATATGTCAAGGATATTTGGTATTTGGAACAAGGGGTTACAGAGAGGCACCAGTCAAAATACCTTAAGCTTGCCCTTTATCACAACATTCTTAATAACATTCCATTTATCTTTGAGTGCATTCTTTTAAAAATTGCCCCCGGCCCACTAAGCCATCTGTGTCTCAACGCTGTCAGGTCTTAGCTATGAAATTCTTCCACAGCACACTCCATCATTGATTCCCCCCATGTCCAAAGTGGCAGATCAGAGATACCATGTACCATCTGACAAATGTGCTTTTTCTTTTCCACCACCCCACCTCAGGTTCCCTGGTGGTGGATGCAGTTAACCAGAGGGAGAGATAGGGCCTACCAGACTCCACTTCCAAGAACAAAGAGGCAAAGAAACTGGACCTCTTTGGCAGAAAGGTCTATTCCACCTCGGCCCTCCAATTGCACATAGCAAAACACCATGCCCTCATGGGGAGATATGTTCTTAACCTCTGGAGGTCTAAGGAATGCTTCTGCAATGTAGTCCCAAAAGAACACCTCTGGGACTATGAGGCAACAATGGTTGAAGAAGGCATCCTGGCTCCTCTGGATGTCTTAAAGGCCTCATGGGATGCGTCTGATACAGCCTTCCACAATATAGCCTCTGCGGTGGCAATGTGGTGTTCAGCCTGGCTGCAAGGATCGGGTGTTTCACAGCAAATGCAGCTGATGATTCAGGACCCTCCCTTTGAAGACCCTGCATTGTTTGCTGAGTCCACAGATTCCAAATTGCATGGGATGAAGGACTCTAAAGCCACCCTAAAATCCCTGGGTATATACACACCCCAGGTAGTCAGCCGCTTCTTCAGACCCCAAGAAATGCAGCAGCAGCCCCAACAGATGCAACAACAACATCAACACAGGGGTCATGTTCAAGGTCCTATCAGTATCTACAGCACCAGTACAGTATTTCTGACAGGGAGAAACCCCAGTCAGGCAAAGGCTCTAAGCCACAACCCACCTGACAGGGAAATAGTTCCTCTTGCCCCACTGGCCAGAAACAGTATTTTTGATGGTCAGATAGAGGGCTGCCATACCCCAACCCAATCCCTGGTCTTCAACAACCACTTGGCCCCATTCTCACATCACTGGGCCAATATTATGACTGACCGCTGAATACTAGATACAATGTCCAAAGGTTACTCCGTAACATTCAAATCCATTCCCCAAGACAGAAAACCACTCCCTCCCGCAAACCTCATGTGGACCTAATCTTTTTTAGTTTGAAATAACCAGTGACATACCCCTAGTAAGGCTCCACAGTTGGTGTTAATCAAGAGACCTCTATCGGAGCCAATGGACCAGAACCTCAGCTGATTTCAGTTGGCAGTGCTTCATTGGAGTCCATGAGCCAGATTGCCTGTGGCGGTGGCATACTGAGACAGTCTGGCACCCAGGGGGCCAAGTCAAATTTGCATACACCCCCTAGGTGCCTTATACCCAAATGCACCTTGCAGTCCCCCACGCAGGGCAAGAATGGTCCAATCCCCACTCCTCAGCTCTCTCAAGGAGCTGTCCCAGGGGAGCTGTCGCAGGTCCCCAGATGAGGCTGTCCCAAAGGAACTGTCACAGGTCCCCAGATGAGACTGTCCAGCTGAAGGGGGCTGCCAGGCTGACCCCATGCCAGGGTCAGATTAGGGGACCCTGGGGCCTCAGGCTGCCAAGTTTTGGAGACCTGCACCCCCCCCCCCCAGGTCAGCCTGGTGGTAGGGTGGCTCTTGGCACTGGAGAGGCCTGCCTGACAGTGAGGGGGTATGGGGTCTTGGATCCAGAGGATGCCATCCACAGCACTCCCAACTCAAGTCTATGAGTTACTCCAGATTTACACCAGTGTAAGAGAAATGTGACTTTGGCTCTCAGTACCCTTGGCCCTGAGCATAGTACTACTTCAGGTTTACACTGGAAGAAACCAATTGCTTTCAGTTGTGGTGTAAAAGTGGAAGGGGGAAAAATCTGTGTTAAAAGCTTTTTCTGCAGCTACAGGAAACATCATTCTGATAATATTACCAAAGCTGCTCTGTGACACAGCACTTTTTTATTCATGTTACAGCTGGGGAAACTGAGTCACACAACAGTGAAGTGACTTGCTCAAGGTCACCCTGTAGGCCAGTGGCAGAGCCAGGAATAAAACCAGGTCTCCAAACCCAGGTCCATTGCTCTATCCTGTAGGCAACAGTGCCTCAGCTTGATACCAACACCTATAAGGTCACTTTTACTTCAGTTGTTTATTTGGCAGGATTGAAAATGCACAGAAGCTATTAAAGGATTATTATTTAGTATTAATTAAGGATTAACACTGTATTTATCCAATAAGCCCAGTTCATTTGGAGACATCTGCAGCTGGATTTTTGTGGGGGCTTTAGGAGCTACAGCCCTGGGCCATGGAATAAAAGGGGATCCCACAACCCCACAAAAATCTGATCCTGGGCCAAGCAGCATTCTGCTGCTGCTCACCTGCTGCTCCAGCAGAGATAGACCAGCCAGTCCAGGGGCAGGGCAGAAGTGCCATGGGTATCAGGACCCTGGCCTCTCCACTGCTGGCTGGGGCCCCCTCTGTGGTTGGCTGGGCTGCGGACCCTTCTGCAGTGCTAGTGCTCGACCTCCAGAGTACCAGCCAGATTGTGGGTCCCAGACCCCCACAGTGCCAGCTGGAACGTGGGGCCCCTGCAGAGCTGGACCCCTCAGCAGTGCCTGTTGCTGGGCCATGGATCTGGTTCCCCTCCCCCAGCCCGGGCTCAGCTGTCATGACCCTAAAAAAGGCAGGCAATGCTGGGCCTCCTGGTCCTTGATCTGGTCCTAGCAACATCTTGATTTTTCAATTGCAATAACCCTAATATAATATGCAGGGGCCAGACCTTGGCATATATTTCTTCAAGATAATATTTAGTTGCCTTTTTACATGATGTCAGACAGAAGTATTGTAGCTGGGATTTCCAGAGGGGACAAGTTAATTGAAAACCATAAAACAGATGAACAGAAAGAGCAACCAAAATGTTGAAGTTATTCCTCTTTTGCAGGGGTCAAAAATGGAAAAATAAATTGAATAAAATGAGCAAAATCCAGACTTGCATACCACCTCTCCCATTCTTCATTCTTTTATTTCCCTCGCAGCCACTGCATCACTTTTCCAAAGTTGAGGAAGTTTTGAAAAGGTTTGGAACAAGAGACCACCACCACATGCCCGCCTCCCCCCCCCCCGCCCTAAACTCATAAATGTCTTTCACTTTAGTGAATATACAGGCCAAAAAGACAAAGTAAAACAAGAGGAGGGAGTGGAATAACCCATTTTTATTGCCCCACCCTTTTCATTCAAAAAGTGTGTGTGTGTGGGGGGGGGTTTGTAAATAAATAAATTAATAAATAAGACAAATATTTCTACAATTTCCCTCAGGTTTTTTTTCCCCTCTCCTCACTTTGTCAAAAGCAGAAGGTAAGATCTGTACATTGATTTCAACATTAAAATGCAAATAGTTTAATTATTTTAATTCAATGACATTTTGAAAAATGAATTTTTTTCTGAATACAATTTTTTTGACAACATAACTGACAAAATATTGACCAGCTGTAGCTGTTGGACAACAAGCACCATATTTGTAAAATGCCTAAAGATCTAGACAGACACAGAGGTGCCTTGAAATTAATTGGAGGTTGGTGTCCCTGTGATTTGAAAATTTTCTTAGGCATCTAAATACTCTAAAACCCCTGAAAAATTCAGAACAAAGAAAACTTTCACTTCACTTAAAATTTTCCATCAATGACCAAAGTTTAAAAAATCATTTTCCCTTTTTTTGACAGGATAGCTATCTGGCTGAGAAAAGGTCCATTAGTTCCAGCTTAGTGGGTTCAGTGCTCACCCGATGAGCCCTGATAGCCAATGTTTGTGGCATCAGGACTCTAACTATTAACACATGGAGAGAAGTAGTAGATAGTGACTGCCATGATAAATTAGCTCCACTGAGGAGCATGATGCAAATCATGGAACTTCTCCTAGAACACCCCCCCATTTCTCCTCCTGAAGTCCAGGCTTTCTCTGCATCCACCTTCCTCTCCCCTAGTTTGCTGAGCATCTGCTTCAAGTCCTCATTCCTCAGGGTGTTGATGATGGGGTTCAGCAATGGAGTGATGGCTGTGAAGAACACTGACACCACTTTGTCCTCAGAGAAGCTGGTAGAAGGGTGGGAGCTGATGAAGATGCAGTGGCCCAGCAAGAGCGTCACCACTGTCAGGTGGGCAGTGCAGGTGGAGAGAGCCTTGTGCCTCCTCTCAGAGACTCAATTCCTCAGGGAGACAAGAATGGTGACCCCATGAGCACTGTGAAACAGACCAGTGAGATGAGCCCCGAGTTGGAGATGATGAGTACCTTGATGATGTAGGTGTTGGTGCAGGCCAGCCTGATGACTAGTGGCACATTGCAGAAGAAGTTGTCTATCTTGCAGGGACCACAGGATGGTAGCTTGATGATCATGTTGGTCAGAGCTAAGGAGTGCACAGCCCCACCAATCCAGACAGCACCAGCCAGCAGCAAGCAGACTTTGTGATTCATGATGCTGAGATAGTGCACTGGGTTGCTGATAGCCATGACAGTGAGAATGAAGACCTCTGTGCAGGTGAAATGGTGGAGGAAGAACACCTGCTCTACACAATGCACAAAGGAGATAGTCTTCTCTGCCAGCATCTTGGGCACAGTGACAGAGATGTGGCACACATCAGTGAATTAGAAGTTGTTGAGGAAGAAGTACATGGGCGTGTGGAGGCATTGGTCATGAATAATGGCAAGCATAATAAGGATGCTCCCAGCCAAGGTCAACAAACAGAGGGACAGGAAGATCATGAACAGGATCAGCTGCGTCTCTCAGTTGGAGGAGAGTCCCAGCAGGATGAACTCTGTCACTGTGGTCTGATTAAGGGTCACTGTGTCTCCCATTTTTGTTCCTCAAGGGGAGAAGACATTGTTATAAAACTTGGGTAGGATCCCCTTTAAACAGTTTCGGAGCCTTTCAGCGGGCCTGCCTGGCTTCTGGTGAAGAAGCTACTGGAATAGAGGTAGGTAGATAGACCTTGTAGATTTGTATATATTTAATGAACATGGTAACCTGATACCGAATGGTCTCTGTGTGGCCTCTTCATACTTGTAAAATAGAGCTGAGTGAAAGTTTCTGGAAATGTTATACCAAAAAGGGCACCCAGGAGAGCACCCCCTAATAAAAACTAGCAGGATCTTATTCAGGGGGACAAGGCAATATGCCACATTTATTGCAAATAAGTAAGAATAGCAAAAGGCAGTCCTTTCATGTGTTGCTTGAGCCAACCTAGTGGCCAACTAGGCTGGGCACAAGGAGGGAGCCAGGCCTTCGTCGGTCGCAATCCAATGCTCCAAGATGACAGTTGCAGAATGAGACCCCAAAGTTTTCATGCTCTTACCCATCTTTTATACTTGCTGGCCTTCATGTAAGTCTATGGGATTTGCTGTGTCATGTAGCCTCAGGGTTCCTGTGAGATCATTGGTCACCAGTCACTTGCAGACTTGACTGTATTTTGTTCTTTTCTTTCTGGGGTGGCTCCGTCTGTTTGTTTTAATGGGATGTCTGCATTGTTCAGCCAGTTAGATGGTACTTATGGTTAATCAGGACAGGCTGGCAGTTGAGACGGGCCTCTTCACACGCACAACCTTCATTCACACACCTTGTTCACACATTTAAAAGAACATACATAGCATATGCCTAAACCAGATTTCATCAAGTATCCAAAATGGAGTACATTGTTTAAGCAGGAGTTCCAAACTGACAATATGGAGCCTTATTAGACATTGGTTATAATGTCTATTACACAGTGTTACAAAATTATTTTACTTTATGACACTGAAGGACAGATACACAACATTAACTATCATATACTTTAAAGGTAAATGTAATTCATTATCTGTCTGTCCCCCTACATTATCTGTCTGTGCTCCACAGCTAGACCTTGTAGATTTGTATATATTTAATGAACATGGTAACCTGATACCCAATGGTCTCTGTGTGGCCTCTTCATACTTGTAAAATAGAGCTGAGTGGAAGTTTCTGAAGAAATAGTTTATTCATTGAAAAACACAGATGAGGCAGACAGAAGCTATTTGTGAATTTCGCTCAAATTCAGTGAATAGTTTCACATAAAATAAGGCAAAATAGCAGAAAAATTAAAATGCTTTATTTTGACCTTCTGAAGAAAAAATTTTGTGTTTCAAAGTGAAGTTTCACTTGAAGTTTAGCTAAATTTAATTGAATAAACAATGCAAAAGATAAACTTACCTCAAAATGAAACAAAACAAAAAGGGTCATTTCTGTGTGAAAGAATGCTGATTTATAAATCTAAATGCGCTGTGAGAAAACACAGGCCTCAGGGGTTTCTAACTAGTGCCTCTTTGTACCCCTCTGCTCCAGACACCAAGCATCTTTAACACATACCATCCTGCCTTATCATGCTGGTATAAGCTGCCTCAGTCCTGCTGTTATCATTCTGTTATGTGAGATTCTTACCCCTCCTGACCTTTGTCCCTTTTAAGGAATAATGCTAGCCTCCACCAATAAGAAAATGTTAGATCTTATTACTGCTACTTTAGGTATATGCACATATGTTAATGTTAGTGATAAGCTATAAAAGATTTTGCATAGCATTACAGGGGTAGAGACCAGCACCTAACTGCTCTCTCCCCACTAGTCTTCCTGTTACTAACCGGTAATAAATCTGTTAAGCTGTGATACTGCACTCAAGTCTTATGTTTTAAGTTATATTTTCTAAAACATCTGGTTGAATAAAATCTAACATTCACCCTGAAATAAAATTTTTCAGGTTCTGTTTCAGTGGGAAAAACTGGAAAATTTCCTTTTTTGGTCAATCCATAATGGAAGTATTCTGCATTGTTCAGATCAGTTATTCACTCAGCTCTGAAATAGTGCAAAGTTGCAGCAGCTGTCTTGTCAGGTCATTACTGCTGTTAATGCCCCATAGTGCTGGCCACAACACAGACACATTTTTCCCTGAAGAGCTCACAGTCTAAACAGGCAAGAGGTGGTGATGATAGGAAACTGATAAACATCAGGGAAGTGACTTGCCAAGATCAGTGGAGGAATCTGAAACAGAATGCAGGATTTCTGAATCTCAGCCCTCTATCCTATAGAACCATGATGCTTCCCTATTTCAGATCTCCTCTTAACATCCCTCTACTAGGTTCTCCTGATCCACCACCACAGGCACAGAGGACCAAATCCTCAAATGATGCAAACAGGCACAGCTGCTATATACTAGACCTCTCTGTCTGCCTTCATGTCAAGTCTTCCATCCACAGTATCTGTCTCTTTGTCTCCATTCACACTTTAGCACTATCTCTTTCAGGTGTTGGAGTCCCAACCCACATGTCCAATAACTTTAGAAGGAGATTTTCTCAGGCAGCAAGGACTTTCACAGGCACACAAATCCTGTTGAAAGTCAGTGAGAGTTAGGCATCTAACTCACTTAGGTGAAGGTTTAACTCTGAGTAGGTGCCTATCTGCAGCTCCAGGTGCCTGAATACCATTGGAAATCTGGCCCACTGCTTTTGAAAGGCCCCCTGTACCGAATGTCATGGTTCCAGCATGGGGATATTTTTGGTGGATGTTCCGGGGAACCTGAAGTAGGAGCAGACTCTGTCCATGGTGCTGAATTGGAAAAAGACTGTGTGCAAATCTGTGTCCAGACTTTCTAACGTATTAAAGCATCTCAGGAAATACAGAGGTGCCTAATGAGATCTGTAAAAGCAGGTAGGCGTCTCTCAACCATTGGTTCCACTGTGGGTTTTCTACTCAGGTGCTTTTAACTGGGTACCAGAAAGATAGATAGATAGATAGATAGATAGATAGATAGATAGATAGATAGATA
>ML682027.1:474438-514865 GCA_007922195.1 Podocnemis expansa
CCAGCACCCCCCACCTGCTCCGCCGCAGGAGCAGGTGGGGGGGCACCGGGGAACCCTGGGTGCGGGGCGGCCCCGTCCCCGTCCGTGGCAGGAATGGTGGGGGCTGGCGGGGAAGCTCCCCTGCCCACAGCAAGAGAGGCAAGGGGCACCGGGAAATCCAGGGGGCGGGGTCGCCCTGGCCCCACACAAGCCCCCCCCATCTTGAAATGGCATGTCCACTGTCTGGACATGCTATTTCGATTTCCTCTTTTTTCCTTATTTTGAAATAGCTTTTTGTTATTTCGAAATAAGGCGTTTTGAAAGAAAGTGTTATTTCGAAACGGCTTGTTTCGAAACAAGCGCTTGTGTGTGGACATAGCCATAGTCTAGACACACCCATTGTTACTATTTGTAATTCATGGATCTTTTTTCCCCCTGCCCCTCCTTTGAAATTTGAAGACCATTAATGTTAGCATTTTTCATCTGCTTCCAAAAACTGCCTGTGTTAAACTGGGTTTTCATCACAGACTGATCTCACCTGAAAACAGGAAAGTTAGACTTCAGGGAAGGTTAAAAATAAACCTATTTCCTTTCTTTGATGATTTGTTAAACAAACGTAATCTCTATTCTAACTATATACAGCTTCCACAAATCCAGACTATAACAGGGAGGTAGTTCTAAAAACATTGATACAAGTATCCCAGTTTCAGTCTTACAGCACCTCTGTTCCACCTCCCTGCCCCGTCCCTCAATGATATCCACTCAAAGGGGTCCAACTGCCAGCCATTATCTCTCTTGAGCAGAGATCAGCATCTCACTTCCTCATAACTAAGAGTTTTAACACAGCACAGTGTTAAAGAGAAAACATATAAAAATTACAGACATCCCCATAAGCATGTTAAAAGTGCATCAGGTTACCTATAAGTTTGATGGGGCTCCAGTGAGCATAATTTTTTGCAACCCTTGTGCAAGGGCTGGGGACCACCTTGCAGAGAAAATCCTGTGTGCTGAATCAAGACTAGCACTCTGTCAGTTTAAATGCATCCATATCTATTTATCCTTCTAAGAATCACTCCTTTCACTCTTTAAAAGTGCCACAAGACTCCTTGGTTGTTTTGCTGCAGCACACTAACATGGCTGCCCCTTTGAATCTTCACAATATTCCAGTATCCAAAGGTGTACCTGTATTAATCTAGTTCAGGAAAAACAAACAAGGAGTTCTGTGGCACTTAAAGACTAACAAATTTATTTATTGCATGAGCTTTCATGGGAGCAGCTGACAAGTGGGATTTTCTCCCACAAAAGCTCATGCAATAAATAAATTTGTCAGTCTTTAAGTGACACAGAAAAAAATTGTTCTTTATATTCCCTGTACTTATCAGAAGCCAGGGGAAATCACATGATTAGAACTTGTATAAAAAATAAATATTTCACAATAAGCCGAAGAAATGACTCTAATACCTTTTCAAGCAGACAGAATCTAATTATATACATGGACTATTGTGTAGTTCCAAAGGGGCAGTCATTTCAGTTTAGTTCAGTAAAACAACCAAGGCATCCTGTGGCACTTAAAAACTAACACATTTATTTATCACATGAGCTTTTGTGGGAAAATCTCTCTTCCTCAGATGCTTTGAAGATGGGGAACTCACAGAATAGGAGGAAAATAAATGCAGGGAAGTGTAAGCCATTGAATCAGGTCAGACTGGGTATGTCTACACTGTGTGTTTAAGTCGACTTAAGGGCCCTTAAGTTGACTTAAGCAAAGCCCTGTCTACATTGCAGGGCAATAAAGTCAACTTTAGCATCAGGTAAAGTCGACTTTATTACTTCTGCTTATAAAGTTGACTTTACAGTTAAGTCAACTTTATGAAGTTGACTTAAGGCAATGTGGAGGGGAATTTGCCTTAAGTCAACTTAACTGTCCTCCCAACCACAGAAAACATGGGGACAGAGGCTGGCTAGAAGGCACAACACAGCTGGGAGCATTCCCAGCTGTGTGGACCACAGCCAAACTCCCCATGTTCCCTGACTGATCACCCCCGTGCTGACCCAGACTGGGCATCACAGCCTGACCCGGCATTTCCCTCTTTCTCAGCCCACTCTGCATGTCTCCCCTGTTCTTTGCCTGCCCTGCATGTCTTCCCCATTCTCAGCCCGACCCTGCCTGTCTCACTCCGTCTCTGCCCAAACCCATGTGTCTCCCCCTTCTCTGCCCAAATCTGTGTGTCTCCCCCCTGCCCTTCTCTGCCCGACCCTGGGTGTCTCCCCCTTCTCTGCCCAAAGTTGTGGGTCTCCCCCCTTGCCCTTCTCAGCCCAATCTTTGGTGTCTCCCCCTTCTTCCCCTCCCGACCCAGGGCCGGGAAATTGCATCCCCTCCACCAGCCAGTCAGGTACTGTCAGCCCCCAGCGCACCAGCACCTTCTCCTACCTGGCTGTGGGTCTGGCAGTGGCCAAAGCAGCTGGTGGCCAACTTCTTCTCTCCCCTTCGCCCCACCCCAGCATGCACCTTACCAGAACTTGCATGCTGGGGGCAGTGCGGGAGATGACTTCCTCCAGCTACAGTCTGGCTCACAGAGGAATGTGCCTTCCCCAAGGCACATTCCTCTTCAGGGCTAGGCAGAGTCGCCCTGTGAACTCTTCACCCCAGGGCTCCGCCCCATTGGCCCCATGGTATTATGGCCCTGACAGCTACCCCTAACTTGTCACTCTCGGTTGTGTTTTTCGTCATCGGTGAGTGGGATTTTCAAGCTCTTTGTCCTTGTTTCCAGCCTGGATTTGAAAGCTAAAGTTCCTTGGAAGTCATAGGTTTTTCTTCTCTCACCTTCTCCCTCTTTTCGTGCAGTGTGTCAGAGATGGGCCCTCACCCAGGTTTTCTAGTCCCCTCAGCTCTCATGTGTGGAAGGAGAAAGGATCTTGATTCCATGCAGCCAAAATGCCACCTCCTATAACTCAATGTATTCGTACAAACAGCCCCACAGAGGCCCTGGCATGCTGAACTTTCTGGGAATGGGGTATGCTGGCCCCTCCACTGCTAGTGAATTCAACATGATTGTGGACAAGACCCCCCACTCCACTAACCTCACCCGAGATGGTGCCAGGGTGAGTGACGCCGGCATCTACTACTGTACTGTGAGAGACACAGAGAGGGGAACCAAGCTGTCAGCTGTGCAAAAAAACCCTCCTGAAGGCTTCCTGCCACCTTTGTTCACAGCATGGCTGCCAGTCCTCAGAGAAGCTGTGTGGATCCACAGCAGCTGGAGCTGCCCCACTGACTCCAGGGGAACTATGGACCAGTTTACACCAGTGGGGGATCTGACACTGACTCCATGAGTGCTATATGGATTTACATCAGCCAAGGAGCTGGCTCATGTCTGCGGCCATGAACACATACGTGTACGTTCATGCATGTAGCTGAACACAAGGAACAGCAAATGTGTTAATGAGTGGAGGTCCCGGACCTTCTGGTGTTGGCAGGATTTTACAATGTCCTTGTAGCTGGAATTTTTAGAGCCTAAGAGAGTGAGCAGAGGTGGCCTTATGGGGCTCCCTATAGGCCTCACTGGGGCCGCCGTCTCCCCTGCTGCCCTAACCAGCCCCCCTTCCAACTCCCACAGGGGGTTGGGAGTGGGGGGGAGGCAGGGTGGTCCATGGACCATTGGGGCCGGAGGCTTCTCCGCCTGCCTGTCCACCCTGCCTCCCAGCAGCAAGCGTGGAGCAGCCAGCCCCGCCTACTCCAGGCTGGCCACACCTCCCCAAGGGGTGGAGAGGGCCAGCACTGAGCTGAGGCATGTGGGGGCAGGGCCCTGGAGTGGCAGCTCCAAAGAGTTTGGGCCACTTCGTCCCCAGCCCCCCACTCACCACCCGCACGCGTGAAGGGGCCTGATCCAAGGTTGGGGGGGGGGAGCGAGGGGCAAAGCAGCCCAAAGTTTTTGGTGCTGCCACTCCAGGGCACCGCCCCCACATGCAGCAGCTCAGTGCCAGCCCTCTTCACCTCCTGGGAATGCATGGCAAGCCGGTGTAGGCTGGGCTGGCTGCTTGGTGCTTGCCACAAGGAGGCCAGGCGGGCAGCAGAACTTCTGGCCCTTATGGTCTGCGGCCCCCCGTTCCCTCCTGGGAGCAAGGGTAGGTGGAGCAAGTGGCCGCTATGGGGCCCTGTACTGCTGGGGGCCCTAGGTAGCCACCTGCTTCGCTTACCCCAAAAGCCACTTCTGAGAGTGAGGTACCCAGCTGAATAGGATAGGAGCATCTAACACCTTTAAATTCCTTTGGCATTGAATTACCAGCCAAAACCAGGAGAGGTAGCTAAGTGCCCTGATTAAAAGAACACTTTTCTTACAAATGTCTCTTAGCACTTTAAAGGTGTAAAAAAACCTCTTCAGGGCAGGAGGAATCTCTGGTGATGATCTGGGAGGATGCTTCCTCTCCCGGCAGTTAATCTCATGATTCCATTCCTCAGCTGCAGGGTTTCTTTGCTCCTTTCTCCCTACCAACTAACTGGAAACAGCTGGTGCACAGTAAGGATTAATTGCTCCCTCTGCTCAGGTCTCAGCCAGGGATGGGGAGTAGTTCAGGGGCTGAGCTCCAAAGGCCAGGCTCAAAAGCAACATAAATATCCTGAAGCCTGAGACATGAATGATTCTGGCGTCACTGCTGTGGATGTATCAATGGCATGCAGGTCTCTTGTGTTCAACTGTTACCTGGTATTAAGAGATATCATCATCTTCAAGTCAGAATGATGAACAGACTCAAACTCCTTGGGTGTGTAGGATCTGATTTGATGTCTGCAGGTGGATCAAACTGGGGAGAAGGAGCTAAAGACTTCCACTGCACAGTGATTGTATGACTCTTGACTAAGGCACAGAGTGTAAGATTCTGGAGTAGCTTTCTTGTCCATTTCCTTCCCTTTGCTTTGTCTCTGTGACTCACTTTCTCCGCTTCCAGCTCTCTCTCTCCCCACCCCCAAGTCTTTCTATCAGCTGGGGTGCACAGGAGCACCGAGCTGGTACAGAAAATTCTGTCTTAGATGCCTGATTGATTGATTAGTACTTCATCACTTGCTCCCAGTCAAACTGATCATCAGAATTTGGGTCAGAAGGAAATCTTCTGTCAGGATTTGGGGCTTTTCCACTTTCTTCTTAGTGTGTGTGGGTGGGGGGAGGGAGTTGGTCACCTGCTGGAATCTGCTGACTATATGTCAGAGTATCAGGCACTGGTGATGCCCTCTGCTTTCTGCCTGAGGTCACAATGGTTTAGTCTTTGGAGGTCTGAAGTGCTTCAGTTCAAGTGACAACACTGGGCTCAATAAAGGGTATATTTAATGGTCTGTGATGTACAGGAGGTCAGACTTGATTATCTAATGGACCCTGCAGGTCTTGAATTCTATGAAATTCTCTCTTTTACTGTGCAGTCCCCCCCCCCCAATATGCAATCACTCTCTTTCTCTCCCCTCACAGATAATTTCTCCCATCATATTGAACCATTTTTGTGGGTTTCCTTGTGTCTTGCACTCTCATCAGGAAGGTGCTTAGGAGTCAGCTAAATTCATAGTTCAATGCATGATAATTTGCTTTCCCTTTATTAATTTTTCTTCGGCCTGCTGAAACCAGGACGATAGATGAACTTTAAGAACTTAATAAATGATAGCTGATAGGAAAATAGAACTGACTCGTTGCTTCCCCCCAAAAAAAATCTGGGGCACATGGGCCCCTCTCCCCTCAGCATTCTTTGTCCCTCCTCCACCCTACCCCACCGCACCCCAGCAGCCCCGAGCTGCACCAGGCCACCACCTCAGCCCCAGGGCCCGAGCTGTAGTGTGCCATGCTGCCGGCCAAGCCCCAAGCCAGGCTGAGCCCCACTGCCTGTCACCACCACCTCTGCCTGATTACCAAGGCTCCCCCCACAGCACTTCCTTGCTGTGCTGTGGAGTCTGGGACTGGAGGCTTCAGACAGGGTGGAGGTGGAGGCAGTGCCAGCAGCTGTGTTCATTTCCTGTCCTGCTCCAACCTAGGCTATGTGCCTGGAAGTGCAGCAGGACAGGGCAGGAAATTTAAAATGGTCCCACCAACTATGGCCCCAGCTGAACTCTGGGTGCTGCTGGGCACATTCGAGGCATGTGCCCTGTGGGCCCTATGCCAGCGATGCCACTGGGTCTGAGTAGAATAAAAAAGAGTCAACCAAATATACAGGTCCTGACTTCCATTCATGCTGGCTAGAAAGATTTACCCTTTGAAATTAGGACTTGTAGGATCCCAAGGAATAAACAATTCACAATTTATTGAGATCAGCAAAATTAATAAATCAGTGCTAATCTCAAATTTGCTAATGTCTGCATTGTCTCTTCGTCTCCAGGGTTAGCCCATCTTGCATGGAAATGGAGAATCACACTGTGGTGTTGGAATTCATCCTCTTAGGGATTCCCAACACCAAAGGCTTTGAGAACATCCTCTTCACCATCTTCTTAGTTTTCTACCTCTGCACTCTGCTGGGAAACCTGCTGATTTTATCAGCCATCCTCACTGACTGCCGCCTGCACACCCCCATGTACTTCTTCCTCTGCAATCTCTCCATGGTGGACCTTGGATTTTCTTCCATCAGCACCCCTAAATTCCTAGCTAACCTCTGGACCAAGAGCAGAACCATCTCACGAGGTGGGTGCATGTCCCAGGTCTTCTTTTTCCACTTCCTTGGCAGCACTGAATGCCTACTTTACACCGTCATGGCATATGACAGGTATGTGGCCATCTGCCATCCCCTTCGCTACCAGATCATTATGAACTGGAGAGTGTGTGCAGTGTTGGCTGCCAGCACCTGGATCACCAGTTCCTTCCATGCCATCATTCTCACTAGCCTGACCTTCACGCTGCCCTACTGCAGGTCCAATCTGGTGGACTATTTCTACTGTGACATCTTCCCTGTGGTCAAGCTGGCCTGTGCGGACACATACATCATTGAGACAGTGAGTTTCACCAATATTGGTATGGTGCCCATGACCTGCTTCCTCTTCATCCTACTGTCCTACCTTAGGATTGCTGTCTCCGTGGTGAGAATGCGGAGTTCTGAGCACCGTCGGAAAGCGATCTCCACCTGTGCATCACACCTGACAGTGGTATGCTGCTTCTTTGGGCCCTGTGCTCTCCTCTACACCCAGCCATCACTGAGCAATGTGCTGGCTATCCCCATTGACATCTTTTCTATTGTGGTCCCCCCGTTGCTGAACCCGGTGATCTACACGCTGAGGAATAAGGACGTCAAGGCAGCATTCAGGAAAATGAAAGGTGGCTAATCTTAGCCCTGCAAAAATTGGTAGCTGAAAAAGTGTCTTCCAATAGAGGCAGGGGTGTTGCTGGATAGCAAAAAGATCAGGGGCACAGGACCTGGGACCTGCCCCATCCCTGTCATTCATATGAAATATTTTGAAGCATGGAAGTTTCACATGAAATGGAAATTTTGGAAACATGAAGATGTGATGATTCCAAAAGGAAATTTCCTCTCTGGGGCCATGCCATCTGATGACGAAAATTGAAGTTGTCAGCTTCTAGTCAGCAGCTGCCTAGGTACCAGGGCAGTCTGGCCATGTAGACTACCATGGATTATCCTGATCCAGTGTATTTAGTCTTTATGCTACTCCCCCATCACACAAAAGTCCCATGCTCCTCTCCATGCCATGTTGCCATGCAACAACTCCTTCATACCCATCTGCATTAAAATTCTAAAATGAGAAATCATTCACTTCCAGTGTACCCTATAAATAAACCAACATGCTTGCAATTTCCCCTTAAAAGGTCAAAGACCATGTTAGGAGGACATATAAAAATTCTCCTGCTGCCTAACAAGGCATATCTCTTCCCATCTCCTCTAGGTTTCTCCTGATGAATATCAGAAGTCAGGGAGATCAGAAAATAGGAGTGGGAGGGAGAGTGGTGGATCAGACCATCCCTGGGACTTCCAGCCAACTTGCTTAGGTTCCCCATACACTGGGGAAGTGGATGGTATCTGGGTGTCCAGCTGAGAGATGACACCCTGCTGACCCACACTGAAGACACCTACTGCTATGGTTCTCAAGCTTTTAAAATAGAGCCCACACCTCCCCTGAATTTTTCTGTAATGCTTGCCCCCCATTTTGAGTAGCAACATGAGATTGTGGAGTAGGTGAGTGGAGTGATGGCAGCACAGCAGCTCCAATTTCCCATGCTGGGCTGGGCATGCCAGAGGGCAAGAAATTTTAAAGGGTCTGGCCCTCTTCCAGCTTCCATGTGTATACAACCCAGGTGAAGGAAGCTGGAGAACTCATTAGGCAAGCAGACAGGCTGGCTGGGGCTGCCAGAGCAGTGCTGCGAGCAGGGTCACACCAAACTGGCAAACCCAGCCAGCCAGGCTGCTCACCTTCTGCCTCCCCTGCAAACAGCCACAGAGAAGACAATAATAGAATGAACTGAGCAGAGGCATTATGTAGTGCTCTGGCGCCTGGGGTGCATTCTGATTGGAATGCATCCCTTGCCCTTAGCAGTACTTGAGGCCAGCACTACAAAATGCGCCCTTTAATGGAGCAGCTGCATTGAGCCGCTCTGGTGCACCTGGGGCAAAGCCCCATCAGCCCCGCTGTAGTTACCGCCCTGGAACTGAGAACAAGGCAGAGAAGGCTGCTCTACTGTTCCCCCCATCATGCCCTTAGTATTTCCACTCTGAAGAATGGCCATTTAACAATGGCATTCACTCATCAAAGAGGTCTGCTTGTTCAGGGTATTTGTTTTCTTTAGTGACAAAAGTAAGTTTTTACTGTTTGTACTCCTGTTTGCCTTGCATAGCCAGCTCCAATTGGATAGAAGGTGTTGGATTCTTTTCCCCCTTGGTCATCGTTAACAGAAATATTCACTACATACATCCTCTACACAACCAAATGCAATGGGACTGTTTTCTTGTTTAAAGCCCCCCTACTTACCCTTCCTCTCTGTGTAAGCTGATCTATGGTACTAAACTCTATAAGCTGAAAGCTGACATATAGTGCTAAACCCTGTAAGCTGTAGCATGAAATCATTTCCTTTGGATAAAAACATCATGTTGTTTACCAGACAGGCACTAACGAAACCCCCCTTACTTCCCTTTTTCTGTAAACTCCCATAACTTCCCGTTTCCCTAAAAATCTGTTACCTCCCCACTCCCCTTAATTTCTTTTAGCCAATTATGTATCATTTCTTTGTCTGTAACCTTATATGGCTTATTACATATAACTGAATATAAGGCTAAACTCTTCCTGTAATCGGGGTCTCTCTGTCTTTATTCAGGGGACCCATTTGTGATCACAAATGCAATAAAGCAAATACCTTTTCACCCTTGGTGTGGTTATTGGCTCTGACGGCACCAAGACAATCCTGGTACCTGAATTCTGGTAACATCTGCAGCTTCCAAACCTTTCTTGAGCCTGTTATTTCTCCTTCCCAGTTTGACAGACTCTCCATAGTGTGCACGCTGCTCACTTGGCTCCCAATACAATGCTCTGTCCCCTTCTTGCTCACCAGTCCTTGGCTACCTATGGCTACAACTCACTCCCACCTCACCAGTGTCTAAATTGGATCTTCCACTTTTTTTAATCTTCAGATATTTTTAGTCTTTAGAATTAATTGCTAAATTAAAGCACAGGTGCAGCTGCACTTACCCAGTGAATATTGAAAGGTAGTACTAGCACATGTGCCACTGGCAACTGAATTTGAAGGCCATGGGCCTACTCGAGCTAGGTATAATGCAAGGCAGAATTTGGCCTATGCTGTATGAGAAGGAAAGAGAGATGAACAGAACCCAACTACTTTCAGATCTGTGGAGGAGTGGCAGTGGGTTGCAAAAGGAAAAGTTATTTGTTATCTGAGCAAATCTGATACTGGAGAGGATGCTCAAAAGCACCAGTTTAAACCCAGAATGCCCTTTCTGAGGTTAATTTCAGAAGTACTATTGTAACCAAAACTGCATAAACTGGCAAAGTATTTGGCTTCTGGTTGGGAAGTGATTACAAGAGCCAGTCTTCACATTTGAAGGTTTTACTTTAAGCATACATAAATAACAAGCATTATTCCATTGTGGCTTTTTCAACACAGGCCCAAATCTGAAGCACATAAATTATGCAGACATGACAACTCTTGCAAATGTATCATGAGTGACATTTTTGGTAGGTAAAGCCTTGCTCATGATCTCCCAATAGAAATCTCAAATCTCAGGATTTTTTCCTCCAGCCCAAGTCTGCTAATGTTAGCTCAGTCTTCTATAGCCACAATGTAGGGACACAGATAAAATAAATAGAATTTACCTTTAAAGCATCTGTTAGGAAACACTGTGTATCTGTTCTTTGGTATCATAACTAAAATAATTAACTCAGTTTAATAGACATTATAACCAATATATTGTAAATATGGAACCCGTTTTATATTCTTAATGACATTTCTTTTAGGTGTAACACTGTGTAATTTCCTTTAAATTTGTGAAAAAGATGTGTGAATGAAGGGCCCTGTGTAATGGGATCAGTTGACACTAGCCTGTCCTGGTGACGTGCAAGTACCATCTTAATGACTGAACAATTCAAACTAATCCTTGAAAAGCCATAAGAATAATCCATGCCAGAAACAGAAAAAACAAAATACAAGATCAAAGTCATGTCTGCAAATGACTGGTGATGCATGATCATCATACAGGAGCTCTGAGGCAGCAAGACACATCAAGTCCCATACACTTAGATGAGAGTCAGCAAGCATAAAAGATTAGTAAAAACATGAAATTTCTGTGTCTCATTCTGCAACTGTCATCCTGGAGCACCGAATTCATGACACATAGAAGTCCTTGTACCCAGCCTAGCTGGTCACTGGGCTGGCTCAAGCAACACATAAAAGGACTTGTAATAATATCACACTAGCTTCTAGAATTTCATGGGTATCAATGTATGTGTCTGTTTTTCACTATTTTTACATTTACAAACAAACATGCCACAATCCCTTGCTCCTAAAAAGATTGTGTTAATTGTGGAGAAGTGGGAACCCTCTGCTAGGTTAATAAGGAAAGACATGGGTGCTGACCCTCTGTCTTTTCTATTCGGGTAATGGAACACAGGTGGGTGATATGAGGTAGAGCCACTAGGGGGCAGGGGGTAGCGTTTAGGGAGCCTGTACCTGGGACCCCCCCCCCCACTGCTCACACTAGATTCAGCTGGTTGGACCAGGGGGTGGAGAGGTGGGCAGAGCGAGGAGGGGAACAAAGGACCAAGGGGGAGAAGGGTAGTAGGGAAATGGAGGGTCCAAGAGACAGGACCCCGCTTTGGGATGTAGCCCTAATCACCTAGGGGTTTCACTTCTGGTTGTTCTGATGATGCTGATACCAACTGTCCTTGCTGCTGTATGAACTGGTTTGCTAATAAACCCTCTGATTGCCACACTGGCTGAGAGCTGCTGCTGATTGGGACGGCTGGGACCCTCCTGGAGGGAGGAAACCCCCTCCAAGGGAGACCAGACGAAGCGAGGATCGGACCCTCTGAGCCTGGAGCCAGGAGTTGGGGGCTGGCTGCATGGAGCGTGGAGACCCGGGTGCTGAATGGGGGAGGAGACTCCACCGTAGCAGAGTCCTGACTGGTGGTGGACAGAGGGGATCCAAGAGGCTTTTCTGGGGTCTCCGTTACATTAATTTTTTTTCTTTTTAAGTATAACAACTCCATTTCCTCCAGTCACTCTCTGCTTAATTTAAAACAAGCCAACACACAAGAAACAACAATTTCAAGCATGGAATAGATACTGGGTGCAGCATATGGTGGTCAGCAGAATACAACTTCACATATAATATTACTGCTGACAAGGCTACACCCCAGTGCATGTGCTGTCCCAGCCTCACAACCGAGGCAAAAAGGCAAGGGCGGGAGACACCATGGTTGGGCCAGCCCAGCCCCACCACCTTGGCACGGGGTGAGTGCAGGAGACCACAGACCAGGCCAGCCCAAAATCCTGGGCATGGGCTGATGAAGGGAGACCTCAAGCCAGGACAAGCTGGCTCCAGTCTGGGTGTGTGTGGGGGAGACCCTGGGTCAGCTCCCCAGCTGCAGCCACTGAACTGTGGGGGTGCTCCCTGGCCAGGGCTGCCTCACAGCAGCCTGGCAACAAACCTGATCCCCAGAGCCCTAAGGCTGAGGAATGAGCTCTGGCTCACCAATCATCTGCTGACCCTAGCCAGGACAGAGGCTGAAGAACATCCCTCAGTCCACCCCAGAGCTAAGGTGATGAACTCCATTCCCAGGCCACCTGCTCCTGTGGCCCAGAGGCCCTTGGGCACACCTCCCAGTCCCTCCTGGCACCCAGAGGCCTATGGGAAATCCTTCCTGCCCCTACCTGGGGCCCAAGGAGCAATCCCTAGGCCTACTCAGACCTGGAGACCATGCAGGGAAGCCACCCCCTTCTCCTGACTGTCCAGGAACCCTCCCCTCTCCAGTCCCCCACCAGCTGCCCCCCACAGCACCTACCAGCTGTGCCTGTTGCAGAGGGGAAGCTGCTGCTGCTGCTGCTGCTGCTGCACAGTTTGAATCTCGCTCTCTCTGCTCTCAGCCTCTCACAAATGCTGGAGCAGTCTGGGGGGCAGGGAAGGGGCAGCAGCAGCTGAGAGAGATCTGCCTCCACGAAGGCAGGCTCCTCTCCCTGTGCCTGTGTTGGCCAGAGAAAAAGATTCAGGGCCCAGCTGTGGAGATTCGGGGCACAGGCTCCATGTGCCCAGTGCCGGTGATGCCCCTGAATAAAGGTTGTCAGGAAGTCAGTGGATTTATGCCAGGACCAGGTTAGAATTAGAAAGGAAGCCAGTGAATTTACTGCAGGTTAGAGTTAGATTTGCAGATTACAGGGCCACTGTGATCAGCTGGGTCAGAAGAATGGTCCATCTAGCCCAGTATCTGGTCTGCTGACAGTGGCTGGTGAAATTTCACTAGTATAATTTCTAGAATGTGTCTTTTAGAAAGCCTCAAACTTGATTTTAAAATTGTCCCTGATGGAAACTCCTTGAAGCCATTGGAACAATTCACCTAGAATCAAATTACTCTCCCTGTTGAACATGTATACAGTATTGTCTACATTCATCTTCCAGCTATTGGATCCTGATAGGCCATTCTCTGTTCAACTGAAGAGCCTGTAATTAAATATTTGTTCCCCATGTAGATACTTTTTGCCCTAGCCTGTCAGAAGAGGGCAGGTGGCCACGGCCCCTTGCGCTGCCCCATGGCTATATGTGGCTATCACTCAGCCCCTCCCCAGTTTCATTTCTTCTGCCTTTGTGTCAGTTCATAGAATCATAGAAGCATAGGGTTGGAAGGGACCCCATGAGGTCATCTAGTCCAACCCCCTGCCAAAAAAGCAGGACCACTCCCACTAAATTATCCCAGCCAGGGTTTTGTCAAGCTGGGCCTTAAACACCTCCAAAGATGGAGATTCCACCACCTCCCTAGTTAGTTTATTCCAATGCTTCACCCCTCGCCTAGTAAGAGTTTTTCCTAATATCCAGCCTTGACCTCCCCAGCTGTAACTTGAAACCATTGCTCCTTGTTCTGTCCTCTGTTACTACTGAGACCAGTAAAGCTCCATCCTCCTTGGAGCAACCCTTCAAGTAGTTGAAGGTTGTTATCAAATCCCCTCTCAGTCTTCTCTTCTGCAGGTTAAATAAGCCTAGTTCCTTCAGTCTTTCTTCATAGGGCTTGTGCTCCAGCCCTTTGATCATTTTTGTTGCCCTCTGCTGGACTCTCTCTAATGTCCTTGTCCTTTTTGTAGTGGGGAGCCCAAAACTGGACACAGTATTCCAGATGTGGCCTCACCAATGCAGAATAGAGAGGAACGATCACATCCCTTGATCTGCTGGCGACACTTCTTCTGATGCAGCCCAGAATGCCATTGGCCTTTTTGGCAGCAAGAGCACACTGCTGACTCATATACAGTTGTGAAACTGCCTGCTCCTTAAGCAACCTGTCCTTCATTCACTTTATGAGCTTTTTGCCCAACTGGGAGCACCTATTTGTGGACTTAGTTCCATCAAAGAAGGTCTCCCTGTTTGGGCTGGAACATTGCGCTACTCCGTCGTCCCCCATGCTGGGGTTCAAGCCCTGTGCCAAATGCGGCAAGGCCTTCCCGTGGGACGATCCCCACGAGAAGTGCCTCCGGTGCCTGGGTGAAAGCCACATGGTCACCGTTTGCTCCATCTGTGTGTCCTTCAAGCCGAGGACAATCAAGGACAGGGAATAAAGGCACCATGCCCTGGCCTCCGAACAGACTTGGCAGCCCTTTCCCAAGGCTTCAGGACTTCCTGCGGCACCACATGCCAGTTTGGCACTGGGACCCACCCGGCACTGTGCCAACAGGGGCCACAGGACAAGCTCGGTAATGACCTTCATACTGTGGCGTCAATACAGCTCTGCGTCTCTGACATGAGGCTCTCCCCGGGACCAGTTGCACTCAACCCTGGTACCATGGTGCCATCATAGTCCCACGTCTTTGACATGGGGCTCTCCGTGGCACCAGTTGTACTTGACCCCAGTACCACGGCGCCAACATAGTCCTGCATCTTCAACATGGGGCTCCCCCAGGGGCCGGTCGGGGTTGATGCCGATCCTGATGACCCCAGAGCCAGTGGAGGCTGCCAGGGGGCTCCTCCTGCTGCCTATATCTCCCTCCCTGGCACCAGTTAGAAGGGGAAGCCAGCCTTCGTGTCAAAGGCCTGGGCCCAACACAAGTCGCACCACTCTCCTTCTCCACCACTGGCCCCAGCTTCCAAAGCTCTGAAGCCCATCACCCCCCAGTGCCCTGGTACTGTGGAGTTGTCCCCGTGGCAACATATCACCCTGCTGTCTCCGGTACCGTCCCATGGGTCACTAGATGTTTCCCCCTGTTCCAACCCAGGAGAAGGGGCTTCAAAGGGCTCTAAATGACCTCGGTGCCGGGTCTTGGTGCCATCACCCTTCCGGTACTGCCCTCATGAATGGTTACTGCAAGAGGCCCCTGCGACTGTGCCGGCACCACCCCCGGCAGTGGATAGAGCCCTAAACCCGGGTACCATCCTCTTACATGGGTGATTTGTCGGCACATTTTGATCTCCTCCGCCACGTCTCAGCCCACATGGGGATGGAGATCCAATCCTCTGAGGCACCCTCCGATGTTTTATTCGGCCTGGTGTTTTCCTCGGTGGTACCGGTCACGGTTCCCCTCCACCCTAGCTTCTGGGACTTGGCCTCCTCCCGCTGGCAAAACCCAGGTTCCATATCCCCAGTCTCAGATACGGTGGGCCTCAAGTACAGGGTCCTGGGGTCAGAGTTCCCCTCACTCACCCACAACCCAGTCCCACCTTGTGCTGTGGTGGAAGCGGCCTTGGGGCTGGGACAGACCTCCCGTGATCCCCTCCCGACATAGAGGGATGCAAAGGAGTTAGAACTGCTAAGTAGGAAGGTATACTCCTCCTCGGCCTTCCAGTTGCGGGTTGTGAATAACCAGGCCCTAACTAGCAGGTACATGTTGGATGTGTGGGAGGCATTAAACAGATTTAGACACCTCCTCCCTCCAGAGGCCAAGGAAGTTGGGGAGAGTTGAAATATCTTTGTCTCCTTCCGACAGGGCCCCTACCATGCCCTTCGGCCCCATAGGGCTCAGGACAACCTGCTCCCCGCCCCCGTTCAACAGTTACTGGTGAGGACTCAATCCTCACCACCACAACTTCAGTTCGAACCTCATCTGGTGGCCCTCTCCCATCCATTTCTGGGGAGGGAACCTGTCGGCCACTCACTGATTTCGATGATACTTACAACCCTGCTGTCAGTCACCCAAAACCCGGCCATGGAGTGCAGCGTCTCAAGAAATCGAGATGCCTACGAAGGGTGGCTGTCCCATTTTCCCACTGCCCAATGGCTAGCCAATTAGCACCTTCCTGCCTTGCTGGCTCCTCATGAGTGCAACCTGTGAGCAATCCTTCCCCCCTCTGTCTGTAGGTGGACGGCTCAGAGGTTAAGTAGCCTCCCCCTTTTCCGAGTAGGATGAAGGTTCCACCATTATCCATACTCTCATTGAGGATCCTATTATGCCCCCCGATGGGGGCTTGACCCTCATTACCCAAATCTTCTTGGACCACCACGGTGGTCACAATGGAGACCTGCTGTCCTGTGGGCACCCTTTAGACAAAGGTCTTACTCCCAGCATGTTATCACACACAACGCCCCCCTTGGGCAGCCACTCCTCACCCTGTGCACTCAGAGGTTCATGGTACACACTCCAGTAATAAGAGTGGACCATTCCGTCGATCTCCATTCCAAATAAAATGAGGTTTGTCCATTGACTGCAACCATTCTCACACCGGGGAGTGTGACTCCCACACACCTCCCGATGGGGAAAGCCTCTCTGCCCTATTCTCCAATAGGTCGGATGGTAAAGCCCCGGTTAGTTCTTGTGCCCCTCTCATAGAAGGTCCCCCCCAGCCTGCTCCGAAAGGTGGGGGCGAAAGGAGCCTACCCCCCTTTTTTTCTTCTGCCACCCTGACCAACAATTACCAAACACATTTAGCTGGGCTGTACATAGCTTGCCTGTGATTGAGGTCTTATGGTGTATTTCCCCAACCTGGGATACTACAACCCCCTTAACCTCTTAGAGCAAGCATATTGCTCTCGCCTGTCAAGTACTGGACTCATAGGCCAGAGCCTCGCTGGTGATGCAGCCTTTGACAACTCACTCGCAGTCTCCTTACCTGAGGTAAAGCCCCAATGCTCGCTACTTCCAGCCGGTCCACAGCCTGGTGAATGACTGAGTGAGGGGTCTCACCAACTAGACCACTGCACTTTGACTCTGCCTTACTCCCTCAAAGACAGGCTGTCCTAATAGCCAATGGCCTCTCTTCCCCTTTGGGCCGGCCGATCACTGCCACTGGAATACTCCTCAAAGCCTGAATATCTGCATACAGCCCCTTTTCCTTGATGAAATGGTCCGGTGTTCCCCTTTATCCCTCGGTCAGAGGCAAGGATACTCGCTTTTCTTCCTTCCCCATCAAACTCGCAGTTGACACTGCTTGAACACTCCAGCGAGTAGCCAAGAATCTTTAGCCTAAGAGTAAGGGGTTCAAGGCCTGACGGGGGCTCCAAGCTGAGCTCTCTGGGTATGGCCAAAGACCATTTCCGCAGTCGGGGTGGGAGTCTGATCCTAGTTATCATCCCTTAGAGAATACCCAGTGGGGCTCCTCTCATAGTTTCTTCCCTCGGATGGTCATAGCTCCGGGTTCGTCCCAGCATAGCTCCAGGACACCCCGTACGTATACCCTGCAGGTCCAACTCCTTCTCCCTCCTCATGCTCTGAGGGCTTTATGGCCATTGCAGTTGTGATTTGGTATTACTCTCAGGCCCAACTGACCACCAAGGGCCTTTTGCACTCGATAGAGTTTTTATTACAATGGTCCTTGGGTCGATCTCCTAGACCTCTCCAGGACGCTGGGCATGGACAAATACCCATGTCAGAGTTATGCCGTGCTGAAGGCGGAAGAGCCAACTCCACCCACCGTCCATCAGCGTGGCTAGCAATCACCTTTTTCTGAATGTATCTGAGCAGCGCTCGAAGAAGAACAGTGGGTTACTTACCAGTAACCGTCCTTCTTTGAGATGGGCTGCTTGGATTCATTCAGATCCCTCCCCCCGTCCCCACATGTGGAGTTGCTGACTCCAAGGAACTGGGGAGGGGCTGGGCAGCAGCCATATATATAGCCATGGGGTGGCGCGGGGGGCGGTGGCCACCTGCCCTCTTCTGACAGGCTAGGGCAAAAAGTTCCAACCAATCCGGTGCTCCGGCATGGAGACACCTATTTCTGAATGAATCCGAGCAGCCCATCTCGAAGAAGGATGGTTACTGGTAAGTAACCCACTGTTCTAATCCTAAAGTTTTTCTCATGGCACTTCTCTGAATTCTGACTGGTCTATCCGCACACTTTGTGAACCCTGGAGGTGGATAGAATATACCATCAGCAACTGAACCAATGCAAAATATAGAAATAAACTAACTTTTCTGCTTCTACTGGACATTCCTTCTCTATTCATTAGGAATCCACTTGCTTTTTTGGCCATAATATCACACTGGGTGCTTATATTCAGCTGATTTTCCACCATGACTGTCCATTCTTTTTCAGACTCTCTGCTAGGATGGACATCAGTGCAGTTTTCTAGGGTTAATGAGGAAGACGTTGGTGTTCTATTAGGGTTAGGGTTAGAGCTAGTGTAAGGGGACTGATAACCCCTTACTGAAACTGAATGGACCTTTTGATTGGCCACTCCTGCCATGGAGCAGGACTCTGAAAGGACTCTGAAACAGACAGCCCCAGGGCCAGGGGGAGAGGTCAGTGTCCCAGGATGGCCTGATTGACTGGCTGGACAGGCCAATGTGGGAGCCAGGAGAGTGTTTCCCTGCCCCTGAGCTGAAACTGCAGGCTGGGCATGCCTGGGCAAGCCAGAGTGTGTGTGGGGCCGAGCTAAGGAGGAAGCACTGAGCAACCAGCAGCTGGGATCTAGATGACCCAGGAAAGGGGACCAGGCTGGGCTGATTTGTGCAGAGCAGACCCACAGCAGCTGGACCAGCAGAGAGCCAAGTCAAGCTGAGCAGAGCAGAGCTGGAGCCAGAGGCAGACCCAGAGTGGTCCGAAGCTGGGTGCAGGAGGCCAGAGAAGGAGCCAAAGGTGCTGATCTGATCTGTGCAGACCCACAGCAGGAGAACCAGAGGAGCCCAAGGAGCACCCCAAAGAGCCACATGGAACCAGAGCAGCGGCTGGGAGCCAGAGCTGCAGCCATCTGGAGCTGGGTATGGTGAGCAGCTGGGGGACAGTGAAGGGGGGCTGACACTGGGAAGAAGGGCCTTGCCCCTGGATCTTGGGGATGTTTGGCCAAAGCAAGAGCCTGCATCTGCCCCCCCTGGATCATCCAGTCGGAGCCAAGCCTGGGCAGAGGGTTTGGGGGGGCTGACGCTGGAAAGAAGGGCCTGCGCCTGGAGCTTGGGGACATGTGGCCAGAGCCAGAGCCTGCATCTGGCCCCCTGGATCATCCAGTCACAGCCAAGCCTGGGCAGAGGGCTTGCAATATGGAGAACAGACTGGAGACTGTTCCTCAGACCCCAGAGATTCTGTGCTTAGTGCCCCCACAGCAGAAGTGGCACAGGGGGTTTACTTCTCACCTCTTTCCACTTTTCTCTATTTTCTGATTGGGTTATTTTTTATTTCTGTGTGCTTAAATAAATTGTATTACTTTGAATTGTATATAGCAGGCGTGGCCAAACTGCGGCTCGGCAGCCACATGTGGCTCTTGAATGAAAAATTGTGGCTTCTGGAAGGAGATCAGCAAATCAGTTTAGGAAAGCAGCCCCAGCCTAGGAGTTCAGGAGGGGGTTGGAACAGTGGGGAGAAATGCCGCATGGTCAGAGATGGCAGGGAGAAGCGCAGCATGGTTGGGATTTTAGGAAACTCACCCTAGCCTGCAGTCTTCTACATCGAGCAGCAGCTAAGCTTTTACCATATAGGCCTAGTTTTCATGGTAATCTTAAGTCCTTATTAGAATCTGACATTAGTAGGGTCAATATTTTTCCTCTTTTTACGATAAAATTAACATGTGAAATAAATTTTAACCTGACTAATTTTGGAGTAGGTAAAAGGATATGGCTATAGGCCTCAGTGAGGCTCTCGAAGATTTAATAATCAACTTGTGTGGCTTTTGCGTTCCATAAGTTTGGTCACCCCTGGTATATAGTGACTGGTGGGCCAGAGAAATGGTCAGTGCCATCAGCATCCAGGAGTGGGGACACCCTAGCCCTGTCCTGAAAGACTATGATAAGATTGGGGGTTGAGCCCCCAGAAATTCTGGGGCCCAGACTTGTCGGGGTTACAGGGACTCCTCCACATAGGAGATTGGGAGGGGAGCCTTTGACATCAGGCAGGCCTCTGGGTAAAGGAAGTGGGAGCAGGGACCCAGATCCCTTTTGCTACCCATCTTCACCAGGGTGGTATACAAGACTGGAAAGTTCCCCACAATAGCGGGTCCATCCCCCGCTTACACTAGGGAAAAGGTCAAAGGAATTCTGCTCTGAGTGAGGTTGGGCCTGACATCAGTTGGGCTATGCTAGGGACCAGGTTATGCATGAAATTAATAAAACTGACCAGGGTTGGGCGAGGCAGGAAATGCATATATTTATGCCAGGGTTAATATAGGAACTAGCCGGGATGTTTGACAAATTTCATAATCTCTTTGGGGCTCAGTTCGCCACCTGAGGCGTTCTGGGACAAATCATTCTTTTCTCCTAAATATTTCTCTTGTTAGCTCCTAGGAGCTGTGACTTTGTGTCCGTGGTGTCAGTGCACTGCCCATTATCCTCTTCTTCTTTGATAAACAAACAAAAAAAATATTTTTGGGTCTTGACATCAACTTTTATAAACAGCATTTTGCCCATAAATGAAAAAAATGATTAAAATGAAGGAAGAAAAGGAACCTGAGACAGGTAATGTGAGCCCTATTGTGACCCATGCCACCTGGGATATCCTTCTGAATGTGCCAAAATCAGGGCAAGCTGCAACACCAGGGGCCAAACCCCCAAACCACTGATGGGTGGTACTTAAACCAGTCTCCCAGTCAGTAACAAAACATGCTTCTGATTCCCCACTCTGATCATTACCAAGCATAACAAAACAGAAACAGCCCCCTTACAGCACATCAGTTCCTATAGTCCCCTCTAGCTTCTGTGTCTCTTAAAGAAATAGGTTTCCCTGGCCCCAAAGGGCCAGTCACATCACCTGGAACAATATAGGCTTGGCTTTTACCCAAAATACCATGCTGCTAGCCAATCCTTTAGTAACTACAACTAAAGGTTTAATATAAAAGGCAAACAAACAAAACATGAGAGATGTTAAAGGGTCAAAGTGAATCACATACATACAAGTGATTTAGAGTCCATAGACAGCAAATCCTTGAAGATCCTGTAGTTTGCAGGTTAGTCCCACTCCTCTGGTGTGCACCCAGCAGGAGCAGCAGCTGGATGGGTCTCAGTTCTTTGTTTAGTTCCAGGAGAATAGTTCCAGAGAGGGCGTTGGTTGCAGACAGACTGAAGACTAAAGACAAAACAGAGATTGTGCTATGGTCTTTTATCACCCTCTGGCCCTCCCCATGCTCTCAGGGTCCTTGCCAAATCAAAATGGAGTTGAGTCACATGGTCAGCTTGGGTGACTGGCGTAACAGGTTTCCTCATAGGCCCTCTTCAAGTGGGAGTTCCCTTGATGGACCATCAGGAAGATAATGTCTTTGCAGACAGCCAGTCTGGGAATGCCTTAAAATCAAATCACTTAGAAATCTATTAGTTTTTGTGTGTGTTCCAATTTCTAATATAGACATGATACCTACATATAAACCATATAGTCATTCTTAGCAGATTACAGCCTTTCTATTGATACCGAACATGGGATATCCAATATGAATTCTTGAAAATATGCAATATTGATATGCAAAATAATCCCAATCAGTCTCGTAGACCCAGACAGTGTCACACCTACCCCTTGCTCTTTTCCTCACAGGATACGCCATACTACCAAAGCATCCAAGTGTTACAAACACTAATGACTGAAGGAAAAGAACAACAAGGAGTCATGTGGCACTTTGAGACTAACAAATTTATTTTTCGCATGAGCTTTCGTGGGAGTCCTTAATTGAGACTATGGGTTCTTATCCCATTACAAAAGGTAATTTGACTTCAGGCTTCCCATGGTTTGAACCTAACAACTGCTCTGATTTGCTGTTACTGTATGACCTGATCCTATGTTTTACACCCCCTTGCATTTATTATCATTCCTTTCTGTAAGTTCACCCATCTTCAAAGCATCTGAGGAAGTGGGATTTTCTCCCACAAAAGCTCATGTGAAAAATAAATCTGTTAGTCTCGAAGTGCCACATGACTCCTTGTTGTTTTTTTGCTGGACTAGACTAACACGGCTATCCCTCTGTAAACTGAAGGAAGAGAGCCATCCTGCACCAAGGTCCCCTTTGCGCTACTGGGTGTCAGCTTGGAATTTCTGTTGCTTCTTAACAATTGCTCAGGAAACTGATTTCCAGAAAGCCACAAACCCAGGAGAGTGTAATTAAGAAAAGAGAACTTGAAATGGAAGAGAGCAGACCATCTAGAGCAGTGGTTCCCAATCTCTTCCAGGGGGTCCGTGGTACTTCTTCCCCCTGGGTCAGAATCCCAGCTGCGGCCCCCATGTTCCCAGCAGGGCTGGATCCTGGCAGGGGTGGGAGCTGCAGAAGGCTGGCTGCTGCCACTGCTTGCTGGCTGGTAATGCCGGGGGAGGTGTGGCTTCCCTCCCCTGCAGGGGCTGCCTGCCACCACTCTCTTGCAGGGGCTGACTGGGGGCCTTGGCTGCGGAAGTCCCCCCTCCCAGTAGTGGAATGGGGCTGCAGCTGCTCCAGAGCAGGGACAGCAAGCCATAGCTGCACACTGCAGTCGCTGCGGCCTCATCTTCCTGCCGGGAGAGGAGTTGGGGCTGCTCCAGCTATGGCTTCCTGCCCAGGAGCTGCCCGTAACTCCATTGCCCTGCTGGGGGTGGGGTCCCTCCCTGGGCAGGGAACCATAGGCATGGCAGGCAGCCCCCACTCCACTGCCGGCAGGAGAATGGGGCCGCGATGGCTGCAGTGCATGGCTATGGCTCGCTCCCCTTGTCCGGGAGCTGCTGCAGCCCCATTCCCCTGCCAGAGAGCAGGGGCTGCCACGGCTGTGGCCTCCTGCCTGGGGTGGACCCTGGTCCCCAGCAGGACAGCTGTGCAGGCCACATTCTGACCCACTCCGCATGCCACATTCTACCTGGAGCACACTGCCACTCTGCAGCGGCATGCGGGGGACCCCAAGACTTTTTTGAAATTGAAAAGGGGTCCCCAGCCTTAAAAAGGTTGGGAACCACTGATCTAGAGTAGACTTCGTCTTTTAAAAGGGCTATAGCTTTTAGTGAACAATGGGAAAGCTTCATTGCCCTTCAGTCCCCAGGTATTGGATGGCTGTAGAGGGAAGAGGGAGAGAAGGTGGTTGTAGTGTTTGGTGATTAAGAACTGTAACAACTCAAGACACCAATGTAAAAAGAGCCCATGGGAATTGTTTACAAAGCATTATTTTTTGACTAAGACAAAGTTTTGGGGCACAGGAGATCAGGTTCTGAGTAGAAGATTTCTTGTTTGATGTTGAGTAACTTACATAATGGCTTGATGCCTCAGTTTCCCCATCTGTTAAGCAAAGATCATTAAACCTTTTATCCCTGTCAGCTGTTAAATGTAACTGTGTGAGGCAGGTACAACCTCTTATTCTGTGTCTCTGCAGCACTCAGCAGAAAGGGGTCACCTGCCAGTTCCAGTCTGTATTTCCTACCAGATAACACCGATGACAATAACCAGAGGCCATGTGGTAGGGGGGTGGTCCATGAATGTTCACTTGACCATGAAGATTGCTGCCAGGCTTTTCTGGCTGAGTCCCTCCCTATGCAGCAGCTCCTCGGGTTCATGAGCTGCAAGCTTCAGCTCTGAGGAAAGAGAGCAGCAAACACTGGGGATCAGCACTGAGGGGCACCTGAAAGCAAAGTGTGGGCACCCTGGATGTGTTTGACACCCCATGCAAAACAGCTAGTATCACAAACCTTTATTCTGCCCTCCTCTCACTAAAGCAGGGCCTGTCGCCTCTGAGAACAACAATGACAGTACAAATACAAAGAATATGATACAGCTCTGGCTCTAGTGTTCAAGGTAATGGTACATGGAATTCAGCTGAAGTGACCAAAGGTCAGGTGGGAGCTGGTACCCAGCCCACCACTAGGGTCACTCTGGGTATTCACTGGAAGAGCTACATTTTAATTAATGCCAGTACACTTACTGATATGTTTTCACCAAATTGAGAATATATTATCTCCAGAGACCAATTAGTGAGAAATGCCAGTGATTAGAGGAATTGCAATGGGCCTTGTTAAAACTGCTCTGCTGTGACTTCAGTAAATGGATCAATAAACTCATTGCTGGCAAATCCCTAATATAGCCTGGTTCTCAGGCTCTGTCATACAACCTATGTTTCGGAGTGGGGAGGCAGATTATAGAGTGTCCCAGAGATGTAGCTAACTGCTGCTAAGACTTTGCTGTAGAAACAGAGCTGGATCAATGCATGAGCTGTAGGGGCTAAAGCCGCAGTCTAAAGGGGGCACCCATGCTACAGCTCCTAAGGCCCCTGCAAAAGCTGGCTCCTGCCACTGCCCACCACAGCACTGATGGGGCTTCCTTATGGGAGAAGGCTGCTGGGAAGACTTTTCCCCTGCTAGTGCTGGCAGGGGGCAAGATCCTGTGGCAGAGGCTGTGCTCTGGGTGCTCTTGCCTGGCCCATGGGCTGGTTTGTTTACCCCTAGGGGTGAGTGTGGCTGGCATGTGTTTGCTCCACTCTGGGGCGGTGGTGGGAAGATTGGCACCCGTAACCCTGGAGGGCCATGCTGGTGACCACACCATGTGCCAGCTGGCCCCAACCCAAGTGGCAGAGTGGCTGGAATGGGGCCAGGGTGTGAGTATCCTGTGACCTCTGGGCCCCCGCTAGTGATGGCCCACCTACTGGCCAGCATGGTGTGGGGCTGTGGCCCCAGGCCAGGGGCCCCATGGTGATGAGCAGCCTGGGGTTGCTTAATTTGGCCCTGCACAGAAGCATACTAGTTCTGCAAGATAAAGCTCCCCTGACTAGCAAAGGAACAACTTTGATTGTGTTAAACAAACAAGGAGTCTTGTGGCACTTTTGAAGACTAACAAATTATTTATTACATGAGCTTTTGTGGGAGAAAATTCTGCTTTGGCATATGGAGAATTTATAGAATGAGAAGAAAATAGGCATCTGACAAATTAGTATTTTGTCCCACAATATATCATGTGATAAATAAATTTGTTAATCTTTAAAAGTGTCACAAGACTCCTTGTTTGTTCTGTTGAAGCAGAGTGACATGGCTACCCCTTTGGAATTTGGCTATGCCAGATCAGCATCAATCCTCTGAATATGCTTTCCCCAAACACTGGTTGTGCAGAGGTATATAAGAGAGTATGCCTGCGACCCAGAAAGATGCAGACTGATGTTCATTGCAATGACAAGAGAAGGGATCGTGTTGTCAGTAACACTTGAGCTGGATCCAGGTAAAGCTGGGTCAGATTGTCACCTGCTCCACAGACTCCTTTTGTGATCATAGATAAGTCACACAGATGGAGATTTTCACAAAACCACTAGGAGTCAGGAGTGCAATGCCACTGAATTGGAATTCGTTTTGAGATCCTGGCTTGAAAATCTCACCCTTAAATTCTCTGTGACTCAGTTCCCCCTTGGAAAATGAGTCTGAGAGGCTTTCCTATGTTAATGAACTCTTGAAGCAGAAACTGTCCCACTAAGTCTGAGCAGCACCCAGAACGAGTCTGTGATTTTCCTGGAGTTGCTAGGGATGACTATGGCACAAAAAATGATGCAATGATTTTCTTGGAGCCACTACTAGATTGCAAAAAAGGGATCCTAGCTGGACTTATTACACAGGACTTATTCTATTAAACTCAATTGTGTGGTCATTCACACAAATAATTATATAACTGCATGACCACATTGTAGTTGACTCTTAGTCCTATGTTTGGGGTTTCAGACTCCAAACCAGCTCAAGATCCCCAGTGTCAGTAACCATCCAGCCTGAGGCAGGGCATGGCAAACACCCAGGGTCAGTAGCCTCTGCCCTCAGGCAGGGCAAGGCAAAACAACTGTGGGGTCTCCTGCCCTTGCCTTGTTGCCTCAGTTGTAAGGCTGGGGCAGTAGGTGGACTGGGAATGTAACCTCATCAGCAGTGATATTATTTGTAAAGTTGAACTCTGCTGAGCACCACCATATGCTGTGCCTTGTATTTATTTTGTGCTTGAAATTGCTCCCTTGTGTGTTGGATTGTTTTACATTAAGCAGAGAGTGACTGGAGATGTGGGGCACAAGCAGATAATATGGGGGGACAGATAGATAATTAATTGCATTTACCTTTAAAGTACCGTATATACTCGGGTATAAGCCGATCCGGGCATAAGCTGCCCCCCCCCCCCAATTCTGAGCCCCAAAAGAAGCTAAAATTGGTGACCCGGGCATAATCCGAGGTCCTCTTTTGGCCTTGGCCCCTAAACCCCCACCCACTGATGTTTGCGTCCTCTGGAGTTTCTGACAGCTTCCCTACCCCAAATTCTCTACTGCTGCTTTTCTCTTGCCCCCCCTGCAGTCCATTTTTCATTCCTGCCCTCCTGCTCTGCCCTTCTCTCACTGCCGTCACCCCTGCTGCCCCCCTGCTCTGCCATTTCCTCACTGCTGCCCCCTGCTCACTTCTCAATTACCTCACTGTTGCCCCCCTGCTCTGCCCTTTCCTCACTGCTGTCCCCTGCTCACTTCTCAGTTTCCTGCGGTTGCCCCCGTGCCACCCTTTCCTTACTGTTGCCCTCCTGCTCCCACCTGCTCTGCCATTTCCTCATTGCTGCCCCCTGCTCACTTCTCAGTTACCTCATTGTTGCCCACCTGATCTGCCCTTTCCTCACTGCTGCCCTCCTGCTCACTTCTCATTTATCTCACTGTTGCCCCTTGCTCTGCCCTTTCCTTACTGCTACCCCCCCTGGTCACTTGTCAGTTTCCTGCTGTTGCCCCCCTGCTCCTCCTACTGCCCCCTGCTCTGCCCTTCCTCACTGCTGCCCCCCTGCTCTACCTCTTCCTCACTGCTGCCCCCTCACTCTTCACTGCTGCCCCCTGCTCTGCCCCTTCGCCACTGCTGCCCTGCTGGCTCGTCACTGCTGCCCCCCTGCTCCCTTCTCCGTTCTGTGCTGTTGCTCCCCTGTTCCCCAACCCCCTTTCCCCCTCACCCCCCCAATCCCTGCTGCTGCTCTTCCCAGCCTGCCAGGCACCCCCTCAATCCCCGGTCCGTGTTGCTGCTTCCCTGGGCTCCCCAAAAACCCTGGGTCCTCCTGCTGCTTTCTCCAAGCTCCCTGACCCCTCCCCCAAATGCCCGAGCCCTGCCGCCCCTTCCCTGGTCTCCCAGAATACCCCCAAACCCTCCTGGCCATCCCATCACTTTCCCCAACTCCCAGAACCCCCTCCCATACCCCCGGTCCCTGCTGCCCCTTCCCTGGCCTCCCTGAATCCCCCCCTCCATGTCTAGGTCAATCCCCCATGGACCCCCTTACTTGGCCGCTCCAGATGCTGGAGTCTCTTCCTTCCTCCAGCCTTAGCCCGGGCCGACTGCCCAAGATGGCCACCCGGCAACACTGGGGCTCCAGCCTGCCGCATGGTCAGGGAAAGGGCTGGCTGGGGCTGTCTACTGTATTCTCCTGAGTATAAACTGAGTTCCTGTTTTGAAGCCAATTTCCAGGCACAAAATTCTCGGCTTATACATGATGATATACGGTACATGTTAGTTAATGTTGTGTATACGTCCTTTAGTGTTATGAGTATAATACTTCTGTAACCCTGAGCAATAGGCATTATAATCAATGTCCAACAAGACTCCATATTGTGAGGTTGGAACTCCTGCTTAAACACTGTACTCCATTTTGTATCCTTGATAAAACCTGGTTTAGGCACATGCTGTCTATGTTCATTTAAATGTGTGAATGAAGGGTGTGTGTGTGAAGGACCAGTCTCAATTGCCAGTCTGTCTTGATGAAGCACAAGTGCCATCTAACTGGCCAAACAATGCAGACATCTCTGATTAAAGCAAACAGAAGGAGCCACCCCAGAAAGAAAAGAACAAAATACAATCAAGCTTGCAAGTGACTGGTACCAATGATCTCACACAAACCCTGAGGGCAACGTGACACAACAAATCCCATAGACTTACATGAGGGCCAGCAAATATAAAAGATGGGTAAGAACATGAAAACTTTGGGTTTCATTCTGCAACTGTCATCTTGGAGCACTGGATTCACAACTGATAGAGGCCTGACTCCCTCCTTGTGCCCAGCTTATCAGGCCACTAGGCCGGCTCAAGCAATACATGAAAGGACTGGTAATTATATACCAGGTTGAAGAACTTCTTGTGTGTGTGAGAGACTGCTTTTTGCTATCCTTACATATTTACAATAAATGTGGCATATTGCCTTGTCCCCTGAATAAGATCTTGCTAGTCTTTTCTTTTGGGTGCTCTTGTTGCACATTATTTTAGTGGGTGCCCTTTTCGTATAACAGCAGAAATGGAGTTGTTAGAAAAGACTAGCAGGATCTTTTCTGGGGGAAGGCAATATGCCACATTTATTTGTAAATGTGAAAATAGTGAAAAAGAGACACATACACTGATACCCATGAAATTTTGGAAGCTGGCATGATATAATTATCAGTCCTTTTATGAGTTGCTTGAGCCAGCCCAGTGGCCAACTAGGCTGGGCACAAGGACGGAGCCAGGTCTCTCTAGGTCATGAATCTGGTGCTCTAAGATGATGGCTGGAGACATAAAATATTCATGTTTTTTTATTCTTGCTGAGTCTCATGTGAGTGTATGGGGCTTGCTGTGTATTGCTGCCTCAAAGCTCCTATCTGATGATCATTCCTCACCAGTTATTTGCAGAGATGACTTTGATCTTGTATTTTGTTTTTCTCTTTCTGGGATGGATTCTTTTTCTTGCTTTTCAGAGATTAGTTTGAATTGTTCATCCATTAAGGTGGTACTTGCATTTCATCAGGGCAGGCTGGCATCAACTGATCCCAGCACACAGACCCTTCATTCACACATCTTTTTCACACATAGTTAAATGAAATTACACATTGTTACATCTAAAGGAAATTTCATCAAAATACATAAAATGAGTTCCAAATTTATGATATGGAGCTTTGTTAAACATTGGTTATAATGTATATTAAACAGAGTTAAATATTTTAGGCATGATATTAAAGAACAGATACACAGTGTTGCCTAACAGATGCTTTAAAGATAAATTCTATTCATTTTATCTGTGTCCCTACATTGTGGCTTTAGAAGACTAAGCAAACATTAGCAGACTGGGCCTGGGTAAAAAGTTCCTGAGATTTGAGAATTCTGTTGAGAGATCATGAGTGAGGCTTCCTACCAATAATGTCACTCATAATAAATTTGCAAGAGTTGACATGTCTGCATAAGTTATGTGCTTCAGTTTTGGGCTTGTGTTGAAAAAGCCACAGCTTCTTATTTATGTAGCTTTTTAGTAAAAGTTTCAAATATGAAGACTGGCTCTTGTGACCACTTCCCAACTGGAAGCCAAATACTTTGCCAGTTTATATAGTTTGGGTTACAATAGAACTCCTGAAATTAACCTCAGAAAGGGCATTCTGGATTTAAACTGTTGCCTCTTGAGCATCCTCTCCAGTATCAAATTTGCTCAGGTAACAAACAACTTTTCTTTTTCCCTTTGTAACCCCACTGCCACTGCTCCTCAGATCTGAAAGTAGCTGGGTTCTGTTCTTCTCTCTCTCCTTCTCATACAGCACAGGCCAAATTCTGCCTTGAGGCACACCTATCTTGAGTAGGCCCATAGCCTTCAAATTCAATGGCTAGTGGCACATGTGCTAGTGCTACCCTGTAACATTCAGTAGGTGGGTAAGTGCAGTAGCACCTGTGCATTAATGTAGCAAATAATTCTAAAGATGGGGAAAAAATCTGGAAATTAAAAAAAATGGAGGATCCAACTTAGACTAAGGTGGGGTGGGGGTGAGTTGCAGCCACAGGGAGCCAAGTGAGCAGTGAGCAAGAAGGGAAAATAGCCCAGGGGCAGAGGTTTGTACTGGAAGCCAAGTGAGGTCTATGCACACTGTGGAGAGCCTGTCAAGCTGGGAAGGGAAAATATCGGGGTCAGAAGGGGCTTGGGAGCTTGGGGGGAGGGTAGGTCGGGGGCTTTAAATAAGTAAACAGTCCCATTGCATTAAGTTGCATACAGGATGTATGTAGGAATATTTTGTCAATGATGTCCAAGAGAGAAAAGAATCCAACATCTTCTATCTATCTGGAGTTTCCACTGCAGGGCAAACAGGAATACAAACAATAAAATTTACTTTTTCCACTAAAGAAAATGAATACCCTGAAAAGCAGACCACTTTGAGTGAGTGAGTGCCATTGTCACATGGTCACTCTTCAGACTGGAAACGGTGGGTTAACTAACCAGTAACTATCCTTCTTCGAGATGGGCTGCTCGGATCCATTCAGTAATAGGTGTCTCCATGCTGGAGCACTGGATTGGTCGGAAAAATTTTGTCCTAGCCTGTCAGAAGAGGGTAGGCGGCCACCGCCCCCAACATCACTCAGTGGCTATATATACGTCTGCCTTCCGACCCCTCCCCAGTTCCTAGAAGTCACCAACTCCAGATACGGGAATGGAGGGGAGGGACCTGAATGGATCCGAGCAGCCCATCTCAAAGAAGGATGGTTGCTGGTGAGTAACCCACCATTCTTCTTTGAGTGCTGCTTGGATGCATTCAGTAATAGGTGACTACTAGCCATGCTGATGGATGGTGGGTGGAGTTGGCCCTTCCACCTTCAGCACAGCAAAACCACACCGGATGGGAAAAGCTCAGCAAACAAGGCTCTAGCAGGACTCAAGGGACCAATAGGCCCCTAGGCTTGGCAAAGGAGAACCGACAACTGTGGGCCCGACCCACGGAAGGGGGTAGGTCTAATCCAGCCGAGGCAAGTGTGTGTGTGTGCTGGAGAGACTAACCAGAGCTGAGTCAATGCAACACGACCACATGAAGAAGATGCGTTTGGTTGCTCTACCTGTCGGGTATAGCTCAAAGTATGAGAGCCAGAGGATTAATGTCGGGCCATAGGATGCTTCAGCGTGAATTATGAGAAAGAGCACTGGAAGCCATAGGTTACGGAGTTAACCATGACGGCTGCAGGCTATGCAAATAACAATAGAAGGGATGAACATTATCCCTCAGACTGGCTGCCTTCAGGCCCAAAGGTACATGCCTGAAGTGTGTAAGAATTAAAAGTACCTGGTTAAGTGCAAGGGGAAGGACTACTGAGTTCAGACGAGAAGGGTCTAAGGGAAGGCACTTTGTGCTAGATAATGAGAAAAGAAAAAGGGGCCAGAGGTGTTGCGATGAGCGCCACATGGCATATCGGGCAAGATGTGCCTGGGATAGGAGGATGCAATGCCAGCTTCCAACGGTGTACAGTGTAAGAACCCAGAGGGCTATCATTGGGAAGGAGCTTTTCAGGCCACTTTTCAGGCATGGTGGCCTTAGGAAGTGCTATTGACCTTGGTCTCTATGAATACCTTGGTATTTATGCAGACTCAGAGAGAAGGACCCCCTCTTGACCCTTATGTTCCACCCCAGGATTCTTATACCAGGAAGGCTGCCTGGAGAGCGGGGGGGGGGGGGGAGACAAGGACAACAGAAAACAATGTCAACAATTGGCCACTTAGCCATGACAAATGAAAAGCCTATGGGGGTAGAAGTACAGTGATTTAAAACCTTGTGTGCCCAGGGGCACCGCTAGGAGTGATATCCGCCCCAACTACGCTGAACCTATGTGTGTGTGGGAGTTAAGGACTCGGTGACAGAAGGACTAGCCTTCTAAATGGTATGGTGGTAGGATGAGTAAATGATCTCCTCCCAAGACCACCCAGGAATATGGCATTCCCAGGGTGAAAACCATGGCTCTGTAGGAGAACCTTGGATTCAGAAAATCTGACAAGGGCGGTTTGCCCCATCTAGTGATCTTATCTTGGACTGCATCCCACCATGGGGAAAAAACAAATTCCCGGGTTTCCGTGCAGGTCAGGAAATGGGGCTCTCCTTTTTTTTTTTTTTTTTTTACTTGAGCTCCTCAAGTGAGTGGAGGAAATACAACAGCTCTTAGCAGATGCCTACAGTGAGGGTATCATATAGAGGCTACTCAATGGTTTCCGGTCTCAGGGCCCAGAAAGGAAGGCGTAATATGATCGCCAGACCCTCAGGTAGTAATGTCCCGGCCCCAGATGTGGGTAGTCATGGTACCAAGATGACCTGCAGTGAGCCATTTGTGTACATCCTGGTTGGATGACAGCCATGTGTGGGACCCAGTGGTGCACATGAAGTATGTCAACAAGCTAACCTTACGGCTAGCTAGCAGTTAGTTTGGGAGGCCAAAGGCAAGTTTCTTCACCTCTGTACACATGGTCAGGGAAGAAGCCTTGTCTCTTCCCCCATGGGCCTACTGACCTGGTTAAGTCCAAGTCGGACATAGAGAAGCTGATGCTTCAGGGGTGGAGAGAGAGAAGAGAGACGAGGGAGGGTATCACCCCACTTTCCTGGTAGGGCGGGCCCTAGCTAGGGACTCCCAGCTGGAGATGTCCCAGTCAGATATGAGGCCGTCCCAAAGAGGCGGGAAAAGCTGTTGTTTACCATCAGTTGTTATCCCCCCACCCCATGGGGCAGGGGGCGGTTAGCAAAATAGGGATTGTGCACAGCTGTGCCCTGGCCTCCCTTTGGGCATTGAGCTGCATGCAGTAGAGTGTACCGAGTATTGTATTCCCACTTAACAGGTGGGATAGAGGGTGGCTTCCCGTACCGTAGAGGTGGCTGAGGGCCTATCAGGACTGACTTAACCGCGCATGCTGCCCAGTGTTATTGGGGTGGGAAGATGCCCAAGATGTCCCTCCCCGTCCCTGGTGCGGAGGAGATCCTACCTGATGTAGGACCGGTGGTGGGCAGGCAGGGAAGGGGTTCCACACATCTGAATGGGCAGATGTGTCCGCGAATACCAGGAATACCTGTAGTTGTAGCTAGAGCTACTACGCGATGCGTCCTTTGGCTTTAACAAAGGCCGCCCTTAACGTTTACAAGGACAGAAGGAACTGTTGTTCAAAAAGTACTTGACGGGCTGGGGGGGGGGGGACTTTCCTGTTCCGTTTCCTCCAATAACAGCCCCAAGGGAGGCAATGGCTGAAGATTGTCTGGGCAATGGGCTGTAATTTGGGTGGGTCGTGGTACCCCAGAGGGGCCCTTGGTTGCATGGCTGCACCTCTTTTAAGATCAGGGAGGCAAGGCCAAAGACTGACTCACCCCTGTTTGTGATATCGATGCAGGATGGGTGGGTGGCAACAGCCCTAGTGAGTTCTCCATTCTCTCACTAAGGGAAGGGAGGAAGAAGGGCATCAGTCACCTTCTCTCATGGTGAACTGAAGCCATGGCCATATCCCGGATGTTATGGGAATCACGGTAGGCAGTAAGTTGGGATAGGCACCCTTCCTTGAAGGGAATGAAGGGGGAAAGGCTCCAAGAGGCCCCCAGAATAGAACTGAGGGGACAGTGGGAAGGGGCTGGGCCCCTGCCTGATCTCATTCGGGAGGTTTTCGTCCCACATGGTTTATGTGGGGCGAGGGTAGGGCCCCGATGGAAGGAGACCGAGGTATTTTACCTCTCCCCTAGGGTCCCGTGCATTACCCAATACAGTTAGGGTCTTGGGGGGGAACAAAGCATCACCCCCAAAGGGCAGAGCAAGTGCAACCTGCTGCTAAGTGGGGGACACCCTGGTTTCCCTAAGCCAGGCAGCTCGGCGGATGGTTACAGCCAAGGCCATGGTGAGGGCTGCTGTGTCTACCACATCCCGGGCTGAGAGGAGATCTTGGGAAATTATTCTTCCCTCCTCCAGGAAAGCATCATACTCCTCTTTGGCCTTTGATGGGAGCAAATGTTTAAATTTTGTGATCAGTTCCCACACATCCAGCATATACCTGTTGGTTAAGGCCTGATTATTGATGACCCATAGTTGGAAGGCTGAGGAGGAATAGACCTTACATCCCAAGAGATCCAATTCCCTACCTTCTCTTGAAGCAGGAAGGGGGTCACTAGGAGGCTCACCCGGGCCGAGTGCCATCTGTACCACGTCCCTTGGAGGGATTGGGTGCTCAGCAAGGGAGGGGAAGTCTGATTCGGGGACCCTGTACTTGCAATTCGATGTGTCTGAGATCGGGGCAATAGAGCTTGGATTCTGCCATTGAGACGATGTCAGGTCCCAAACACTTGGGAAGGGTGACGGTGCCGGGGCCACTTAGAGCTCTTCAATGGACCTTCCCCCAGGATCAAGCAGGGGGAAGTACCTCCCAGTTCTTGAGGTGATACCAGTGATGGCAAGGTGATATGTTGCCACGGGGATGGCTCTATGGTATCAGAGCCCAATGGAGTAGAAGGTAGAGGGCTTTGGGGCTAGAGAGATTTGCACCGCCCATGATGGACCCAGGCCTTGGATATGAAGCCCGGTTTGCCCCTCCTAACCGGTGTCAGGGAGGGTGATGTGGGCAGCAGGAGGAGTGCGCAAGCGGCCTCCACTGCCTCTGGGGTTGTCGGTATCACGAGCGACACCGAACGAGCCTGTGGTGAGCCCTTAATTGGAGAGACAGGACTGCCCTGTCGGGACAAGCCCTGCACCATCGGTACTGGGCTATGACGAGCCTGTGGTGCCGGAGGTGACTGTGGTTGGTGCCAGGGCTGTGCTAGGACTGCGGTGCAGGGGACAATTTCAAGCAGTGCCGAGGGGCCAAGGTGCTGCATCGGTACCGAGGTACCAGGGTCGGTACCGAGCTTGTTCTTCGATGGCCTCCAACAGCATGGTGCCGGGCTGGCTCCAGTGCTGAGCCAGCCTCGGCGCTGGGCGGGAACCTGAAGCCTCGGGTGAAGGGTGCTGAGCCTGTTCTAAGGCTAGGGCATGGTGCCTTTGTTCCCTTTCCTTGATAGTCCGAGGTTTAAAGGACATACAAAGGGAACATGTGGAGACCAAGTGGTCTTTGCCTAGGCACCGGAGGCACTTCCCGTGGGGATCATCCCGGGGCAAGGCCATGCCGCACTTGGAGCAGGGTTTAAACCCTGGCAGGTTGGTAGATGATCTCTGATGTTCCAGCCCGAGAGTAGAGGATCCTTATGGTGGAACTATGTCCACGAAAAGGTGCTTCCAGTCAGGCAAAAAGCTCATAGAAAGATGGACAGGCTGCTTGCATTCGCAAGGAGCAGATGTTCCAGATCTGACGCGTAAGGCAGAGGAAATGAAACTGGGGAGGGGTTGGGAGGCGGCCATATATATAGCCACTGGGTGGCATGGGGGGGTGGTGGCCGCCTACCTTCTTCTCTACAGAATGCATCCTAGCAGCGCTCGAAGAAAAATAATATTTATTCTGCTCTTCAGTTTTGCCCTCCTGTGAACTGTGCTCAGCATAATACACCTACAAGGCAGTATGCCACAAAGTTAACCATCCTTTTATTGAAAAGTTCCAGGGGGGTAGCCATGTTAGTCTAATCCAGTAAAAATAGAAAAGAGTCCTGTGGTACTTTTAAAGAGTAACACATTTATTTATCACATGAGCAAAATCCCATTTTGGAAACCATTTTCAAGTGTCTGACAAAGTGGGATTTCACCCACAAAAGCTCTAGCAATAAATACATTTGTTACTCTTTGAAAGTGCCACTAGACGCCCTCCTTGTTTTACATTATCTTCTTGCCTTACTTTATTGTGAATTCCAGTAATGTTGTCTGTCTTGCATTGGATACTGTGGATAATGCTGTATTTTTGGTTTGGACTCTCTCTTTCCTGTAAGAGGAGGCTTACTTAGTTTTTGCTGCTAAGTTCTCTCTGCTTTGTTTCCCCAGGAGGGAGATTGGGAGTCTGGCAGGAGCTATGGGCAGGGTGGATGGAATACTGCAGGAGGCTTCTCTGCCTTGTTTTCAGTTCACTTTGTTGTCTTCTCTTTGGCTATTTGCAGAGGAGGCAGAAGGCAGGCAGCCTGGCTGGCTGGTTGGGTCTGCCAGTGTGGTGTGATCCTGCTCACAGCACTGCACTGGCAGCCCCAGCCATCCTGCCTGCTTGCCTCATGAGTTCCCCAACTTCCCCTACCTGGGCTGCATACACCTGGAAGCTGGGAGAGGGTCAGAGCCTTTTTTAAATTTCCTGCTGTGTGGCATAAGCAGCCCAGCATGGGAAATTGCAGCTGCTGTGCTGCCACCCCTCCACTCCCCTGCTCCACAATCTCATGCTGCCACTCAAAGTGGGGGGCAAGCATTACAGCAAAGTTCAGGGGAGGCATGGGCTAAAAGCTATTCTAAAAGCTTGAGAACTGCAGTGGTAGGTGTCTTCAGCATGGGTCAGCGGGTGTCATCTCTCATCTGGGCACCCAGATGCGATCCACTTCTCCAGTATCTGGAGAACCTAAACGAGTGGACTGGAGGTCCCAGGGATGGTCTGATCCACCATCCTCCCGTCCTCCCACTCCTATTTTCTGATCTCCCTGACTCCTGATGTTCAGCAACAGAAACCTGTAGGAGATAGGGAATGGTATGCTTTGTCAGAGGAGAAGTATTTTTATATGTCTTCCTAAAATAGTCTGTGAGCTTTTAAGAGGAAATTGCCAGCACCTTGATTCATTTGTAGGGAACACTGGAGGTGAATGATTGCTCATTTTACAGTTTTAATGCACATGGGTATGAAGGAGTTCTTGTATCTCAACATGGCATGGGGGCTCTGTATGGTGAGAGAGCGGTGCAGAGGCTAAACACTCTGGACCAGGATAACCCATGGTAATCTACATGGTCAGACTGCATTGGTACCTAGACAGCTGTGGAGTATAAACTGACAGCTTCTGTGATCCGGGCCTCCTAGGATAACCTTCTGAATGTGCCAAAATCAGGGCAAGTGGCAAAACCAGGGGCCAAAGCCCCAAACCACTGACAGGTGGTACTCAAACCAGTCTCCCAGTCAGTAACAAAACATGCTTCTGACTAACCACTCTGGTCATCACCAAGCATAATAAAATAGAAACAGCCCCCTTCCTGCACATCAGATCCTATGGTTCCCTCTAGCCACTGGGTCTCTTTAAGAAATAGGTTCTCATGACCCCAAAGGGCCAGCCACATCACCCAGAATGATATAGGCTTGGCTCCTACCCAAAATATCACTCTGCCGGCCAATCCTTTAGTAACTACAACTAAAGGTTTAATATAAAAAAAAAAAACAAAAAAAACCCAAGCTACATATGAGAGATGCTAAAGTGTGAAACATACATACAAATGATTTATAGTCCATAGAAAACAAATCCTTGAAGATCCTGTAGTTTGCAGATTAGTCCCACTCCTCTGGTGTGCACCCAGCAGCAGCAGCAGCAGCAGCAGCAGCAGCAGCAGCAGCAGCAGCTGGGTGTGTCTCAGTCCTTATTCAGTCCCAGAAGAATAGTTCCAGAGGCAGGTGTTGGTTTCAGATAGACTGGAGACTAGAGACTAAAGACAAAACAGAGAATGGGTGATGGCCTTTTATCTCAGAGTGCTTGCCCGATCAAAATGGAGGTGGGCCATATGGTCAGTCTAGGTAACTGGTCAAACAGGTTTCCTCTTGGGCCCACTGTAGCTGGGAGTCCCCTCCTGATGGGCCATCAATACGACAATAGCTTGCACACACCCAGTCTGGGATTGCTTTAGCTCAAACAACTTGGAACACACATAAAAAGAAATAGATTTCTAACCTCCAATACAGGCATGATACCTACATACAAATCATATAATCATTCCTAGAAAATTACAGCCTTTCTATTGATACTAAACATGACATATCACATATGGATCATTGTAAATATGAAATATCAATATAAAAAATAATCCTAAACAGTCCCCTAGACCCAGGCAGTGTCACAGCTTCAATTTTAGTCATCAGCTGGCTTGGTCCCAGGGAGAATATTTCCTTTCAGAAACATCACATCTCAATGTTCCCAAAATTTCCATTTCTTATGTAACTTCCACACTTCAAAATATTTCATGTGAATTCCAGTTTCAAGTGGCGCCCAGGATAGGGGTAGGGCCTGTTGGTGTGTGTATGTGTGGGGGGGTCCTGTTGTGGGTGTGGCCTTTTAGGGGCGGACCCCATGAAAGGGGCAGGGTCTAGCACAGGCAGAGCCTGAGCCCTGTGCCCTGGGTCTTTTTGCTATCCAGCAATGTCCCTGTCGGCCAGACCCCCAACCCTCTGCACCCTTAGCTGGTCACTGGAGCAGTGTGGCCAGGCCACAGCTCCTCTGGGTAGAGAAGCACTAATGGAGCATGGTCAGAGCTTCTGAGCATGGTCCATCAGAGCTTCTCTGGGAAGGAGTTTTAAAACCTCTCAGCTCTGGAGGAGTGCCTAGCTGGCTGTAAGCCAGAGTCTTCTGGCCAGGTATGGACTCTGGCTGCAGGCTGTGTGCGGCCAGCAGTGTCCTCAAGCAGGTCAGTAGTGGAGGCACTGCATAGCAGTGTGGCTGCGCAGCTTACAGAAATCATTGCTCTTGGTATGTGGGGTCTCCAGGTTGGCCCAGATTAAAGGGCATCCCGGTCATGTATTTTACCACAGTGAAGCCATTTGTATAGAGCATAGTAGAGGTAGAAGATGAGACTCATCCAGCTAGTGAAGGAGCAGCTTTGGTTAAGTTAAATCACCATTATTATTCCCCAAAGATCCTTTCCGTGACATTTGTTGTGCAAATGGGATGGTAAGAGAACAGGGCTGAGACTCAGAAAGATGCAGAGTGATGTTCATCCCAATGATAAGAGGAGGGATGGTGTGTGGTTAACACTGGGGCTTGGTCCAGGATATTTGGATCAGACTTCCAGCTTTTCCCCAGACTCCTTTTGTTACTTTAGACAATTCATTCAGACTGAGAGTTTTACCATAGCTAATAGGAGCTAGGAGTGCAATACCACGGAACTGGAATGAGTTTTGGGAGCCTCTGGCTGCTTTGAAAAATCTCACACTCCAGTTTAGGATCCTAAGGGCAGAAGGGAGCGATGTGATCAGCTAGCCTGACCTACTGCACAGTGCAGGACATAGAACATTCCACCCACTTCTGTAATGTAAACAAAACCTTTGATTGAATCACTGAAGTTACAAAATCATGGTTTAAAGATTCTCCTTCAAGCGCTGCTCACATAATTCAGTTACAGGTGTCTATGTGCCGCAGTGCATGGTAGCTCGGAAAGTCTTTAGTGTTAGCCTGTCAGGTCAGGGTGCACGGCCAACACCCCCTCCATCCTGTGGTGATGGCTATATAGGTGACCGTGACCCTGACCCTCCCAGTTCCTTTTTCTGCCATCAACGTCGGTTCGGATCAGTGTTATTTTGCGAAATGCAAGGGCCTGTTCTTTCGCGCAAAAATCGAAATGCCAGGATTCAAGCTGTGCTTAGGATGCTGCAAGGCTTTCCCAATGGACGATCCACACGAGACGTGCCTTGCTTGCTTGGGTGAGTCCCACATCACAGTGGACTGCCCCATCTGCCGATCCTTCAAGCGGAGGACTCGGCTGCAAAGGGGCATTGCCTCCACCTCATTTCGGGGACCGGAGCAGCTCCACCCGAAAGCGGCCGAGCCACCAGCGCTCTGCCAAACCCTCGATTGGCCTGGGCTCTAGCTTCCCGCTGATCCCCAGTACAGGCCCAAGATCTCAGCCCACCACGGTACCTTCCAGGCACTGACTTCGCCTACAGGGAAGGTGAACACCCACCCCCAACAGGATCTCTGCCAATGTCCAAGTGGGATAATCTCCTCCTAACACTAAATAAAGCAATCAACTAATTCAGTATGTCATGGAAAGCTGGGAAGATAGCTGAATTTGGCCTGAAGTGTGGGTTTGTGTGTCCTATAGGGCTGTGATATGCCACCAAGTGTGTTGTGACCAACAAAAGTTGAGAACCACTGAGTTAATCCCTGATCTTGTGGCAAGACTCACCAGCCACACACCCAAAATAATTCTCTGCACCAACCCAGAACCCTCCCATCTAACATCCCATCACAGGCCAATAGCACATTTACCATTTGAAGTCACAGATCAGTTCATTGCTCAATTAACCTGTCTCATCATACCATTCCCTCCATAAATTTATCTAGCTCAGTTTTGAAGCCAGGGAGGGTTTTTGGCCCCACTACTCCCCTTGGAAGGGTATTCCAGCTGTTCACTCCTCTGATGGTTAGAAAATTCTCTGTCCTTCAGTTTCCCCTTGTGAAATGGGGCTGGTAACCCTTCCTGTGTCCCACTCTGTGTCTGAGCAGCACTCAGAACAATGAGGTTGTGATCTCCCTAGATGTGATAGCAATGAATATGCTGCCAAAGATGATGCAACGATTTCCTTGGCGACTCTATTAGATTCCAAAAAGTGATCCTAGTTGATGCATGGGACTTATGTTATCCGTCTGCAGAATAGTAAGGTTCACCCTCACAGATTTGTGCCAGCTGAGCAGCTGGTCTTGGGCATCTATGAGTGTTCTCTGAAATGATGCAAAATATCCATTAATTAGCATCCCTGCTGAGGTCTCGGACCATGACTCTGCAGGAAATTCAGAGACCTGGGCCCAAAGTGCCTTAGATGATTTAAGAGTCATGAAGAAGTGGGGTTTTCTCCTATGAAAGCTCGTGAGTAGTAAAGGGCCCTACCATCAATCAAACCGTTTCCACGCCCC